>CM053585.1:123837505-123854077 GCA_028646515.1 Pseudochirops corinnae | reverse complement strand
AAGAGGTGATTGGCGAATTCTTTCAAGTTCTATTTTGCCCTCTGGTTGTAAAATATCTGGGCAATTTTCCTTGAGAATTTCTTGCAGGATGCTTTCTAGGTTCTTTTTCTGATCATGGCTTTCAGGTAGTCCAATAATTTTTAAATTGTCTCTCTTGGATCTGTTTTCCAGGTCAGTGTTTTTTTTCAAGGAGATATTTCACACTGTCTTCTATTTTTTCATTTGTTTGCATCTGTTTAATAGTATCTTGATTTCTCATTCTGAATTTTGAAGGAATTATCCTCTTCAGTGAGCTTTTGAGATTTTTTCCCCATCTAGCAAATTTTACTTTTTAAGGCATTTTTCTCCTCATTGGCTTTTTGGGCCTCTTTTGCCATTTGAGTCAATCTATTTTTTAAGGTGTTATTTTCTTCATTCAGGTTGTTGACTCTCTTTTCATGATTTTCTTGCATCATTCTCCTTTCTCTACCCAATTTTTCCTCTACTTCTCTTATTTGGTTTTCAAAATCCTTCTTAAGCTGCTCTATGGCTTGTAATCAGTTCACATTTTTCTTGGAAGATTTTAGTGTGGGAGTTCTGACTGTGTTGTATTCCTCTGCTGCTTTCTTGCCCTGGGGGCTGGTGGCCAGATATGCTTCTCTCCCCCAAATTTAGCTAAGTTCCACCAACCTTTCACTTTGTTCTTGGCTCCTATGGGTTGATAATTCTGGAAACAGCCACAGCTGCCAGTGATCCACTCTCCTGAAAGCTCCAGCTGTGGCTGGTCCTGGCCACCCTGCAGCTGGTTAAGCCACGGTTTCAGGCAGGGTTGGTTTTGGCTTCCAGCGCTCTATGATGAGCCCTTCCCATCTGCCTGCAGGGCTCCCTTCCTCAAGAGATGTGTTTTTCTGTAATTTTGTGGGTTCTGGAGCTCTAAAATTTGTTCAGAGTCATATTTTATAGGTATTTGAGGTGGTTATGAGGGGAGCTATAAAATTCTCCTGCTTCTATGCCACCGCCCCACTGTAAATCTCTTTTTATCTCTTCAGTTGCACACTCTGCCTTTTCCTCTGACTGCAGAGTAAAGGGCTCTTTTCCCAAACCTACATTTAATGAAGGCTTGTAGGACAGCTCCCTTTTAATTTCCCATCAGGCTGTACTTTTTGGGACTTCTCCATCATGCCTCAGTGCAGAATATCTTTCTCTCCATCTGCCTTTCAGCTTCCTTTTACGAGATATCTTCTCCATTCAAATGTAATTACCTTGAGGGCAAGGACTGTCTTTCTTTTTGGCTTTATTTATTTTCCCATGTCTTAATGTATGGCCTGACACATAGTGAGTACTTAAAAAAAATGTTAACAGACTGACTGAATGACATTATTAGATTTAAGTTTTTCAAAGATGGAATTCTGTCTTATATCCCCTATAGTATACACAGTAATGATCAAATGTGAATAATGTTAGTATGTGGTTTTCTAAGTCAATATGCACCTTCAGATCCTTACTTACTGTTTGGTGACCCCTTTTCTACTAGCATTTGATATCAGCACTTTAGATTATCTATTGGATATGTTAAATGGCGAATTTTTTGCTTAAGTATTTGATTGCATATATATTTTCTAGTTTTTTAGTTGCATGTTTGTTTATGAACATGTTTTAAGATTTAAATTCTTCACTTACCTCTAACTTGGTTGTATTCGATTTTTTTTGTTATGTTTCTCATTGTTTTTATTTTCTTTTATGAAATTATCTATTTGGCTATGATTTACACTTTGATCCTTCAATTCTTTAGGATTAAATTTAGTCTCAAATTAAATTTAATTCTGTCTTCAAAATCCTTTATTTAATATTATGTTATATAAATTTATATAAATATAAATATTATGCTTATTAAATTTTGATCCATAAAAAGCATGTTTAATAATAAAAACAAATGCTGACTGACAATGTGAATGATTTTATGAGGTCACTTCTGCTTTATATTTCAGTACAGAAGGAACTCATTGTCATAGAAATAGAGAGCTGGACTTGGTGTCAGGAAGGCCTTGAGTTGGAATCTTACCTTGAAACTTAACCTCTTTCAGCTTTGATTCTTCATCTATAAAATGGGAATAATAATAGCATCTATATCTCATGGTTGTGAAGATCAAATGAGATGACAGATGTCAAATACTTTGTAAAATTAAAGTGTAAAATAAATGCTAGCCATTGTTGCTGTTATTGCATCATCCTGGATACGCTCTCTAAAAAGTGTAGATGGTATTCTCTCCATGCCTTCTCATTCCACACAGTTCTTGTAGATGCCTTTCCTTAAATTTTCCATAAAAGAGTTAGACAGGAGTGGCTAGTGGCTCAGTGAATAGAGCACTGGCCCTGGAGTCAGGAGGACCTGAGTTCAAATGTGACCTCAGACACTTAACACTTACTAGCTGTGTGACCTTGGGCAAGTCACCTAACCCCAATTGCTCTGCCTTTCCCCCTCCAAAAAGCAAAAAAAAAAAAAAAAGTTACATAATGCACTGGCCACCTTACTTGGGGTCTTTTAATATCTCATAGATATCTGTGTAGCCCCTAGTCTTTCTATCTTTCTTCCTGTCCTTCCCTCTTGATATGTAATTAACCTATCTCCTTATCCAGTTATATATATATGTATATATTTGATAATGTCTTTTATCAAAGGATTCTCAAAAAATGTTATAAGGTCATAATATAGTCCTTTCTATCTCTAATACTCCTTTGCCCAGGGTACGGAATAATAGATACAACATGGACAGAAGGAAGAGAAAGGATACATACATGCTCACAGATGCATATCTGCCTAGATGGAGTGAGTAGACTGCTGGTGTCAGCTCTCTTTCTCCCTACTGGAGACTTACAGCAGTTCTCGCCTCCAGTCAGACAAGATGGAGTCAGCTCCTTGCCAAATGTTAGTACCTATTTATCAAATATGAACTGATAGACTAATTCCATAGGTTGTCTATCCAACTATTTGTTTTTAATCTAGGCCATATATTCTTTCATCACTTTACTTTTCCTGTGTGCTGGTTAAGTCAATTTCTTTCTAGTGACTGTGGAGATAATCAAGGATACAGTGTTATTGCTTTAACCGAGGAAACTATACCCCTATAGCAGGCACTCCATCTAGACATATATACTCCTTATATACCCCAAATCATACAGGGACATGGATTGGCTCAGAGCATTCAAGGCAGAGGCAGGAGCCAGAGTTATATCTCAAAGTGTATTCCTAGGCCAGTTCTATAGGAAGCCAAATATATATCTTATGTTGCCCAAATTTCATTTACTTGTCCTTATAAATTACAGGTTCTTAATCTAGAGTCTGTGCATGTGCTTTTTAAAAAATATATATTTTGATAATTGTACTTTATTGGTTTTCTCTGCAATTCTATGCATTTTATTTTGTACAATTAAAGTAATATTCCTAGGAGTCCACAAACTTTTTATACTGCTAAAGAGGTTGATAACAACAAAAACAGTTTAGGAACCTCTGCAAAAAAGGGAGAAGAGAGTTATTCTTGCAGCAAGTATGGCAATTGTGTTTACCAGCAGATTGTATTAAGTAAGTTTTGCCAAAGTTATTAATATTTAGGATAAATCCTTCTAATTTGTTGCTAAACCTATCAAGAGAGTGCTGAGGAAATGAAAGTGAGCTCATTTCCTAATGACTGAGTTAATAACGGGCAGCTATATGTCATGGTGGATAGACTGCTGGGCCTGTCCTGAGCTCAAATCCATCCTCAGACACTTTCTAGCTATGTGACCCTGAGCAAGTTACTTAACCTTTTTTGCCTCAGTTTTCTCATCTGTAAAATGAGCTGGAGAAGGAAATGGCGAACCACTCCAGGACCTTTGCCAAGAAAACCCCAAGTAGGGTTACAAAGAATCAGACATGACTGAACATGTGTTAACAGGGAGAGTGAACTAATTGTATTAACTTTAACTTCATCTCAGAAACAACACACTTTTAACCCATAATGTGCCTCACTAGACTTTTATAGCTTAGTAGATTCTTTATTACAAATTCTCATAGATTGCCTCCATAGAACCTAAAGTCAGAGAGTGTGAGTTTGAGTTCCGGTGTGTTTTTTTTTTTTTAGAATTTATTTATTTATTTATAGTTTTCAACATTCATTTTTGCAAGATTTTGAGTTCCAAATTTTCTCTCCATATCTCCCCTAACCCCCATCCCAGATGGCAAGCATACTGATTACTCTACTCCTTCGTCCAGTCTGCCCTCTCATATGAGTTCTGGCCTTTTGCTCAGCTAGGTGGCACAGTGTATATGACTTTGGATCTAGAGCCAGAAAGACCCTGAGTTTATGGCTCAGATACTTCTTAGCCTATGTGACTTTGGGCAAGTTCTCAAACACTATCTGCTTCAATTTTATCATCTGTATAATGGAGGTAATAATACTACTTTCCTCTTAGGATTGTTGCAAAGATAAAATGAGATAATATTTGTAAAGAATTTTGCAAATCTTCAAGTGCCTATATAAACACTAGTATAACTTATTACCTGTATGATCTTGATCAAGCTATTTGACCCTGGGTCTCAGCTCCTTAGTCTGGAAGATGAGATGATTGGACTTGATGGCTTCTGAGGCTCATTATAGCCTTAAATCTATGATCCTCTAAGCCGGTATGATGATATCTGCCTTACAAGTTACAACCTACAATCAGAAAAAAGGATTCCAAGGCATCCTCCTGGAAAGTTACAATTGGTTCAGTACCCAAATGATTTAAGAGAGCAATAAATAATGAATTTTGTCACAGCTATCATGTCACTCTATTTGATAACTCCAAATAATTTTGAAACTAATGAGGCATTTAAAAAGCTTTAAAATAAAAAATAAATTTAGTTTAATCCAGAGTCTATATTTATTGAATAATTAAATAATATATGTATGTGTATATGTATGTATTTATGTATGTATGATTTAACCTGAGACTCATTTTTATTCTCCTTTTCCCCATCTTGTCTCTATGGAAAGAAATGAGTATTTCCAACCTTTTTCCCTCTAGTCTGTATCCCTTACCTCTCACCTACTTTCCTTCTATCAGACAGGGAATTGAATTCAGCTAGTTGACTGGCTGGGCAGTTTGCCTAGTGACCTGTCCTTCACCCATAGAAACTAGTTTATGTTCCTGCTTTCCCTAGGTATACTAGTTGGGATTTAGAGTCACCCTAGGCCAAAGGGCTGTGAAGAAGACTGGGTCAGTAGAGAGCAATTGTTCTGTTTGATTCAATAAGTAAGAACAAGCACTGCCATATTGCTGCAGTGGCAGCATCTAATTTTCTGCATGCTCTCTCTCTCTCTCTCTCTTTCTTTCTCTCTCTCTCTCTCTCTCCCCCACCTTATACGTGAGTTATAAATTAACAGTAAACTTGGCAATTAACAAGTGTGATGTTGGTCTGAACATCCTGCTAATGAGGCCAAGGTTACAGTTTAGTCCAGACACTAGCTAGCTGGTCAGTTAGCATAATTATTTGATGGCTACAGTCCATACCCCTTGCTTGAAGGTACAAAATGGAGATCCATGGCTAAACGGTAAGATTTGAGGGTAGGGGTCAGGGAAAATAGGATCATATTCCCTGCATTATACCTATGGGATAAGAGAATGATGATTAGGCCACAGTTAATATGAAAAAAAAAGATCAGAGAAAATTAGTGGAATTGGAGTTAAAGATTAGTCAATAGTGTGAAGGAACAACTTTTTAAAAAAAAAGAGTGGTGATTTCATAAACTCTCTCTTCTGGTAAGATCAAATCTAGACTATTGATTTCAATTTTGCATACCACCTTTTAAAGAAAGAAATTAATGAACTGGAGTGTTTCCACAGACAAGCAACTAACACGATGAAAGGACTTAAAATTATGCCATACAAGGATATATTGAAGGAAGGAAATGAGTCACCTGAAGAAGAAAAGACAGAATAGACATATCTTTCTTCAAGTATGTGAAAGGCTGACATGAGGAAGAAGATTAGAACTGTTCTACCTGATACCAGAAAGCAGAACTAGGACCAATGGATAGAAATTTCAGAAAGAAGAAAAAGATGATGTAAGGAAAACTTTAGAGCCATTCAAATTGGAAATGGGCTATCTCAGGAGGTAAAGGAGTCAAGGGAAGGCTAGAAGATCGGTTGTTATTGACATTGTTGATGATACTTCTATTCATGCAAAGAGTGCATTAGATGGCCTTTGAACGCCATCTCCCAAATCTGAGACTGAATGCATAAAATATGGTGAAAAAGAACTTGAAGGGTAGCCTTGAAGGGAGAAATAAGGGCAGTATCATACTGGAATATCACAAAAGGGCAACATTTAAGTCGAAGGCTTCATATGGAAAAGAGAAGGAGATATTTATTTCCACACAGCTCTCACTGCCTGTTATTTGAATAAATACAAGTACCCCCTCTGCTTTAGCACCTGCTGCAGCTCTATTTTTTAAAATCCTATTGTAAAGGGTGGGGAGGATGGCCAGTAAGCCTGAGGAGCCTGCACAGAGAGTTCAGCTGCTGAATTTTGTAGCATGTATAGATATTCTATAACTGGTTCTGGTTGATTAGCCACTTGGCAAAGAGGAGACTTAATTGTCTGTGTACTCAGAAATTGGAGTATTTTCAAAAGACACGAGTTGACCTGAACCCCTTTTTTCTTTTGGTTTAATTCTTTCTGCTGTAGAGAGAAGACAGACAATGCTTTAAGGAAAGAGGACTAAGACCCTCCCCGTCCAAGTTTTACAAATGGCCCATTAATATGAGTCTCAGGTGTTTGCTTCAGCATTTGTTCTTCTGTTTTAGGTGAAGGTGATTGGAGATTAGAACCTTGTGAGTTTTGAAAGGTTGGTTGTAAGACATGCCAGAATGGGGGCTTGAGCTCAGCATTGGAGAACCATGATATATAGCCATCCCGACTAGAAGAATAAGACTATAGCAATCATTACACTATTACTCTGTGACATTGCTCTGACCCAATCCTCAAAAAGCCTCTAGTCTCATTGGAACAAGTTAGGCAGATATGCAATAAAAAGAATTGGGATAAATTTAAGAGAGACTATACTGTTACATCACTCATATAAGGAACTCCCAGTGACAAAACTATCTCCACCAGTTCAGATTGGCAACTTCTCTTCTACTGATAATCTTGGAGAGTTGGCTCGAAATGGTGCACTTTTAGGTTAAGTGACTTGTCTGTGGGCATGTGGCTGGCATGGGGCAAAGGTGAGACGACCACATCTCCCTGATTCAAAGGTCAGCTCTTTATCTATCACACCATGCTGCCTCTGAATAAAAATACCTGTGTACACACAAATATGAGAATGGAATTAGAGCATGAGTTCATTTACTTTTCATACAACCTACTCTAATTCTCAAAAGAGTTTTGAGTAACTGGAGTGTTCAAATATGGTTAATTCTATTTTTTAGCTTCCATGGAAGTAAGAGCGGGAGAATGACCCATCTGGGGTCACTCAGTAAATGAACTGATGGGTTAAAAGATACTTGGCGTTTAGCAGAGTGTGAACCCATTTGACCTTGCTACCACAAATGGAAAGCACCACTGCTATCCAGTTCACTTATTCCCACGCCATATATTTGTAAGAGGAGTGCTTATAAGTCAAGTGTGCCTAGCAAGCCAGAATTTATTCTACCTACTCGCAAATCCTGGCCATTTTATTTGGTCAAGTTGCATAATTTTTGAACTTACACTCTTGAAAAATTCTTTTTGGAAATGTCAAGGTGACTGGCATATTAAAAAATGAGCCTGGGCAAACAAGGATGACATTCTTTTCATTCTTTCACTGGTGAGTCATTTTCTATGTAACTCTAGGCCTTAGTACTTAGGCATCTTCCGTAATGTACCTGTAACCCTGCCTAGAAGGGTCCTTTCCAAGGAAGATGATGTAGTTCAGTTGTCTTCAGCGTTTTTGAGCGTGAGAACACTTTCCTAATCATCAAAAATTTTTTGGACCCCTACCCGCTGGGGTGCTATGAGTATGAATGGATATGAATATGAATTCAGTAATGCCTTTAAAATACTTTGTCTCTTAGTAGTCACCATAGCATCTCCCTACATTGAAAAACAATTATCCATCTGTGTGCAAGATATATTATTTAATCCAGTCTACTGAAGGTAGCTTGTTTACTTAAAGATTGTCTATGGGTTTATGGGACCCATTGTGAAAACTATGTGGGAAAGGAACAAATATTTATCAAGTACTCACGATGTGCCAGGCATGGTGCTACATACTTTAATATTATTTCATTTGATATTAACAATAACCCTCCCAGATAAGTTTTATTATTATCTTCATTTTGCAACTGAGGAAAATGAGACAGACACATGTCAAGTGACTTGCTCAAAGTAAGTGTCTCAAGCTGGATTTGAACTCAGGTCTTTTTTAGTGTCATTTTTTTATTCTAGCAAATAGATATATTTTATGTTGAGTATTCAGGCTACTAGTAGGCCAGGGCTTTGTTCAGTTTGGACGTTTTCCCTATTTGTTTTGCATTGTTAAGGTTTTTACATTAGAAAACTTAGTTGTAATATATATATCTTTGTCACAAATAAAAACTTTTGTGCTCTTTGGGCCTTTGTTTTTCCACTGAAGTAGAAAAGTAGTGAAAATAATCATAAAATTATTGGATTTTTAACCCAGAATGGAGCCTTAGATATTATCTTCTCCAGGGATTCTTTACTTTTTTTTTTTTTGACTAATGTTTCATTTGGAAGTCTGATGAAGTCTATGTACCTCTTCTCAGAATAAGGTTCTTAAATGCATAAAATAAAATACAGGAGATTGCAAAAGAAAAGAATCATACTGATAGACAGGTTTTTTAAACAAACAAGTTCATGGAATCCTAAGTTCAGAATGTCTGATCTTGTCAAGTCTCCACCACACTAGATACATATTTTGCAGATGGAGAAATTGAGGCCTGAGACACTAAGTAGCTTGCTCCAGGTCATATACAGGTCATTGGTATGGAGTCTGGACTGGAACTGAAGTCCCTTGATATTTCACATCAAACCCTCTGTGCCAGTAGGAAAAAAAAAATGAGTAAAGCTTAGTTAATATGGTTTTTTTTTTTTGCAACTCAAGAGACATCAAGCATAGGCATATTTTACTTTTCAGGAAAAATATATTCTCTGTAAATCAAATCCCTGTATAATGATTCCAATTTTAAAAATTTGTTTAAAATATTTAAATAAAAAAAGATTTGTTTGTCTAGAAAAATATTGGCTTCCAAAGTTATACTTTAAAGTGCAGCAAACATTTCAAAATAACAAATCAGTTTCAGACAGCAATTTTGTGATTCAAATATTTAACGAACATTTATGAAGTCCCTACTATGTGCTAAGCACTATGGCAGATAGGGAGAAAATACAAAATTGGAAATAATTCTTGCCTTCAAGTACTGTACTTTCTACTGGGCTAAGGAATGTACATAGCTAAGTTTGAAAAATGTTCATAAAAAATAAAAAGTAATTTTAGGGTAGAGGAGACCCACTCACAAATGAAATGGGATCAGGAAATGCATCTTGGAAGAGAGCACTTGAACTATATTTTTATTGGAACTAGGGATTCTAAGAGATATATGTAAGAAAGGAGAGAGCATTCTGGGCACTGGAGACAGTCTGTACAAAAGCAAAGAGATGATAATAATAGTAATAGTAGTGACAGTAGCAGCTAACATTCATATAACTTTTTAAGGTTTGCAAAATATTTTATCCATGGCATTTCAATTGGTCCTCATAGGAACCCTGTGAAGTAGGTGCTATTATTACCTCTATTTTACAGATGGAGAACCTGAGACCCAGAGAAGTTAAGTGACTTGTCTAGTCACACAGTTAGTATGTGTCTGAGACAGGATTTGAACTTGCTTCTTCCTGACTCTGAGTCTTATACTGCTCTTATATTGCATATGAGAATTAAAAAAAAAATGGAACAGTTTGGATGGAGCACAGAATTTGTGAATGGGTATAATGGGAAATAAGTCTGGAAAGGCATCTGGACAGCTAGATTGTGAATGGTTTAAATGACAACAAATTTTATAGTTTATCCTAGAAGCAATAGAACTATGGGAGTAATATTGTCAGATATTTCCTTCAGGAATATCAAGAAAGGAAATAGTGAGGGATGGGAGGAAGGAAGGAAGAAAAGAAGGACGGAAGGAAGGAAAGAAGGAAGGAAGGAAGGAAAGAAGAAGGAAGAAAGAAAAGAAGGAAAGAAGGAAGGAAATATTTGTTAAACACCTGTTACATGGTGCTAAGCACTTTGTAAATATTACGTCCTTTGGTGCTCATTACAACTCTGGGAGTTAGGTATAATCGTTGCCTTGCTTTCATTTGAAAATGAAAAGAGAAAAAGACAAAGAGGAAATAAATGACTTATCCAGAGTCCCTTAGCTTCTAAGTGTCTGAGGCTAAATTAGAACTCAGGTCCTTCTGACCCCAGGTATAGCACTCTATCCCTTGCCCTCTCCAACCATCTCCTGCTTCTTAGGTGTCTGCAATAATTCTGGCACTAAGGTAGTTGCGGAGGGGGTACCAGGGTCCCTAAGAAGGGTCAAATTGGTTCAGGTCAGAACCAGAGGAGGTAAAAGCTTCCTTGCCCATCAGCAGTAGCATCAGCTCTGAGTAGGAGCCGCACTTCTACTGGTATGTGTGAAATATGCAGAACCAGATAGTAAAGATAGTAACAGTATCAATAATAACAACAGTAATAGTAACTCTCTGAGATTCATTCCAGTCTTAAGACTCCCTTATTCCCCAATTCTCCAACACCAAAATGGGGCTTTAAAGTTAATTATTATCCTACTCAAGGTTTTTGGAGAGCAGCAGCTTTTCTTCGCTTCCTTTCCCCATACCTGGTTTCAGAACTTGGATATGACATAGTAATGTGTCCATCTAGTGGTCACAAGTGGGAATGAAAACAAAAGTTAAAACTAATAAAAAAAACCCAGACTGCTTCTGAAAACCCTCCTTGGTTCCTCTATCCTTTTAATCGAACCCAGGCCTTCCTTACTACTTCAGCATGTCAACTGATTGAGAAACAAATCTGTGCTATCAGCCAGTCAGATTCAGCGTTCATTCATCAATTCAGATTTACCTGAGAAGGGAATGATAAATGACCTTGGTGGGATGCAGAGTTCATTAGGTTTTGTATAGATTCTTGGTAGGGCAGCTAGGAGGCATGGTGGAGAGAGTCCGGGTCTGGAGTTAGGAAGATTCATCTTCCTGAGTCAAAATCTGGTCTCAGACACTTACTAGCCATGTGACTCTGGGCAAGCAATTTAACTCTGTTTGCCTCTGTTTCTCAGTAAAACGAGCTGGAGAAGGAAATGGTAAACCACTTCAGTATCTTTGCCAAGAAAAACCCCAAATGGGGTCTCAGAGTCAGACACAAATGAATAACAATATGCTCTCGGAGGGCAGCAGTGGAGCCTTATCTTTTTCCTCTCTCCACAAAAGTTCTCCACTATGCCTCACACAAAGTAGATTATTAATAATTATTAAAACACCTGAACTGTTTCAAATACCACTAGATGGCACATTGAATAGAGTACTAGGTCTCAAGTTAAGAAGACCCAAGCTCAAATCACACCTCAGACACTTCCTGGTGTGTGAGACTCTAAACAAGCCACTTATCCTGTTTGCCTCAGTTTCCTCATCTGTAAAATGGGTACAATAATAGCACTTTCCTCCTAGGGTTGTCGTGACAACTAAATGCGATGGTAATTATAAAGTGCTTAGCATAGTTCCTGGCACATAGTAAGTGTTCTGTAAATATTAGGTATTATAATTGTTGTTGTTATTATTCTTATTACCCTAAAAGTTAAGGTGGATGTAATGAACAGGTTTTAGGCAGCACTCCATTAATACATTAGACCTCAGGATTAGGCTAAAGTAATAATAATAATAATAATATTAATAATAATAAATCACATTTATATAATGTTTACTATATGTCAAGCACTTTTACAATGATTGTCTCATTTGATCCCCAAAACAACCCTGCCAGGTAGGTGCTATTATTCCCATTTTACAAATGAGGAAAATAAGGCAACTAGATATTGTGTCTTTCCCAGAGTAACACAACTAGTAAGCGTCTGAAGGCGAATTTGAACTCAGATCTTTCTGACTCTAGGTCCAGTGCTCTCATCACCTAGTACAAAGGATCTCATTTGAGGTAGCTGGACACAATGAATGGAATACTGAAAGTAGAGAAGACTTGAGTACAATTCCTTAGAGATTTATCAGCTTTATGGACTTGAGGAAGTCATTTGATGTCCCTGAGGCTCAGTTTCTTTCATCTGCAAAATGGGGACATGGGGATAATAATCATACTTATCTCATAGGGCTTTTATGAGGATCAAATGAGATGATATATATAAGGTACTTTGGAAACCTTAAAGCACTATATCAATGACAGTTACTATTAGATCTTTTTGATGTCATCATATGTTGGAACCCTTAGAAGTACTTGTTTTAACAGCAGTTATCATATCCCCTTCCCTCATTCAGGCTAACCATCCTCACTTCCTTAAATTGACTTCCTTTAGCATGATCTCAAGCTTCTTTATCATCCTGGCCATTCTTTAAAAAGAGAAGATCTAGCTAATCAATATTTTACCAGAAATGTACTTCCTGGTAGTGAAAACAATACTTCAGGTGTGATATGACCAAGGTAGAGTATGGTGGGACTTTCAAGCCTTCCTAAACTGTGGCATAATGACTTTCTTAATATAGTTTAAGATTGCATTAGCTTTCTTCTCTGATTTTATATCTATCTGTATCTATATTTAGATCTATATTCATATATAAAATTGAGCTTCCCATCCAGTAAAACCCTCAGCTCTCTTCCAGACAAATTTCTGCCAGTCTATACCTCCTTCAACTGTCACTTAGGAAACTGATTTTTGAACACAATTGTAAGACTTTACATTTATTGTTGACAAATTTCAACTCACTTAATTTGGCGGATGATTCTAGCCTTTCAGAATATTTTTGGGGGGGATATTAGATCTATCAGCATAGGAGTTCTCTCTCTCAGTTTTGTGTCATAAGCAAATGTGATAAGTATCTTATCTACAGGATATCTTTATCTATGTCATTGTAAAGGACCAAGCATAGATGCCCAGGGCACTCCAGTGGAGACTGCTTTCCAAGTTTACATAAAGTTATGAATAATGACTATTTGTGTATGGAAATCCAACCAGTTGCTAAACTTACGTGTGTTTGTGTGCGTGTACATTAGTCAATTCCTATATATCTATCTAGCCAATATCTGTCTTTTCTGTAAGATTGGCATGAAGCAATGAAATGCGTTCTACAATTTAAGAAAACATACAGCATTCTAGTAGTCCTAGAAATCTTGTTAAAGATGAAAAGAAAGTTAATTTGACATGACTAGTTCTAGATGAAGCCATCTGGGTTATTTATTTTTTTTTATCAATACTTATGTTTCTCAACATTCATTAGATGTTCCTTTAATATGCTCTAGAACAGTGGTTCTCAACCTTCCTAATGCTGTGACCCTTTAATACTTGTATGTGGGTATATCTGCATGTGGGCGGACCCGCCTGGAGACGGATAGAGGAGTAGTGTCTCAGTTGCTAAGACCATTGGAAATATGTGTTTTCCAATGGTATTAGGTGACCCCGTTTGACCCCCAAAGGGTTGAGAAGTAGAGAAGACTTGAGTACAATTCCTTAGAGATTTATCAGTTTTATGGACTTGAGGAAGTCATTTGATGTCCCTGAGGCTCAATTTCTTTCATCTGCAAAATGGGGACATGGGGATAATAATCATATTATAATATTATAATAATCATATTATAATATTATAATAATAATCATAATAATCTCAACCCCACAGGTTGAGAATTGCTGCTCTAGAAGGTCTCTCTCTCTCTTTCTGTCTCTGTACTCTCTGTCTCTCTCTGTCTCTGTATCTCTCTTGAAAATCGAGACAATATTTCCTCTTCTCCAGTCCAGTCACATCTCCTCCATTCTCTATCTAATAAAGGTCATTGACAGTGTTTCAGAAATCATATTTGCCAGTTCCTTCAGTGTCTTAAGATATAGCATAGATGACTTGAGTTCATCTGGCGCCTTCTCTCTCACTACTTATATTGACTATTGACTTCTTATTTGTCAGCATATTTCTGTCCTTTCCAATACTGAGGTCATTCTCCTTGGCAGAGGAAAGAGAAGTATAATGTCAGGTAAGGAGCATTTCTTGAACACTGCTTATTAGCCTGGCACTGTGCTTGGTGCTATGGAAACAAAGGTGGTATAAGCAAAAAGGATGACAGTCTCTACCTTACATTATATCTGGGAAAGAAAACACAAAAAAGAGAACTGAAAACCTGGAGATGGGAGAGTCAAAAGCGCAGCTAGTTGGGGGATGAAGCATAGAGTCTGATACTGTCCCCAAAATGGTGGCCCTGGCAGAAATTTACCAGTGGGAGAGGTGGGCCAGCTTCTGAGCTTTTTGAAATATAATCCCTCCAAATCTAGGGCAGATGTCAGAATATTTCTGACTCTCCTCCACATTATAAAAAATTCCAATATGGAGCAGTTACTCTCCTGCTAAAGTCTCCATTATTTCCACCAACTAGATACTCTCTTTAATGGCAAGGTTGGATCCACAATAGAATTTTCCCTTATTAGTGTGGCCACTTTTTAAACCTTGAAGTTATTCTTAAGGCAAGTCAAGAAATTATTAGGCGTACTGCTTTAGGCAAAGAGATTGCTTCAGGAAATGTCATGTTTGTCTTTGAGGAGGTGATTTTCAGTTCCATTCATTCGGTCCTAACCTCTCTTGACCTACAGAGTTACATCTTCACCTGCTTTTTGGACATCTTGAACTGGACGTCCCATCAAGATCTTAAACTCCCTCTCAATAATGACTCTATCTTCTTCACAAGGATGTAATGGATAGAGTGCCAAGCATTGAGGCCACAGTTCAAATCCTGCCTTAGATGTTTATGACCTTTGTGATTCTGGGCAAGTTGGTTAGCCTCTCAGCCTCAGTTTCTTCATCTAGAAAATGGTGATAATGATACTACCTAATTCAAAGGGTTGTTTTGAAGATCAAGTGAAATAATGTTTTCAAATCACATAGCATAATGCCTGGAACACACTGTGTCCAAAAAATGCTGATTCCATTCCATGTCTCTATTACTGTTGAGGGTACCACCATCTTTCAGGTCATCCAGGATTATAACCTAGGTACCATTCATGATACTTCCTTCTCTCCCCCAGTTTCTAATCAATTGTTACAGTCTGTCATTTCTATTTTTGCATTTATAACATCTTTCTTATATGTCCCCTCTATCCTTTGACACTAACATAACCCTGGTGAAGGCTCCATCACCTCAAGCCTGGACTATTGCAATACCATGCCAGTTGGTCACCACGCCTGCATTCTCTCCCCACTCTATTCTATTCTCCTGTCAAATTGATCTTCCTAAAGTAAAGATTTGGCAGCTAGGGTGCACTGTGGATAGAGCAATGAGTTTAGAATAAGGAAGACTCCTCTTCCTGAGTGCAAATCTGGCCTTAGGCCCTTACTAGCTCTGTGACTCTGGAAAAGTCACTTAACCCTGCTTGCCTCAGTTTCCTCATCTGCAAAATTACTTGGAGAAGGAAATTTTAATCCACTCCAGTATCTTTGCCAAGAAGACCCCAAATGGGGTCATGAAGGGTTGGGTCTGACTGACAAAGTAAAGATTTTACCATGAAATCTTCACCTTTTTATAAATTCCATTGGTTCTTTCTCACTCCCAGAATCAAATATAAATCCCTCAGTTAGGCTTTCAAAGCCCTTCATACCCTGGTGCCACTCTGCTTTTCTAGTTTTCTCACACCTTACTTCATTTCACAGATTCTGATCTAATACCACTGGCCTTCTTGCTGTTATCAAATGAGACACTCCATCTCCAGACTCCATTCATCTAGCCAATTAAAACTGCCTCTGTGCCTAGAATTTTGTCCCTTCGTTCATCTACCTTCTCAGGATTCCTCAAAGTCTCAGCTAAAATCCAATCTTCTACAAGAAGCTACTCTTAGTTTTTGTTGTTGTTGAACCATTTCCATTGTTTCTGACTCTCTGTGACCCCATTGGTTTGTCATTTCCCTCTCTAGCTCATCTTACCCATGAAAAAAATGAGGCAAACAGGGTTAAGTGACTTGCTTAGGATCATACAGCTAGTAAGAGTCTGAACCTGGATTTGAACATCAGGAAGATGGATGAGTCTTCCTGACTTCAGGCCCAGACTTTCTCTACTGTGCCACCTCAACTGCTTAACTTCATAGTATTAGTCCTCCTTAATCTTAGTCTACTTTGCCTTCCATCTGAGATTACCTCCTATTTATCCTATATATATATATTGTTTGTACACAGTTGTTGGCTTCTTATCCAAAGTACATTCATTTGGTCAATCACTCAAAGGCTTCCCACCCCTGAATCTCAAAAGGGGCACAAAAGGCCATCCACCCTTAAGTTATAACAAAGTTAAGCTCAGCATTGAATACCCAAGGAAAGGGCCTTCTTTCATCTTCACT
>CM053585.1:123821717-123837005 GCA_028646515.1 Pseudochirops corinnae | reverse complement strand
GCTTCCTTCTCTGGTAACTGACTAGTTATGGATGTAATGGTCAGACACTGGAAGCCCATCTGATGATCTGTTTCTTTGTTTGCTTGTAACTTGTGTTTGTATTCTCTGTAGTTCAGAGTGCTGACTTTTTCCCCTGAACTAGGTAAATGATATTTGTTTGATTGATTAAAGTGAGATGGTTAACCCATTTTGAGTTGCTTTCCTTTAGAAAAGCAGATCTAAGAACCTGTGCTAGCAGCTACCCTGGGCATGCTAGGGTGCTTGCTGATACAGATGGCTTCTTGTTGGTTATGTTACATGAAAGATTCATTTTGTGTTTATAGGTTGAACTTGATGGTTATTGAAGCCTATTTTATTGAAAATAGACTTATGCTGTGATTTTCTAAAAACATAGGTGGTCTGTAATGTACCCCAATGACAAGATAGCCTCCATGTCTAACTCTCTTCAGGTACCCTAAATGCTTTTCCATCATGCTTTTTCCTACTGGAATTTCTTCTTTGATTTCTTTAGGTGCAGCTGGTGCCTCAGTGATTGGAGTGCTAGGCCTACAGTCAAAAAGAACTGAATTTAAATCTGACCTCAGACACTCACACATTAGCTGTGTGACTCTGAGCTAACCACTTCACCTCTGTTTGCCTCATTTCCCTCAACTTTTAAATGGAGATAATAATAGTACCTACTTTCCAGGGTTATTGGAAAGATCAGATGAGCTAATATTTGTAAAGTACTTAGCACAGTGCCTGACAATAGTAGGTCCTTTCCCTTTAGATGAACATAAATGCTCCTTTCACTCCTCCCCAAAAATGTATGTCTCATTCTATAGCGCCAGTCTATTGGCTCTCTGATAATAGGCATACTCATCAGCAAGGGTATATATTCTTAATATATAAAACTACTTGTTGCCTCCCCTCCCCATTTTCTCTACTACCTCTTCGGAACAAGGGATATTCTTCTGAATCACATTTCATATTCAGTCATAGCTCATATCATAGCAATCTCAATTACACCTGTGAGACCAAATTTGCATCCATATACTGGGATATCTAGTTCATCTTCCCATCCATTCTTTCTGCATCTTTATATTGATATCAGAGATTGTAACTTTTATTACCATTTCCTTTCTTGGATTTTTTTTGGTCACCAGACATGCATCTTACTGACTTTTGACTATTTTTAAAATAAAATCCTCTCTCAATTGAAGATTTGTTGCCTTTAGTGATAAACAAAAGAACATGCTTTCATTAAAAAAAAAGTATTTGAAATAATTTGGGGCTTATATGAATAAGTCTGGCTATAACTCAGAGCTTGGTGTTTATAGTTCTATGAGTTTCCTTCCTGGGAACATAGTTCAGTTACTCCTTTGGACTAGGCTAAAAGTTATTTTTCAGGATTCATAGTCTCTTCAGAAACCTTTGCATAGAGACAAGGTAAGTTAAAGATTAATGTGACTCACATCTGACTGGCTGATTAAAGTTGCATAGGCTGACTCAACTTAAGCTGATTGGAAAATCAACTTTGAAGCCAAGTGATTTCAAAGTCAGCCTAGTACAATGGCAGGAACACTGGACTTGGCGTCTCAGAGTCATAATATGTCAGAGCTGCAAGAACCTAGGAGGTCATGTAGTCTGATCTGTACCTGAAGAAAAATCCCTTCTATTATAGCCCCAGTGAGGGGTTAGTCACAACCATGGATGCTCTGAAGTCAGTTCATCTGCCTCTTTGAAAGACACAATTGGTACATTTTCAGTATGCTCATTTCTACCTCCAAAATTGGCAAATACCACAAATGAAAGGTTGATTTGTGTTGTTTTGTTGATTGTCTAGACCAGAGGTATCCAACTTGACCAAGCAGTGGGACCAGAACCAGACTAAAATGTATTGGGAAATGTTTACATACAAAACATAGATAATGTCCATTGGTAGTACTCTAAGTCAATATGTGCAATCAGGGATATGCTTTTATTTGAGTGGGACACTACTGCTCTAAACTTAAGAAAGTGATGGAGCAAATGTTAATAATGAAGATTAAATTTAGAGCATTATTGTTTTTTGGAGAGCCAATTGTTGTTAAATATCTGCCAGCACACCTGGTAGATAGAACTGACTTTATAACTTACTAGCTGTGTGGCATTGGTCAAGTCACCTAACCTCTCTCAGACTGAGCTCCCCAGCCAAGCCCTTGTTGTAGGACAAACTTCTACTCTTCTACTGACCTCCTATCAAATTTCCCACAGTAACTGTTTCAGATACTCTCTTTTTTGCTCAAGCCCTCAAACACACCCTTAGCTTTTGTAATTATAGCAGATGAATTAGCCTCAAACTTCACTGAGAATATTGATATATAGGATAGGAGGTCTCTTGGTTGTCTTCCTCCATTCATCAAACTCTGGTAACATAAGGAAATAGTGTTTCTACTATTCATTAATTCTAATCTTCCAATCCATGCATTTGATTCAATTCCTCCTAACTCTAAAGGGCCTGGTCTCCAAGAGTCATCCTCAATTGTTCATGCACATTACCTTTGTACTAACACTCTCAGATCTCCAAAATCCTTAAAAATAAGAATAAAAAAGGCTTTCCTTGGCATTTCACACTCAACCCAGTATTATTTTAATTGTTTCTTCTCTGCACCTATTTAATAATACTTCCACTTTCCGAATATTCCTCTTGTTCCTTAGCCCCTTGAAATCTGGGCTTTACTAAAGCTTATCAAAGATCACTGGTGACCTCCTTATTAACAAATCAGTGGCTTTCTGTTCCACAATCTCTATGCTCCCTGAACTTTGGGAGGTATTTGACTACTCTCTCCTATTGGAGACTGTCTCCTCATGACCTCAGGCACACCATTCTCTTCTGGTTGTCTTTTTGCTGTTCTAACCATTCTATTTCTATCACTGGTCCCTTACAGAGTTAGTGAGTTAGTGTCTTTTAATGGATAGAGCATTGGACTTGGAGTTACGAAGATGTGGGATACATCTCACCTCAAACACCACTAGTTTTATGACCCTGGACAAGTAACTAAATTCCTCAAAACCTTAGTTTTGTCATCTGTAAAATGTGTATAATGATAGCACCTTTTTTTCAGGTTTCCTGTGAGGATCAAATGATACAATGTAAATCTTAAAATACCACATAATGTTCATTCTGCTATTCCTGATCCCTGAAGGTGGGTGTTCCCTACAAGGAAGCCCTTGCCTCTATTCTCTTATCCAGTCTTCCCCTTAGCAATCTCATTTATGCCCTGTGACTCCAAATAGTATACCTGTGCAGAGATAGGAATAGGAATTGGACATTTGACTTCATTCACAAAGAAAACTCCATGGTGAAGAGAAACCCTCTATCAATATAAGTTAACACCTTCCCTGAAATTTTTAGCTTGAGAGAATTTCATAGAACACTGAAAGGTTAAGCAACTTGCCCAGTACTTAAAGGCAGCCCTCGGACTGGTCTTCCTGGCTTCAAGCTGGTTCTCTATCTATTGTACCATGTTTCATCCTATACAGATGACTCTCAGACTTATACCTCTTGTCTTGGCCCATCTTCTGAGGTCCAGTATTGCATCTCCATCCATTTTCATATGTCGCTATTTCTGAGAGTGGCAGCATCATTAACCTACTATTTCATGTTTGAAAACTGATCTGTCCCTTTCTCTCTTTTCTCACTGCTCTTACACTGTTGTTTATTTATTTTTAGTTGTATTCAACCCTTTGAGACCTCATTTGGAGTTTTCTTAGCAAAGATATTGGGGGTGGTTTGCCATTTCCTTCCCCAATTCTCATACAAATGAGAAAACTGAAGCAGAGTTAAATGATTTGCCCAGGGTCACACAGCTAGTAAATGTCTTGAGGCAGGATTTAAACTCAGGAGGAGAGGTCTTCTTGACTCCACACCTAGCATTCTAGCTATGGTGTCACCTAGCTGCCCACTGAATTCCTACCCATCCTTTAAAACTCAACTGCCTCTTCTTTCAGGGAACCTTCCATGACTTCCCCAAGGTAATGCCCTTTCCCTTCAGAATTTATTTTGCATTTTTCTACTGCACATATTATGAAATTGTGTGTTCGTGACTTTTTTCCACTACCAACTAGTATATAGGTTCTGTGAAGGCAGAGATCATGTTCTACCTATCTAAGATAGTGCTCTGCACACAGTAGGCATTTAATAAATGTTGAGTGAACTAAATTTGGAATATAGTATTATTACTAATAACATAGAAAACAGTCTCCTTACCCACACAAGGTTAAAGATAAGGAAGAGCATGAAAATGGTTTGTAATTGTAATTTAACTGTAAACTAAAGTATTTTTATCTGCAAGCATGTATTTAGTGATTATTACCCTCCCAAATTCCTCTCCCTAGTTTGTAAAGAATACAAAATGAAAAATAAAACTGTCTCTACTTTAAACGAATTTTTCAGTTTACATGGGGAAAACCAATAAAACTTAGAAGAAATAATCAGGACAATTACATGCCCAATCAATCCTTTTTGAGCATATTTTCCAATGGAGTTCTGAGGAAGGAGAGATCTGGAATAAAGTCAGATAAGGTTCCATGAAAGAGATAGGATTCAATTGACCCAGAAAGAATGGATGAAATTTGAATTAGGAGAGAGCCTTGCAGGTTGGGGAGGGGATGGCATAGGTTAACTCACAGAAATGTGGGTGAGCATAGGGTTTATAGAGGATAATAAGGTTGATTGGAGTAGAGGTTGCATGTTTGAGCACAGTGGAGAATAAGGTTGGGTAGGAGGGTGGGACCAGATTGTGAAGATTCTTTAAGGGGACATGATTGGATTGAATATTAGAGAGTCAGTGTTGTTCTTGAGTAGGAGTGATTAATCTGGCAGTGTGCAAGCTAGTGTAGAAGGGTGACATTAGTAGAGAGTGGGGGGGATTATCCTGGGGATTTGTGCAATAAAGCAAGTGTGAAGTGATGAGAGCTTGACCCAAGATTTTGCAGGGGGAATAAAGAAGGGGTGAACTTGAGAAACATTTCAGAGAAACAAATGAGCTAATTTGGCAAGAAATTGAATATAGAGGATGAAGGAAAAGGAAAAAAAAAAAACATCAAAGATGACCCCAACATTTCTAGCCTGGGAGACTGGAAGAATCTTTAAGGGGAAAAAAAATTTAAGTAATACATGAGATAATTTGAAAAAAAAAGTTTGGAGAAAGTACCCAAAGTAGTTGCCAATTATGACTTAATCAGAAATGCCTTAAAGAAATTAATTTATTCATTTATCAATGATTTACTGAGCTGTTAATATGTTTATGGAGAAGAGAGATGAAATATAAGACATGTCCCTGCCCTACCCACTGTTTTACATTCTAATGGATGGGAGCATGCTGACTTATCATGGACTGATCAAAATATCAATGCCTATATATGTATAGAAATGTACTTGGCATGCAAGTCATTACAGATGGGAATCTTCCATCTAAGTTATTTGATATGACAAATTTCTATAACATTCTTCAGCAAGTTACTCATTGCTTTTTCCACAGTGTTAGTATATGAAAGTAAAGATTTCTCACTCAACATGAGTTTTCAATGTTTTTGCAGAGGCAAGGTTATTTAGTAGGAGGAGACTGGGGCAAAGACAAAGGGCTTAGGAGGTAGCGGGATATGAAGCCCACCTCTGACACTTACTAACTGTGTGACTATGGGAAAGTCACTTACCTTTTCTGAGCCTCAGTTTCCTCAACTGTGATATGAGACTAATAACACCTATAGTGCTTTGTAGTGTGTCCGGTATACATTGTTATTGCTCAGTGATTTTTCAATTGTGTTGACTCTTCATGACCACATTTGGGGTTTTCTTGGCAAGGTTATGGTTTGGCATTTCCTTCTCCAGTTCGTTTTTACAGATGATGAAACTGAGGCAAACAGGGTTAAGTCACTTTTCCCATGGTCATACAACTAGGAAGTGTCTAAGGGCAAATTTGAACTCAGAAAGATGAATCTTCCTGACTTTAGTCCCATCACTCTTTCCACTCTTCCACCTAACTACTCCTCAGGTATGCAGTACGGGCTTAATAAGTGCCTGTTGTCTTATCTTAACTGTAGTACCTATCTCATAGGCCTGTTATAAGGATCAAAGCAGATGACAAATGTCAAGTGCTGGATAAATGTCAGCTGGCATTCTCAATGCATCTGCAAGACCGGATCATTCTTAGTAAATGCTTAAACTCAAAGAGGGTAACACATATTTCTAATCCTTATAGATGGATGATATGTCACATGAAAATCCCCATCCTTCATTTCCCAATACCCCCATTATCATTTGTCTCATGGACTGTCTCCAAAGTGTGGATCTCTCATTCACATATCCGTATGACCCCTATGCTGCCTGTGTAACCTCCACAGTACATGGAAGGCTGGCTCTAACTTGTTCATATCAGTTTGTCATTTCTGCTGCTAAAAGACAGCAGTTGCCTCATTCTGCCCCCACCCCACTCCCAGCCCCAGCCCCCCATTACAGCATTGCAATGAATTCCACGGCCCTCTTTAAATATTAAGACTCATTCGGCACATTTTGCATTCCTTTCCAAACAGCCTTTGTTCTCCTAACTGGAGGGTGACATTTTATAGTAGATTTATGATAACTAGAAGAGCAGACTGTGGGAAGAATATTAAGAATGTAAAGATTGAAAGAAGAATTATAAGGCTAAAGTTTGTGGAGTCTGGATATAAGGGATCTAAATTTCTGACTAGAGGGAAGGCTGCTTTGGTTTGATAGTAGGGTGGCCCTGCTGTCTGTTAACCCAGATTGGAGTTTCATTTTTATTGTTATACTTTTTCCATTGGTGACCAGAGAGAGGCACAGAATGCAGAAGTAATAAGACCTGTACTTTGCTTTTGTCATCCCACATTTGGAGAATTGTGATAAATTGTGGGCACTTCATTTTTAGGAGAAACATTAATAAAGCAGAAAGTAACTACAGGAGTTATGAATAAAAGTCTCAAAGAGTCAAATTTCCAGGAATGATAGCAAAAAAGGCTTCCTAATTATCAGACCTCTCCCTAGGGAGAATGCCTCACCTCAAATGGTCATGGTTTCCTGCTCATTAAAGTCAACTGAAGGCTATACCATTTCTTTTGGGGTGTATAGGGAATATTTTTTTCAGGAATGGTTTGGACTTTGGACTAGATGGTCCCCAAGGTCTCTTCTAAATCTGTAGTGCCTACTAACATAGTAAGTGCTTAGTAAATACTTGCTGACTTGACTTATCTTGACTCTAGTACCTGTCTCATGGAGCTGTTATAAGGATCAAAAGAGATGACAAATATTAAGTGCTAGATAAATGTCAGCCTCTGTGTTTGAGATATAAGCTCCCTAATTCCTTTAGGCCATGATGCCAATGAAAATGAAAGATATTAGATATTAGAGATTGCTGGGTAGCACACTGTTGGGCTGAGTAAGGAAGACCTGAGATCAAATCAAGCCTCACACTGGTTGTGTGACCCTGTGAAAGTTACTTAAACTCTGATTGCCTCAGTTTCATCAACTATAAAACAAGAATAATAATAGCACCTACTTAGTAAGGTTGTTGTGAGAATAAAAATGAGATAATATTTGTAATTCAGTCCATCACTGAGTAGGTATTTAATAAATGCTGGTTTTATTCTTTCCTTTCTACTCTAAGATGCACCTTTGCAATCCTATGATAGGGAAAGAACAGTAGAAGCAGCACTATCACAGGATGTAGGTGACCTAGGTTTTAGGTCCAACTCATCTATTGGTTGTTGAATGAACTCCTCTGAAGCAAACTGCCTGACACCCACTTGCCTCATCTGCAAAACTGGGTAATGATACTTGATATGAGTGTGCGGAGCTTCGAATAAAAGGTCTTCATCCATGGAATGGTTAAGAGACAGAAGACCCAGAATGACTGCTTGTTCATTCTCTGAAAGGCTGTAGACCAGGAGTCTGTTCTAAGTGTTCATAAGGCAGGATTCATGAAAATTTAAATAGCAAACCTGTGAAAAATAAGGAATAACTTTGGAAAGTGAATTAAACAGCAATATTTTGCTCAAATAATTTATTTTTAAAAAAGGAGACAAGAAGTATATATGTATATACATATGTATTATGTATGTATATATGTGATGTGTGTGTGTGTTTGTGTGTGTGTGTGTGTATTTCCAATGCTATGCATGCCTTTCTCTACTGAGCAACAGACTTCAGGGCACATCATACAACTACCCTGTGAGGCAGATATTACAGGCGTTATCATTTGACCGATTTGAAAACTGAGGCTCAAGAGAGTTTAAGTGACTTTATATTGTAACCTGTTAGAGTTTGGATTTGAATTCAGGTCTTATTCTAACTCCAACTCCATTACTATACCCATTATACCACACTTTACATCTATCATCAAGAAGAGTTTTTGCTAATTATTAGAGGTATAACCTTGTGGAAACATATGTAGTTTCCCTTTTTGTTCTTGTTCTTCTCCTTCTCCTCCTCCTTTTCTTCCTCTTCCTCCTTCCTTTAAAGAATATGCAAAGATTCACTGGTACTTGAGCATATAATCAATCATCCTCATGCTCAAAAGCTACTATTAGAGTAGCTGTATAAGTTTTTTCCCCATTATAATACTTAAGAATTCTTTTGTCCTTGCTTAGATATCACTTGAGAATCAAACCTTGTTTGTGATCCTAGTGTTAGATTACATTAATGATCTGTGTGTTTATTTAATGCAGTCTAATATATATGTACATATATATACTTACATATAAATCTGCCCTTGCTAATAAGAGAAGTCAGTATGTTGTAGTGGATTGAGTGTTCTGGATGAGAATTCAGAGGACCAGAGTTCCAGTCATGACCCTGCCACATATTCTGTATCTCTGTCTTTGGGAAAGTCATTGCACTTCCTTAAACTTAAATTCCCTAGGCTTTTAAATGAGCAGATTGTTTGGATAACATCTAGGTTCCCTCCCAGTTCTGAAACTATGATCCTCTTTTGTGCATGATAATTAATTTAGACAAATCATTTAACTGTTCCAGGCCTCAGTTTCCTTGTTTGTGATAAAGAGACAAAAATATTTATGTTACCTACTTCATAGAGATGCTGTCAGGATAAATGAGAGAAGGTATGTGAGAAGAAGAATCTACTGGGTTCCACAACAAACAGTTATGAAATTGGTTATATCTCATTCCCCACTAGACTATGACTTAGTTTGCTTAGTAAGAAGACCAATATTTTTGTTGAATTTCACATTTTCCACCTAGTAATGAATTAACCTTTTGAAAATCACAGAGGAGGCTATCGCAGAAAAATGAAGCTATATCCCGGTCTAGTCAGTAAGAACAAACTGACAAACCTTAGAGAAGTCAGCGATCTAGAACTAGGTGGGAAAGAAGAAGCATAATAAAGAACACAGCAATAATTATCTCCACATAACAGTGATTATCAGTTAGGTAAATAATGGTCCTCCTCCAACAATGGATAGATTTCCACATGTGTAAAGTAAGACCGCCAATTAATGTAACAAGGTAGGGAATAAGCCTTTAGAGCCTATGATTCACCAGGCTAAGCACTTTCTAAATATGATCACATTTGGTATTTCATGTTTTTGGTGCTACTAGGACACCCAGAAGCTTTGCATGGAGTGATCCTCTAATATGGATGTCTAAAAGTGTTACTGGAAGAGGTTAATTCATGATCCTACATTGATAGTGATACAGGTTAATTTAATCATAGGGGACACTTATAGATATTAAATACCAAAATGAGAATCACTGTAGAGAATAGGGAGTACAGGGGAAAGGAAGGATAGTTTAGATATGTTGACACTGATATATTCCCTGAAACATGAATGTTGGCCATCATCCTCTTATAGAGGAAAAAAAATAAACACCTAGGTCATGCTTCTGCCATTGCCGAACAGATCCAGATAAGGAAACTTAGGGTCCTCTGTTCATTATGGCCTGTATATATGATCAGATTTACACTGTGGAGGCTTAGAAGCCCTGTCTCTATTATTGGCATAATGATGCGATGGTCCATGATAAATAAACATATCACAATAATGGGTGTTATGGATTATTTAGATTTCAAGCAAATAGAAATATTGCATTTACTCCTATATTTCTCCCATATCTTCTCCTCTCATTTGCAAAGTTGTTTTGTTGTTGTTTTTTTCCTTCAGGCTACTTCCTTTGGCTCTTTCTAACTTGTACCTTTGATGGGCTTCATTTAGTCAATCAACTATTCAATAGGAATTTATTAGATGACTACTGAGTCCTTGGAATCTGAAGAAAGAATAAAACAATCATATTATATGGTAAATACTGGGAATTCTTGACTATTTGTTTTTAATCTAGAAGGGCATTGACAACCTTTTGGAAATGTTGAGCCTAATTTCTGGTTCTAGTTCTGATGTCATGAAGGAATAGGAAGCAAGAAGGAGAAGAGTACTATCCTGGGGACACAGAGCTGATCTTTGTGAACGGGATGAAAAAGAAGCTTTTTGTGCAGAAGTTTTCTCAAGCAATGGGGAGGAAGGGACCTTGTTATTGGGTAACCCTCCTCCAAAAGTCATGCAGTGTGACATCCAAAACATTATGTGCTGGAGACGCTGAAACCAATTTGGAAGCTATTGCAATTGCAATTTGGAAGCCAGATTGTGAAGGGTTAAGAAGTTAGAGGAGAGAAAATGGAATCAACAAGACTAGACTGTTTTATTCAGGAGTTTCAGCTACGAAGGAGGAGGGAGGGAAGATTTGTAACTTAAGGGAAGAATAGAGGCAAATGAACCTTTTTTTTTAAGCATGGAGACCTAGATGTGTGTGTGTGTGTGTGTGTGTGTGTGTGTGTGTGTGTGTGTGTGTGTGTATAAGAGAATAAGTAAGCCAATAGGGAGAGTTTGAATATTGAGAAGGAGGTACTGATTGTTGGGAAATCTTCCAGAAGACACTGCAGAGAATGAGATTGCTAGCATTTATGTGGTATTTCATAATTTACAAAACTATTTGTATATGTTTATTATATATATAATATATAATTTATCACATATATATCATATATTTATATATCACATATATATCATATATTTATATATCACATATATATCATATATATGCATATATATATCTGTGTGTATACATATATATGTAATTTTTGTCAAGGATTTAATTGATGGAGTTGGAGTTAGCAAAGAGTAAGGCTACCTCTTTGTCAAACACTTGAGAGAAAATGAGGGATGATGACAAGGGTTTGGAGACATAGTTGGGGTGAGTGTGGAACCAACAATAAATACTCTCTTTTCTCATTAAAGCATAAGGAGATCTCTACTGAGAGAGAATGTGAAGGAGTGATCAGGGAGCTTAGAGGAGAAAAGAGAAAGTTTGGAAAAGCCACTGAGAAGAACGTGAAAAAGAATTATTAGGGCAGAGTAAAAGGATTACTCAGTCATAATGAAGATCCAGCTGAGAATACATATATCTGCAGTGAATCCAGTCAGTGTAGGTGTGTGATTTCCTCTAGCACTGTTTGGCAGTATAAAAGTAGGAGTGAATCAGATGGATGGTGAACATTAAAAAAAAAATGATTAATTACCTGCTGTGTGTCAACCACTCTTCGGAACACTTTAAAAATATTTTCTCATTCAATTCTCACAACAATACTGGGAAGTCGGTAACATTATCATCCTCACTTTACAGCTGAGTAAACTGAGGCAGAGGTTCAATGAGTATCCCAGGGTTACAAAACTAATAAATATCTGAAACCAAATCTGAACTCAGATGTTTCTGACACCAGACTCAATGCTCTCTCTACTCTGCCACCTGGCTGCTAGAGCAGCAAGGAGCAGTTTGGGATCACTGAAGAACTCTGTAACTCCAAATGTGATCCAGGGACAGATACAGAGAAGAAGTGTCATATAATTGAAAGTACACTTAACTTAAAATCAGGACGATGAGTTCAAATCCTGCCTCTAACACTTACTAGCTGCATGACAACAGAAAAGTAATTCAGCTTCTCTCAAATTGTTTCCTTGTATATAAAAATTAAAAAATGAGTACATGTAATATTTACCTCTCCCAGTTGTAAGAATCGAAGATCACCTCAAGATGATAAATATTAGTTATTATTACTAAGAGTTAAACAGTCGGAACATCTCAACCACTGCAGCTTAAGGGGATATGTTGAGGAACAGACATTATTGTACCATCAGGCCTATTAAGTTATCAGTGCCCTTGATTAGCCATGCTAATTACCATGAGTTCTTTTAGCACTTAGTTGGCAAATATCTACATCTAATTAGTACTCTCTGGAAAGCCAGTAAAACTAATTTATTTTCCTATTCTGTCCTCTGGGCTACAATAGTTTTCAGAGTTCAGGGAAATATCACCGAATGATCTCCCTGCCTTTATTATTTCCCTTGATCCCATCCTTTAGTAGAAAATAAATCTGGGGTGAAAAGAATGAGAATGGTCCCAGATGAAAAGTCAGCACAACTGTATAGTCCCACTATCTGCCACTAATTTGGCCATGATATGCCAGGAAAAGAGCCTCACCTCTCTCTGAGATTTAGTTTTTTTGTGTGTAAAATGAAGGAATTTGGTCCAGATGATCTCTCAGATCCCTTACAGTTAAAAAATCTGATGATTCTTTAACCAGTCCTAAAAGTCTGACACCTTGTGGTCATATGCAAAATTCACAGTGCCTGACTTTGTATACTAAGGACTCATTGAATCCTGAACTAAATCTTTGATAGTGTTGTATAATAGAAAAGATACCTGGGAAGGAATCAGGAGACTTGGGTTCTGAAAACCCAGACTCTAAGAGCTGGAAGAGACTTGAGCTGTCATGTAGTGAACTCATTTACCCATTTGACAAATGCATCTTATTTATAACTTTCCCTGAGAAGTCATAGCCAACCCCTGCTTGAATATGTCTGTTGGTGGGAACTCACTCACTCACTCAAGGCAAACTATACTGATTTGTGGATATCATTAAGACAGACAGGTCCTACTTTTGCAAAGTTGATATCTTTAACTTTCTAGCTCCAGAAAGTTACTAGTCTCAATTCTGCCCTCGGAGTTGTAAGCCGTAACCATTCTCCTGAAGCTATCCCTTTGAATATTTGACGATTGCTATCATGTCACACCCAAATCTTCCCATCCAATGTTTAAATGGGTCAGAAATGAGGTCAGTTTGGGTATTTTTTTTTGATCTGTGTAAATAACAACCTATCTACATCAGATCCTGGGCAATATCTGTTAGCTCTTTCAAGGAATTGAATTCAAGGAATCTCAAATGACTTTAACATATGCATAGGAGACACCTTGCTAGACAACAGCATTTAGGTTAGCATATTGCTTCACGGGATTGAATTTTATCTTTCTAGAACTAATTCAATGGATCTTATAGAGATGAGGAAGAAAGCATATGGGTCGACAGATAATAGTTGTAACATGTTCATGAGAGACGTGTTGTTGGAGGAAAGCCCTTAGGGATGTTTTGCTCCATTGAGTGAAATCTTTAAAAAAGTCAACTATTAATAAAATATATTAGGGTCTTATATGTACCTAGTTATTTACATCTTGTCTGCCCCGATAGACTGTTATCTCCTCGAGGGCAGGGCCAATATTTTTTGCCTTTCTTTGTTTCCCTCAGCTTAGCACAGTCCCTGGTACATCGTAAACAATAAATACTTTTTGATTAGAATAAATCATGGGATCTGATGTCAAAATCTAATAGCTACTTACTATGATGTGACTTTGGACAAATTATGTAAACTTTCTGGGCCTGTGCTTCCTCATATGTAAAATGAGAGGGTTGAACTAGGCAGCCTTTAAGGCCCCTTCCAGCTCTAGTTCTGTTAGTCAATGATACTCATTGAATCACAACATTAAATTTCCATAAGAAATGGGAATGACCAGAATCAACATCTCTACCTTTAGCCAGGTCTGCACTTTTCAACATCCATCTTTTTTTTTCAAATAGGTCAGTCAGAGGTGTAGTATTTGCATGCAATGTTTTCTCATTCTTAACTTTTCTCATTTGATGTCAATTTTGAACTTTGCTTTAGTTGGTCTGACTGTACATAGAATATAGATTCTTTTTTTTTCTTTTTGGCTTTAAGTTTTAGTGTTTATTTCCCCAAGACAGCCTAGCCTGTGCTCTACTTGGATAAATTTTACAAGCTAGTTTTCTGCTGCTTCTAGTTTTAAACTTTAACCATGTTTTGAAAACAAGAAGTGCTGCAAATACTGTAGTCCATCAAAGAGTTATGATCACAAAATAATCTTTATCAGTCTTGTAGTCTTTCAGAATTACCAGTTGATTTTTAAACACAAAGTAGATGATGATGTTAATGGTGGCTAATTTAGTATGGACAGCAAACTGTTGTTCATGCAGCAAGTTTCCTACAAGGAGCTACTTTATAAAGAGTTCTCCTTTTTGTACAAATTTATTTGTGTCACATGTACTTTAGTGTACAGAATCTCAAAACTAAGGCATTATTCCCATTTATAAAATATCCGCTTGTCTGTCTTTTATGTAGGTTTTAAAAATACAAAGTTTTCTCCTTAAAGTGGTTCAAAATAGATTGCTCATGGTTGCCTACATCTAAGATTTTTAAATGACTTTCAGTAACTGGTCATTTTCTGCATTTAAAAAGATATTATCGATTTCATGGGAGGGAGGTTTGTTTTGGTGATGGTATTTGGTCCTCGCCAAGTCTTACTATGAAGGCTCATTATGTCATGGATCTAACCCTTAATTTTTGGAAAAAGCCCAAATTCTGGCAAGTTCCACCAAAATGGAAAGTCTTCAAGGCTATCTGTAGAGGAGCAGCCTATTTACATGTTATGAAAATATGGTGAAACAGACACATAGCCTCCAACTAGGGACTTTGGGAATGCTTCATGGAAGAGGTGGCATTTGACCTCATTGGTCAAAGATGGGAATCTAATAGGAAGAACTAGGATAGGAAGGCAGCCTAAGAATAGGAAATGAAACAAGCAAAATGCAGAAGGAGAAAAGTATTGGTTGTTCAAGGAGTCTTTACTTTCACATGAACTAACCACTATGTCTCTTTTATTATATGGTGTAATAGTTTGAGACAAATAGCCAATCCTATGAACATTTTGAAACACATAGAGGAGATAATATTGAAAAAAATCATGTTTGCAGAAATTAAAGATATCTTTAAGCATATGGAAAAATGCTCTAAATCACTATTGATCCGAGAAATGCAAATCAAAACAACTTTGAGGTACCACATCTCACCAGTCAGATTGGCTAAAATGACAAAACAGGAAAACGACAAATG
>CM053585.1:123801479-123821217 GCA_028646515.1 Pseudochirops corinnae | reverse complement strand
GGAACCGAATCTTGTAAATTAAAAGTAAATGAGCAAATAAAAAAAAAAAAAAAGAAATTCATCCCTGGGGAAAAAAAAAAAAAAAAGAAAAAAATCATGTTTGGGAACAGAATTATCTTTTGGATTGGGAGTTAAAAAGCCTGATTTCTAGTCCAGGCTCTTTCACTAACTAGCTATGTGAAAATGTGTGAGAATTAACCTCCCTCAATGCCAATTTCCTTATTGATAAAATAGTAGGGTCAGAATTAAAGGTTTTTTTAAAATCTGATTTTTATGCTTTGAATAGGAACTATAGGCTTGGACTTGACACACACAGCAGAGGGCAGCAGAGAATGCCATTTTATCTCAGAAAGTCAACAAGAGTTCTTTTTTTATTAACCTAAGGACTCACAACTTCTCTGGATGACCAGACAAAAGACTGAGAGGAGGAAATAGTAGCTCTTCCGGATAAAAATGAATCCAAATGAATGACTCATCCCATATCACTCCCTATCTATTCAGCTGTAGCTTGTTCACTTGTAAGCCAAATGACATAGGAAAGTGCTTCTCAATGACACCGAGGAGAGTCACTAAAAAGACAGGAAAGGAGCCCCAGGGAGTCAAAACTACATTAACTATGAGCTGACTACATTCATACATAGTCAGCCAGCCCTGTCCTACCTAAATCTTTCATGGTGCCATTTGGATGTATCCACCTTTCTTGCCTTCTCCCCTCCAGTAGAGTGCCCAGTTGATTGGAACACATTATGATTCACATCTCTTCTAGTCAGTGTTTCTGCCTAAATCTTCTCACTCATTCCTTTCTAGCAATCCTTTTTTTCCTCCAGGAAGCCTTCCCAGATTTAGAGCTTCAGGTCACTCCAATAATACCCCTCAACTCTGAGGGGTGTGTTATGGAATTCTCCTTGAGCATCTGTGAGTAAACTCTTGAGACTCTGGGTTTTAACAATGGGGCCTTTTATGGGTATTGTCTCCCGTGAATTTCTGGGAGACCAAAGTGCTATTCTTTCTTTTTTAAGGCTCCTTTTCAAGTACCTTACCTTGTGAAGGTACACAATCAGTCTTCTCCCTCCCTCATCCCTTTTTATTTTTAGTTCAATCTTCCTTTGATGAGATTTGCAAGATACCTGGAAAATATAGTTTTACCATTAGAGGACCTGGGAACAATGCACAACTCTGCTACTTACTATCTGTGCGATCTTGGGAAAGTCACTGTCCTTCTTTTATTCTAAGCTTCCCCCACAGAAAAATGAAGCCTTAGACTGACTCATTATTTAAATTCTCTTTCAGCTATATTCCATCTCCAGTGGTTGGGGTTCTTTATATACATATGCATGTGCATACACACACATATTAAAGAGAGAGAGAGGCCAAGGTTCTCCATATTCTGGCATCCATCCCCTCCCTCACTGAATCAGTGATTGTCAGAATTGGAATGGAAATCAGAAGCCATTCTAAACCAATCTTAGCCCCTTGCAACTTCACCCACTGGACTTAACCCTGTCCTCTTTTTTCTTTCTTTTTTTTGGAGGGGGAGGGAAGGCAAGACAATTGGGGTTAAGTGACTCACCCAAGGTCACACAGCTAGTAAGTGTCAAGAATTTGAGGCCATATTCAGGCCCTCCTGACTCCAGGGCTGGTGCTTTATTCACCGCACCACTTTTCTACCCCAATTCTGTCCTTTGAGTCCAAGCCAACTGTGTTTTAACTCTATTACCTAGGTGGTAGATTGGATAGAGCACTGGACCTGGAGTCAGGAAGGTCTGAGTTGAAATACTGCCTCAGACACTTACTAGCAGTGTGACTTTGGGCAAGTCATTTACCTTCTGCCTACCTTACTTTCCTCATCTGTGAAATGGGGATAACTCCCAAGTATATATTGTATACACAGACATACAATTGTGAGTTAATGTGAGAACCAAAGGAGATGTTTGTAAAGCACTTTAAACATTAAAGTGCTGTATACATGTTAGCTATTGCTATATTATTTATTGTCCTAATTGGCAGACTTTACATCCTTAAAGCCAACCTTCAAGTCACATCTCAGTCATTTATTTCCCAAACTAAAAATCCTTAGTTCCTTCATTTAATATTCATATGTCACAGTTTCTAGTCCTTATCATCCCGGTCAGTCTTCTCTGAGCTATCATTGTCTTTTCCAAAAATCATCTCTTAGAACTGATGCAATCTGATCAGGGCAGAGTTCAATGACATCATTCCCTCTGTGTTCTAGACGCTCCACTTTTAATGAAGGATCCTTTAATGTAGGACCAACTTTGCACAGACTCTCTTGACCTCTTCATCACATTGTTTATACATATTAAGTTTATAGTCTGCTAACATATTCCAAATTTAAAAATCATAAGTCAGAAGAGATAGGAAATAAGAGATATGCACAAACATAACAATTTATGTAGAATTTGTTAGGGAAAATGTATATATGTATCAACAATGCAGTATTCACAATGCCTACAGTAACTATGAGTATGCTGATATGGTTATTAATCACAAAATGTAACAGGCTCTCTACATGAGAAATATAGCTAGAACATTTATTTAAATACCAGAAAACTGAGTCCCCAAACCAGAAAGTCAAAACCAACATAGTAGTTATGAAGTTGGCACATGTAGTTAAAGTAACAAACGGCCACATTCTCAAGTCTTCAAAACAGGACAGGCTACCTCTTGCAAAGATCCTCCTTTCCTCACTCATGACAACTGCTTGGTGTTTAGGCAGCTTGTTCCCAGCAGCTCCAGCCCCCTCACCCCACCGTTCCCATCCCTGGCAATCCTCAGCAGGAGTCCTTAGCAGAGATTCTGGCAGGCTCAAAAAAAAAGGAGTTGGGGCCGCAACCGCAGCCACTGCCTCTGCTTCCAGTCACCACAGTAGGGACACTAGCTTGGTTCTGGCTTTCTCTTGCTCCACACCTTCCTGCTATGTCAGCAAGTTCAAGGGGCATGGAAGATCTTCAAATCCCAGTATCATTACAATGTGCTATATATGTATGTGTATATGTGTATGTATCTATCTCTTTATATAAATATATCTACACTTAATTGTGGCCTTCTTGGGCAGGGAAAGGGGGGGAAAAGTAGAAAGTAAAAAGTGTATAGCAGAGAACAAAATAAAACGTACAAGGAAGCAAAGATGGACAGTTCTCAAAACAATATATATTATTTATCACATAGGCTTTCTTGAAATGAAAATTTGTTGCTATATATTTTTAATCCTCTCTTATGTTCTGCTGTGCACATGATGTGCTTTTTTCTTTTCTTACTTTGTACTTGAGTTTCAATATTCAAATTTATGATATGTTTCTTTTTCTTTTCTCTTTTCTGTATTTGAGTTCTGGTGTTTACATCTAAAATTTTTTTAAAAAGGAAAAAAAATCATTTTAGGATAAGCTCCTTACTCTCTAAATGGTCAGTGGTATTTGAAATATTGTCTTTGCATGGTGAATCCATTATATCCCCAAGGGAATAGAATAACATCAAGAAATGTGGTAGAAGGCAAAAAGCAGTAGAAAAGGCAACAGGATACCCATGTTCTGGCCCTATATTTTAACTATTGTATGACCCTTGACCTGTCATTTCACTTTTTTTTTTAACCTTCAATTTGTTGCTGTTGCTAAGTCATTTTCAGCTGTGTTTGACTCTTTGTGACCCTATTTAGGGTTTTCTTTGCAATGCTACTGAAGTGGTTTGCCACTTCATTCTCTGGTTTATTTTACAGATGAGGAAACTGAGGCAAATAGGGTTCAGTGAATTTCTCATGGTCACATAGCTAGTAAGAGTTTGAAGATGAGTTTGAACTCAGGAAGAGGCATTTTCCTGACTCCGGGTTTGTTGCTCTATCCCCTGTGCCACCTAGCTGCCCCAAGTTTCAGTTTATTTATCTGTTAAATGAAGGGATTGGACGAAATGATCCTGAATGCCCTGGTTTTAGATCCAAGATCCTCTAAAATTATAAGCTTCTGTGCATGTCTAACAGCCTAAGAAATTGACAGTGGAAGTAAGTCTTTCTGGCAGAATTCAGTATTCATTAAAGAACTCAACTCTTCATCTCTTTTGCTCCTGCCAGTGTGTGTGTCTACATGTGCATACACCCAGGGAGAGTGGTTTAAAAGCATAACTATTGTGAATGAGTGGGCCAATGAAGGGGACATCACAGAAGCTGCCGTTTCACCAGCCCAGGCTCTTCAGGAAAGATTGCTATTTGAGCCTGGGTGAAGGGATAAAGCTCATTGGAAAGCACCGGCTGCCTTAATGATGGCCACTCACCTTTGCTGATTAATATGCTTGTCAAAATAAAAGGAAAATGAAGATGACCTGAGGAGCACAAGGACCGCGATACCATTTGATGAGACACTCAGCCTTGGCTTAATTGCTAGTGCTCTTAGCTTTTCTCCCTGGGTTCTAGTTACAATGGAATAATTCGATGGAAATGCACAGGAGACCAAGCTGTCCTTCAAATTATGCTCTTGTCAGTCTAAAACTGCTCATCTTGTGTTCTTGAGATAGGCCTGCAATGTAAGTGTCTAAGATGCTGTTAATGCATTCTATAGAGTTTGTTTTCTGAAAACTCATGTTCCAGTGTGCTGGAGTAGAGATGAGGGCATGGAGGTGGGGAAATAAATTCATTTCGACAGAGGTTTATTCTGGTCAATAGAACAAACATTTATTAAACCACATTTAGTCAATTAATCAGTCAACAAGCATTGATTAAGTACTTACTGTGGGCCTGGCACTGTGCTAGATACTGAGGGTACAAAGAAAGAAATGAAATAGGCTGCTAGGTGGCACCATAGCACACAGAGCTCTTGGCCTGGAGTTTGGAAGACAAGTTTAAATCCAGCCTCAGATACGTAACTAGCTGTGTGATCCTGGGCAAGTTATGTGACATCAGCTTGCCTCAGTTTCCTCATCTGTAAATGGGGGATAATAGAGTGTTTTGTAAAACTTGAAGTGCTATATAAATGCTAGCTATTATTATTACTACTTGGATAATAATCAAAGTGTAGGATGCCATAAGGAAGGCCACAGGAAATCAAAAAAGAAACTAGTCATCATGTGACACAGAAATATATAATGTATATATGCAACTATATAATGTATATAATGTAACTATGAAGGCAGTTTGGTTGACTGCACCTTGGTAAAGTCATAAGACTTTTATAGGGGATGCCTAGACAAAGGCACTAAAATGGTATAGACAATAGAGGTCAGCCAAAAATAATTAATTAGGGGGCTTTAGTTTATAAAAACATAACTGGCAGAAGCAATATTCAAAGTCTATATACCATCATGAAGACTATGGATGGATGGGTTAGGCACCAGACTATTCACCTAACCCCAGAATACTAGAATGAGGGAATATTCCCTGAAGTGAGAGGAAAATAGTTTTTTCAAGGGTCACTAGGCCTTCTAGTTGCAATGGCTTTCCTCGCATTAGCCTGTTAGTGCTTAAGGAAGATCATTTAGTTCACCTGTCTCACTCTTTAGAGATGAGGAAACAGAGGCTCTGAAAAGTGATGGGATACTTGACCAAAGTTCAATAATTTAGTCACTAAACATTTATTAAGTACCTACTATATATCAGACATTGCACTAAGCACTGGGGCCCAAAGAAAGGCAAAAGACAGTTCCTGCCCTGATGCCCCCCAGTCTAAAGGTTCAAATCACCATAGAACCAATACTATGACCCAGGTCTCTTGAATTTCCAGACTCTTGCTGCTAAAACATGCTGCTTCTCTTCTGTGACCTCTAAGGTATTAGACATAGTCAACTGCCTCTCCTGGAAACTCTGCATTCATTCTCTTATTCTTAGTTAGCATCGTGATGAAAGAGAGAGAGACAGAGAGAGACAGAGACAGAGACAGAGAGAGAGACACAGAGAGACAGAGAAAGAGAGTGACAGAGAGAATATGTATACATACACACATGTATGTGAATAAAAGTAACAATAATATTTAACATTTATATAGCATTTATTATGTGCCAGACACTGTGCTAAGTACTTTACAAATATTCTCTTATTTGATCCTCACAATAACCCTGGGCTATAGGTGCTTTTATTAGAACTAGTAACTAGAAACTAGTAACTAGATTCTAAGTTCCATTTAACTACCTAATACCAGGTAACTTTAACAAAGGTAGCTAGATAAGATAAGATAAGGTAGATAAATAGATGGACAGACACAGAGATGGATATAAAGGTAAAGCTGTTAACGGAGTTTATACATATATATTTATATTGTTACATAGAAATATATATTGTTATAAATAATAGATAATAAATATATATCATTTCTAAATACCTTTATATCAGGGCAGCTAGGTGGTACAGTGAATAGAGCACTGGCCCTGGAGTCAGAAGGATCTGAGTTCAAATGCAGCCTCAGACACAACACTTACTAGCTGTGTGACCTTGAGCAAGTCACTTAATCCCAATTGCCCTGCCTTCTCCCCTCAAAAAAACAAAACAAACAAAAAAGTAAATATCTTTATCTCTCTCTCTCTCTATTTTATCTGTCTTACCTATCCACCTTTGTTAAATTTACCTGGTATTAGGGGGTTAAATGGAACTGGGAATGTAGTTATTGGTTTCTAATACATGAGGGGAAATGCAGCCAGTTGGGGCTTGAGCTGATGGCCTTAGAGGAAAACATATCCATAGACTCTACCCTGAAACCCTAAGAAGAGATGTAGTAACCCTAATTCTTGGACAGGGGGTCAAAGCATACTCTTTACAGAAAAGAAATGGAACATATTAAAATATAATTTATATCTATTTACATATAGATATGTATAAACATATGTGATAAATATGTATGTGTATCATACACATACACACAAATATATGTATATGTTGTTCTTCAGTCATTCGGTTCCAACTCTTCCTGACCCCATGGACCATAGCACACCCAGGCCCTTCTATGCTTTCTCCCAAAATCTGTCTAAGCTCATGTTTGTTGCTTCTGTGACACTATCTATCCATTTCATCCTCTGCTGTCTCCTTCTCCTTTTTGCCTTCAATCTTTCCCAACATCAGTCCCCACCCCCTGCTCCATGAATCCTATCTTCTCATTACTTGGCCAAATTTGGTTTCAATATTTTTTCTACATATACATATGTATGCATGTGCATATACAACACACATACATATATAGATGCACGAAACAACTTCATAGATGTCATTTAAAAAACAAACAAACAAACAACATGATTTGTAGAAGGAAATGTCTGGGTCAAGCCTTGATGTAAAATGGAGTTTCTGAGAGTCAGCAATGAGGAGAGAGCACATTCCAGGCACAGGATAGGGGGCAGGGAGTATAACAACAAAGAGGTGGGAAGTATAAAATTGTATATAAAGAAAAATAAGAAGGCCAGTATGGTTGGACCATATTACTCATGGAAAATCAGGTGTAATTAATAAGTGTGAAAAGGCAAGCTGCAGCCAGATTGTGAAAGACTTTAAATAACAAAGAGAGTTTACTTGTTATTCTAGTGGTAATAGGGAACCACTGGAATTTAATAAATAGGGGAATGACATGGTCAGTCTTGCACTTAAAAAAATCATTTTGGCATGTGTATGGAGAATGGATGGGAATGGAGAGAGTCTTGAGGCAGGATGACTAATTTGGAGGCTGGTGACAACAGTCCAGATAAGAGGGAATGAGGGGCTGAATTAAGGTGATGGCGTATGTGAATAGAGAAAGGTGCAGACATAAGAGATTTTGTGAGTTAGAAATGACAATATTTTGCAGCTGGGTAAATGTGTGGGGTAAGAGAGAATGAGGATTTGAGCATGACATAGACTTTGAAAACCCAGGAAACCAGAAGGTTAGTGGTATCTCTGACAGAATAGGGACATTTGTGAGTGTGGAAATTTTGGGAAAAATATAATGAATTGTTTTTTATGCAGTGAATGTAAAGAGAATGACCACATAGCATGATATTAAACTAACTCTTTCTTTCTCTCTGGGTCTCTCTTATCTCTCTGTTCCCTAGCCTCCTCTCTCTCTGTGTCTCTTTTTTCTGTCTCTCTGTCTCTGTTTCCTTCTCTTTGTGCCTGTCTCTCTGTCTCTGTCTCTGTCTCTTTCTCTATCTCTATCTCTCTGTCTCTCTGTGTCTCTCTCTGTCTCTATCTCTCTGTCTTTCTCCCTCCTGTCTCTGTTTGTTTCTGTCACTTGTCACTCACCCTAGCCTCCCAACTTGAATTCATAATGGCAGGTGTGGGAAATTTGGGGCTTGGGGTTGTGGAGAGGGTCCACAGCAAGACTTGTGGTTATTACTGACCTCTCATGGTTCTAATGGTAGTCCTGGTATTGGGAAAATACATGTCTAAACTCATGACTATATCACCTAATCTCCAATTGGCATGTTTCCCATTTACACAAATCAGTAATGGTAACATTACTAAGTATGAAACATTTGTTAAATGAAGGTAAAATCAGGAATAATAATTTATTCTTATATAATAGTTGACAGAAGGAAAAATAAGAATAATAAAAACACAGCAATCTACCCATAAAGCCAGTCACACTGTGTCACCAATGCACATACTTTCCTTGTTGGGGAGGACAAATGCACACATAAGGAAACATTACAGTAAGGCACATAGCATAGGGAAACTCATGTACTTGGAACAACTCAAGGACTGAAATGTAGACCTGAATGTGTTGTCTCTTTAGAGAACAGTCTGCACAACACAACAATCTGTACACTAGTCTGTTCCTCTTCTGAGCTTCTCTGCATAACTTGGATAAAGCTCCTTTTCTTCTGCTCTTGGGGTGCAGAAGCTGTTTAATATCTTTAAACTGACAACATCCTTATAACAGATCTTTAGAGATTCTTAAATCTACTCTTTGCATGGGCAGTGAGGAAATAGGACATTTTTAGAAAAAAAAAATCCCTTCAAATTTGGGATTTATAAAGCTTTTCAAGCTTTGCTCTCTGTAGTCTCAAGCCGTAGAGGACAATAATAGACAATGGAGTCGAAGCCTTTAAGAGGGTTCTCATCTTTCAAGCTGTTGATGCCACTGGAGAGCAAGGTAGCTTTTCATCTCACCAGCTTTTGACTTACAGTAGGAAATTCTCCTTTCCCCCAGTTAACTTGTTTAGAATTTGCCTCCGATCAGATCATCTCCCTGCATCAAAAACAGAACTTTCAGTCATCTGGTCTCAGTTTCTGTTCTCTTCTCTGCTCTAGTGACTGCTGTCTTCTGTCTCCTGATGTCTCAGATTCTGTAAGCAGTTTCTTTGATTTCTATCCTGCATTCAGTTCTTTCAATTGCTGACTCTTAATTGAACTTCTAATGCCTTGAATTAAGGTTTTCTTATGATCAGTGACCTATCTCTCACTTCAGTTCAGACCCTTCAAATCCGTATTAGTCGGATATGATGTTATTATGCAATAGTATCATAGTCTTAAAACAATTTTAATGCAGATTTTCCTAGCAATAAACTATGAATAACTACAAACAGATATATTCAAATGTGCTGCTGGGAAAGAATACACTGCCCCTCCCATCTTGAACATCATTCAGTACTTTAGTCTCTGAACTGTTTTTACCCATTTGCTTTCAGTACTTTTATGATGAGTTACTGTTTTGTCTCAGGTTCTTAGAATTGTTCATGTTTCTTCATATTGCTAATTTTATGTGTTTCAGACAAAAATATTCCTGTCCAGATAAGAAAGGGTCAGTGCTATGCTGAGTTTGAGAAGTCTACACGTCATCAAAACTGGTCAGCTGGTGATTGGGGGTTGAGATTCCAGAGACAGATGAAGGATGGCTACATAGAAAGGGAAGTAATTAGCACAGAAATGTCAGTTAAATTCATGACCTGATGAGATTATCTCAAGACAGAGAAGAAATAGAAGAGAATGGAAAGGAAAAGAGAAATGTTTATATTTATAGAAACTCTATTGTGGTGGCAAAGAACTGGAAAGTGTGGAGGGTGGTCATCGACTGGGAACAACTAAACAAATTACAGCACATTAATGTAAGAGAATATAATTGTGCTATAAAGCATAAAGAAAGAATTGACTTTGAAGAGATCTCCTAAGATTTAGATGAACTGATGTTGGGTGGAGTGAGCAGAATCAGGAGAATAGTCAATATAGTGCATCAATATTATGAAAAAAAATGAAAGATTTTGAAAGGCTTAAGAATTCTGATCAATGAAATAATCAGCCATGATTCCAGCTGACTGATGAAAAAGGATTCTTCCCACTTCGTGACAGAGAGATGATGGACTAATTGCATAATGAGAAACATATTTTTTAATGTGACTAGTCAACAAATTTGTTTTGTTGATTATTCCTACTTAGTAGAAAGGCACTTCCTTCCTTCCTTCCTTCCTTCCTTCCGTCTTTCCTTCCTTCCTTCCTTCCTTCCTTCCTTCCTTCCTTCCTTCTAGTTGGCAGGGACAAAAAATAATTGCTTTTTAATTTTAATAAGTGATGAAATGCAGAATTTAGAGAACCATGTTAAGATATGTATGAGCTGCGCCGAATGAAGTGAGCAGAACCAAGAAAAAGCAATAACTTTAATATATAATATAATATATTATATTAATACATTTAATATGTATATATATAAATATAAAGCATAGTGATAACAACATAAATGGAAAGAACAAATAAACAGGAGTGAATGTTGGATAATTGTAATGATCAAGTTTAGCCTCATTGAGGAGTTGAGAAAATACATCATCTTCCCTTCTTTGCAGACATGGGGATCTATGGAACACTGCACACATGGACTGACAGACCTGATGCATTGTTTTTGTTGCACTAGGTTTTTTTTTTCCCTTCTTTTTTATTCTTTCTTACTAGGAATGGTTCTTGGGGGTAGGGTAGGATAGCCATTCAGAAATAGAGGTTATTTTAGAATGAAAAAAATGGGGGGGGGAAGAGACAGAGAAAGAGAGAGAGAGGAGAGAGAGAAAGGGAGAGAGAAGAGAGAGAAAGGGAGAGAGGAGAGAAAGGGAGAGAGGAGAGAAAGGGAGAGAGGAGAGAAAGGGAGAGAGGAGAGAGAGAAAGGGAGAGAGGAGAGAGAGAAAGGGAGAGAGGAGAGAGAGAAAGGGAGAGAGGAGAGAGAGAAAGGGAGAGAGGAGAGAGAGAGAGAGAGAGAGAAAGGGAGAGAGGAAGAGGGAGAGAGAGAGAGAGAGAGAGAGAGAGAGAGAGAGAGAGAGAGAGAGAGAGAGAGAGAGAGAGAATGAATCATTGGTCCCTTTAGAGAGGGCCGTTTCAACTGGGCAATGAGGTTGGAAGCTAAATTCCAAAGTCTTGAGAAGAGGAATTAAAGACAGTGGGTAAAGAAGGTGTCAAGGACCCTGGATTTGGAGTCATTTGGTCTTGATCCACATCCCAGTTTTGCCACTTACTACCCCTATGACCTTGGTTAAATCAATTTACCTGCCTGGGGCTCAGTTTCTTCATTTGTAAGATAAAAGAATTGAACTAGATCAGTGGTGCAAAATTAAAATTGAAACTAAGCCACTAAACTATAGATAAGGATCTCCGTGGGCAGCTTATTGACTCAACCACACATTAGCATTGCCTACATTCTATTGCATTAATTTTATTGAATAATTCCCAATTATATTTTAATCTGGCTGGGGCAGCATCCAGGAGTGTTGCAGCCACGTGTTTGATACCTGTAGACTAGATGACTTCTAACTCAAATCTATCATCTTATTGTGATCTTGTCCCAAAATAGCTCACTATCTTTCTTCACCAAACTTACTTATCCCAGTCAATGCCACTGACATTGCGCCATTCACTCAAGCTTGAAACTTTACAATCAACTTTAATGTTTTTGTTTGTTTGTTTTTAACAGATAAAATGATAGAGTGGGAAGAGACGTGGATTTGAAATCAGAGGAGTCAAAAAATTTTAGTTTGAATCCTGGCCGTGCCATTTACTAATTGTGTGACCACAGGTAAATTAGGTCCTCCATGGACCTCGTTTCTTCACCTATAGAATGACGGGGATGGAATAAAAGACCTCTGAGAGTTGTAGCAGCTCTAAACTTTTTTTTGGCTTTTTGGATGGCAGTTGGGGTTAAGCAACTTGCCCAAGGTCACATGAGCTCTAAACTTTTGATCTTATGATCTTCCTCCAATTTGTCCCACAAATTGTCCCTTGGCGCCTTTGTCAGGAACTGGATCTACATGAGTCTGACTTAATATGTCCATTCTTAAGTTTCTGTGAACACTGATCAAATCATAGTGTAGTGTGAAAAACACCAGGTTTAGAAGGCCCAGGATCAAGCCCTGCCTCTGACACTAGCTGCAATGAATTTGTAGTCACAGGACTTGAATCCTGATTCTATCGCTTAAACTGGGTTACCTTGGGCAGGTCATTTAATCATTTGGGACCTATTTTCCTTAGCAATAAAATGATGAGGTTGGACAAGATAACCTGTGAGGTTTTTTCCAGCCCTAGATCTATGATCTAACTCCTAAGACTATTACGATATTTAGTTTTCTTAGCTGTGCAGTAGAGACAATAATATATACATGGGTATTAATTATGGATAGGATTCCTCTTTTCTGGGTTTGAACACTGAGGTACCTTCCAGTTCAACTTATAAAATCCTATAATAATAGACAGAATATATCTAAATGTGTCTTGACTTGCATCATTAGAGGGGGTATCAACACCACTGAAATCATGATCCTTGAAGTATTGGTGTAACTTAGCGTTCTGCTTCTGGAACTCCATTATAAAACATTGACTAGTTGGGCTGTGGAGAAGCTAGATGATACAGTGGATAGAGATACTAGACTTGGAGTCAGGAAGAGCCGTCTTTTTGAGTTCAAATCGTGCCTCAGATACTTACTAGCTGTGTGACCCTGGGCAAGTCATTTATCCTGTTTGCCTCAGTTTCCTCATCTGTAAAATGAACTGGAGAAAGAAATGGCAAAGCACTTTAGTATCTTTGCCAATAAAACCCTAAATGGGGTTACAAAGAGTCAGAACACAACTGAAAAATGAATAAACAAGTTGCTCTATATAACACTATAATAACCTTCTCAGGAGGAGTAGGGAGGTAGAAGGTATCCAAATTAAATTAAATTCAATAATTAATTAATCAGAACCTCCTTTGCCTATAGGTATTTTGCTAAGTTCTGGGACATTCAAATGTTCAAGTGGATTTGTGGTCTTATTGTTTAAGAAGGTCCATACAACAAGGCTGATGTAAACCCACCCATGCCAGCCCAGCCTATAAACTCCTGGTCATGCTCTCCTATAAGTTCACTATGGAGGTCCATGCACCCTACTAGAGCCCTTCTTCAGTTCCTCCAGATTTTAAGGGGTGTCCATCCACCATCCCTTACCATCGTTACCATCTGACCTTCTCTCCCTATCACATAATTTTGTGATGATATCTTTTACTCCTGTTCTTCAGAGTTCCTCATCAATTCTAAAACCCATTGACTATGGACTTCTCCATTGTCCTTTGTGTAATTTTCAATTCTTTTGAGGCTATTGCATTCCTCTTCCTATTGCCATGTACCATGGAGATACTAGAATATAAGTAGAAAAGTCAAAAGCAGCTCCTGAACTCATGGAGTTTTTATTCTACTAAAGGACTCAACATATCAACAAATAAGTAAACATCAGATATTCTGAAGAAGTGAGAATTGATTCCTAGAAAGATTTTACCATCAAGTTAGGATCCACCTTTGGGGTCAGCTCAGGGAGAGAAACTCTCAGGATAGATTGGACAAAGAATATGATTGACTGATTTACTAACAGCTGTTATTATTATATGCCAACCAATGAAGTTGACTCTCAAAGTGATCTTATTGATGTTCTGTATAGACAAGATTACAATATCATTTTTCTTCACAATTTCCAATTTTATTAGTAGTCATTTGCAATTGGGAAAAATGCAAATGTTACCTATGCACAGACATTGTTCACTAAATTCTATCAAGAAAGACTTCTTGATCTCCTGTATTTTGGGTACATTAGGATGAGGTCCTTTAATTCTCAGAATGAAAATGACAGAAAAAGTTTTACAACATAGTCCAAGATTAGTTAACTAGAGTCTTTGCTCAATCTATTTCCTTTCTTTTCAGGGAAATAATGATTGTCATGTTAATACAAGACAAAGTGATACAGCTGTTTTTTTTTTATTGATGGACAGCTTTTTAACTGAAAATTCTTCTTTTTTCATTCATTTCAGTTGCATTAAGTGAACTGGAGTTCCATGTTTGCACAACCAAAAATCAATGATATCTTTGCTAGTGATAATGTGATATCCATTATTAACATTAAAAAGTCAACATTTAAGCATTACCACTTTCAGATTTTATTAGATAACAAAGGGGTGAATTAGTCGGAGGGAATATCCCTATCAATGAACTCATAGATTCACTAAATTACTGAAGCATCCTTTCCCCAAAACTGTGAGAAAAAGTAAACTACCCTGAAACAGTATCCTGTATTCTAGTCTGAATTCAGAGTAATTTGGCTTTTTTTTTCTCTTTCTGTCTATTTTTCTAGTTGAAGTAGCTGAGTCCATGAAATGTATATGAGCAGGGAATCCACCTTTCCAGGCCACCACAATTAAACCACATTGAACCTCAAATGTCGTAATTGGCATTGTTGTAAATGGCTACAACATATGCTACCACTTTTAAAGGGTTGTTGTAAAGCCATGCACAAGTAGCTTTCCAGAAGAATGCCACTGTGAACAGCTTTAAAGGTTCTGATTACACAGCATAGCGAATACTATTTTTTCAATAATAAATCAGAGCAAAACATTCACAGAATCAAGGTACAGCATTCACATTGTTACAACGTATCACAGATAATCAAAATACAGCATTCAAACAACTTATCACTAAGATAGCCACATAGTTTCCACCATAGTGGACACATAGTTTTGAACAAAGTATAATCATTTAGTCAATCAATCACTTAGTAACTCACTCATTCAATCATCCTTAAAATACAAAAGTCAAAGCTCTCCTCTCATGGGACACACTAAGTTACAAATCAGTCACTATTCAGTATCATTCACTACTCAATCATCAGAAAATGCACAGGCCATCCACCCCTCAGTCGCAAGTAAATCACAATCTTCTCAGACCAGTATACAGTATCCAGCTAAAGTCTTCTTTCAGCTTGACTTGGGGTAGGCTCTCAGATTCCCTGGATCACTTTCCGTGGTCCCAGTTCCTACATGGATTCACCAAACTGTCACCTGGGTTCAAAGGCAGACAGCTCCCAGTTCCTTGTCCAGGTCTCCATGCTGTTCTTGTTCCACGCTGAAGCTCACAGTGTACAGTCCACCTTAAATCTTTCACAGTTTCTGTTCCTGGTAAGTCAAGGCTTAACAAAGCAACAAACAGGTTCATTAAAAGTACCAGTATCCCAGTCATGGTTCCTCAGTCTTTGGCAGCTCCCAGGAGAAGCTGGTAGCTCCCCATCAGAAGCTCCAGCTGGTTCCCAGAATCAAAATCACTTAACTCAAGTTCCCAAAATCAAAACCATTCTCTCCAGCCTGGACCTTTCCTCTTTAGCCTCCTCAGCAGCAGCTGCTTCTGCCTCCATGAAGCTTATCCCAAGGAGTTCTGACTCTCCCTCCTTGGGGCTTTTCCTTACATACAGTATTGCTCCTCCCTTTTCAGCCCCTTCCTGTTATATCAGCAACAGGAGTTCATACCTTCTGTTTCTTTAACAGAGACTTAATTTGAACTAGGTGCTAAATACCTCTTAGCTTTCCAATACAAAGGGATCTTTAAATTTCATTACCATTACTGTTGTTAAATGTGTTCCAGATAAATGATTTTGGTTTTGCCAATGTCTTCCAATTAATCACATATAGCTTAGCCCAATATTTAGCTACATCATCCATTAGGTCCAGGTACTTAAGGGTCTCATGATGAAATGCACTTTCTAGAGGTCTTACTCCATTTATTTGTTTTAGCACATGTTGGGTACTTGCTACCTAGCCAAAGCTAATAGTTTTTTTAAATCTAATTCCTTTAATTGCTCTTAGGATAAAAGTATGACTTCTACTGATTCATGGAAGTGTTTCCCTTGCAAAAAGAAGTCTGAAGTATGTTCTGCAAGACCATCCTCTCCAGCTCCAGAATCATTCATTCTTTCCACCTTTCTAGGTTTAAGATTTGTTTTGCTGCCATGATTTGCTGAATGATTTGAGTAACACTAAGTATTTTATTCTTTTGCAAAGGTACTTTTAAGGGAACTGAGGAATCAGAGTGTTTGATCCATTTCTTTTTTTTTTTTCTAGATTGAGGGGAAGAATTGTATTTTGTATAACTTTTGGTCTTGATTCTTATTCTTGGACCTTACATTTACTCAAGTCCATATAATAAATCATCTTCTTGCAACAATGATTCTGGTGTCTAAGAACTAATTCTGGTTGACACAATAGAACATAATAAGTTAGAGTATTCATTTTGGTTGACTTCTTGATGAGAATTTTTTTTTTCCTAGTGAAGGAGATAGGTCCATGAAAAACCTACTTGAGCTTACATATGCTTGATAGTAACTATATTTTTAGACTCTAAATTTATGTGGAATATAATTTGGTCCAAAGTTCTCCCTCTTTTACTTCAAATGTCATTTTTTTTGGGGGGGAGGGTGTCTTTTTGTGGGCTGCTGCCTTTTGACAACTCCTTACAACCACCATGATGTGGTGGGTGGCAGCTCCTGTGAGACTTCCAACAATATCATTTTAGAACAATTTCTATATCATGATAGTAAATGCTGAAGGGAAATTGTCCTTTGACTTTCATTATTGCCTTGGACAATGCACTTTCTGAGTCATTTCTCCCCTTCATTCAGGTAGCAATGTGGTCTCTTATTCACTGGATAAACTTGGTCATGTCATTGTTTCTCAAGAATCTTGTTTTCCCTGATTTTAAAATAAGGGTAAAGCTGGATCCATGAAAACATTGTATGTATTAATGGGATAAGATCCTTAAATTATGCTAACTTCCATGAAAGAGGTATCATGTTAATTCTAGATATTATATTTTAAATCTTAATACTCATAAGAAAGACATTAAAATGTACTTGGAAAAACTGACCTTCACTAGGTACCTGGGAGAACACTCTATGCTAACTTCTACAATGGAGGCCTGCAACTTTATATTTCAGAGCAGAGCATTCTTGGTCTAGGAAAAATTCAGTAAAGAAGCAAAGGTGATTTGATCAGAGAGTAGGCTGGGGAATCTGAGGGATCAGGGGAGATAAAGGAGTAATGAGCTAATAATAACCTTTAACCACTAGCTTCAAGGACAAGGGAAACAAGGAACAAGTCTTTGATGAGCTAAGAAAAATATAGAACAATAACAAGACTGCCATTATGAGGAAGGTTTACCAAACAACTGAAACCGTCCCCAGATCACTGGAGAGCACTGCTTCCTGCTGTTCCCAGATAGCGTACTGGCGCCTCCTCAATCCTTGGAGGAAAGAAAGCTGTTGTTTCCATTTTCTCTTTTGCCATATTAAGAAATATGATGGTCTTTGGGGGAAAGGAAGGGCATTGTTATGTTTTTTTAAGTAATCTGATGCAAACCTCACAACATGATGGGCTAAAGTCAGACTTGATTTAAAAAGTAAAATATTTTTTTCTTCTTTACCACTGCCCTCTCGAAAGCCCTGGCTTTTATTCAGAGTTGAACAGAACCATAGCGTCACATTAATATTTCTTGCTGAAAATCAACCAGAGCAAAAAACTTGATTCTATAGAATCAAGACCATGTCAAAAAGAAAAAAAAAAACATGATAGACTGTGTTGGAAAAAGCATTGCTGACAAGTGGAGAGGATAGAGAGAAGTATGGATAATGCTATGCTTCTTAGATTTCCTTAAAGCTTTAGAGAGCATGCATTTAGACATTGCAAACCTTTCATTGCCTTCAAGGAAATCTATTCCCATGAGAGCAAAAGGTTCATGAAGAAATGAAACAATAATGACTTAGTGACCTTGATGAATGAAAGAAAAGTAGCTGCGATAATACACATTAATCAATGCTGAAAAAGACCTCACTGCTCTGCATGGGAGTCATAGAGTCCTAAGTGTGGGGCTAGAAGGAACCTCAGCATCCAAACCACACATTTTACAGACAAGGAGACTGAGATCCATCATGGGTCATGTGGGTAATAAGAGTCAGAGGTCAGATTTGAAACCATTTCCTCCCATACCAAAGTCAGACTCTTTCCTCCCATTGACATTCCAATTGACATTTCCTAAGAAGTTTATTTGGTGGGCAGCAAAAGTCTAGGATATCAATTTTGTCCTCATACTGCCTTTCTAGCTTTATTCTATGTTGCTCTCCTTCACTCAATCAGTAAACATGTATTAAATATTTACTACATGCCCCACACTCTCCTAAGCAATGAGGAAAAAATAAAAAAAAAGTTCTCTGCCCTCGAGGTATTCACATTTTAATGGAAGTAGACAGCATGAGACAACAATGCACGTACAAGACACATACAGCTCTAATTGGAATCTTAGAGAGAAGGGAAGAAAATTTATATGGCACCTAACATGTGCTAAGTGTGTCTTTTCTTAAACAAATACTAACATTTGAATCCCTCAGCAATCCTGTGAGAAAGGTGCTCTTATTATTCCTGTTTTACAGTTGAAGAAATTAAGGCAGAGGTTAAATGAGTCTTTCAGGGTTAAACAACTACTAAGTGGCTGAGGATAGATTTGAACTCAGATCTTCCTTGCTCCAGGCCTGGTACTCTAGCCATTGTACTACCTAGCATGCTTTTTAACATAATGTTTTCCACTATGTTGTCAGATGCCTTCAAGGAGAAAAGACAATGGTATCAAGGTCAGCTACCACAGGAATAGTAAACTAACTTAAAAAGACTAAAGCCAAGAGCAAAGTAGAAGAGGTGGTGAGTAACTTTTTGTTTGCAGCTGATTGTTCACTCAGTACAGACTAATTCCTCTTCTCTCCCATACTTTCTTTCAGAGCCTCCCAAACATTGAGCTAGCTCTAGCAATGCATGCATCAACCTCATCATCTGTGCATACATTCCTGTGCCCTAAATAGCAACAGATGAATTAGGATGAGGGGAGGGTTTGGGGAGAAAGATGAGCTCTCTTTTAGACATTTTGTGTCTAGCACACTATTTCCAGACAAATTGGCTACGTCAATGTTCCTTATGTATGACATTCCCATTTCCTGTCTCTACATATTTGCACTGATACTCTATCTTGCTTGGAATGTATTACTTCCTAGTTTTGTGTTTTGGAGTTTTTAGTTTCCTTTAAGGAATAGCTCAAGCTCTACCTTCCACATTCAGCCTTTTCTCATTCTCCCGCTCAAATAATTTTGTATCTGTTTGGCATGTTGCTATTTCCCTGGCAAGGTCCCTAAGTATGGAAACTGTTTCAGTTTTGCTTTGTATTCCTAGCACCGAGAATAATGCATTTTTTGGAGGGGAAGGCAATTGGGGTTAAGTGACTAGCCCAGGGTCACATAGGTAGTTAATGTCTGAAGTTAAATTCAAACTCAGTTCCTCTTGACTCAGGGGCTAGTGCTCTACTTACTGTACCACCTAACTGTCCCTAATAAATGCTTACTGATTTGTTCCCTTCGAATGAAAATCTTAATTGTCTATTTCTAATGACTTTTTTCTTAAATTTCATAATCTTAACCCAATTTGGATGGACCACTTGAACTAGCTAACTCATCTACCCATCCAGCTCCAAGTAATGACCTAGC
>CM053585.1:123778635-123801379 GCA_028646515.1 Pseudochirops corinnae | reverse complement strand
TATGTTATCAACATTTAATCCTTTTATTTCAACTTCATTCAGGATATTCTCCCATAGCACTGTTGAACACTTTTGGTGAGCATATATCTACTTCATTTGATATTAATACTAAGTGAGTTATTGAACTCAGATCTTCCTTGCTCCAGGCCTGGTACTCTAGCCATTGTACTACCTAGCATGCTTTTTAACATAATGTTTTCCACTATGTTGTCAGATGCCTTCAAGGAGAAAAGGGCTACACAGCTAAGTGTCTGAGGGTGGGATCTGACGTCAAGGCTTCCTGACTCCAAATCCCATGCTCTATCTACCAACCCTCCTATGTGGCCTTAAAGGATGTACTCTCATCTCATTCATTAGCTCATAGCCTTCTTCAGTCTCCTTAGAAGGTGGTAGAATAGCTCAGTCTCATATGAAGATGCTCCCTTATTGGGCATGGCACTTTCTATACTCTCCTCAAAGTAAGACTGAGAATAGATCCAGGATAATGGTAGTTAAAATCTAAGAAAAGACTATTAAAGAGTGGCATTCCTACTACTTGGAAGGAATTCAGTAGGAGAAATCATCAAAATCATCCAGAGATCTATGATGCAATTTCTGTTAGACAGGAAATTATGGTTATGTGTATACTAATTGGAACATAGTTTTTTTGGAACAACCCCAACTGTGACCTTGCTCAGGCTAGTCAACTGTGGTATTGAAACAGAATGCCTGGAAGACATGCTCTGCGAAAGTACTTTAACCAGAATTGTCATAAGATGAAATGGTCCCCAAGGAAAATTCAGTTGGGAGTGGGAGAAGTAAGTGTTTTAGGAAGGCATAACCACGAGAGGAGAGTCCTACGAGTAATGGAGTTGCACTTGGAGGTAGTCTGTGTGGGAGAGAAGCGTTCTATCACAGTTTCACTGAGAGGTGGTGATGTATCCTTTAGGAAGTCCCACCTTTGTTCTCTTGGGATTTGGTTGGAAAGTCAGGCTGTAAATGTGATGATGGAGTGCCAAGGATAACATTTGGGGATCACCATACCTCTGGAGTACTGTGAAATGAGGTTTGGAGATGGCAGTTATCTTGAGGAGCAAGTACCTGCCTCTCTTCATTCTGGGAAAAATACACAAATCTGCATGTTAATGCTCTGGGACAACTTTGTTTGCCCTGTGTTAGCCACAGAATCTGACTGACAATTCAAGGAGGAGTGGTTTTCTAACAGGTCAGCCACCATATGTCCATAAGTGGTTGGGGTTCTTTAAGTAAGAGTAAGGAAATATTTCTGCATTTTTCCCACATACTTTCCCACATATCCCCTTAAACTACAAACCCTTTTTTTCTTTTAGTGAATCAATATGGATGCAAATATTTCTAGAATTTCTCTGATTTCCTAAAAAGAACAAAATGTACATAATTTATTTAACTATTTTGATGACTCCAGGCCATCATTACAGGCATTAATCTTTATGCCACTTCCCCCTCCCCCATAGAGTAGCAACTGAGTTTATACTTTAATACTTCTGCTGCTACTGGGGCAGCTAGGTGGCTCAGTGGATAGAATACTCCTGGACCTGGCATCACAACTTACTCTCTGTGTGACCGTGGGCAAGTCATTATTTGTGTCAGTTTCCTCACCTGTTAAAAAAAAATGAGGCTCATAATAGGACCTACCTCTTGGGTGGTTGTGGGGATCAAATAAGATAAAAATTATAAAGCACTTACCACAGTACCTGGCACATAGTGAGGGCTGTAAAAATGTTAATTACTTATGGTCTGATTTCACCTGGACTTTACATCACTCATAACCTGGGAGCAGGAGGTACATAGATTTTATGTGATTATGATGCATATTTGTAGGGCTCTTCAAGCACTACAAAAGCACTTACCTCACCACAAGACCATGAAGGGGTCATGCAAAAATGATTATACCTGTTTTGCAAAAAAATAAACAGAAGATGAAGGAAATAGAATAACTTTCCCAGGGCTGCTTAGCTAATAAGTGTGAGAGCCAGTGTTAGAATCTAGGTCTCCTAACTCTAAGTCTATGGCCCCAAAATCCAACTGAAGGAAAAAAGGGAACAGAATTTACCATTTTAAGTAAATTCTCCTCCAGTTGATGAAAACAGCCTCTAATCTCTGTAGAATTCCCATGCTTGAATATGAATTCTTGTTTCAGCTACTAAGTTGTACACTGATAAAAATCTGGGAAACTTCATGTTGGAATGGATAAGAAGCCAAGATTCCTTCCATCCCAATAAATCATGATGCTCATCTGTGAAGGCAGAATTACCCTTTCCATTGAGTAGGCCTGTTTCCCTCCTCCTGTTCTATCAGTCTGGCTATCACCTCTGCACCAAGCCTTTGAGCCATTCCTTCATTCATGGATAGGGCCTCATTTCCCACACTGCCAGTAGGTAAATGGAACCAATTGAGCCAAAATGAAACTTTTACAGCAGTGTTAAATATGTAATATACATGGACCTCATAGCTCTAAAAGGAAAAACGTGGAAGTAATTTCTTTCAAATAAACCTCCACAGTTCCATGAGGCACAAAGGAGGGCAATTAGGTCATTTTAAATGCCTGAGATGATTTATGCAAGTATCAAGATATTCTTTTCAATTTCCCATCTTTAGTAGCCTTTTTTTCCCAAGAAGCTTTTGAAAGTATGCAAGAAGGTATTATTAAAATATTAAAACATCCTTAAGATATTCTTCAGAAGTCTATAGACCTTCCATCTCTTGAATCTTATATAGCAAACTCTTTTCATTTTGATATCGAGGGAAATGCAAATCAGCTTGAAGTGCCTGTGGATACAGTGTGGCTCACTTTCTTATGGAAGCACCCGGAGTTACAGAGGCTGATATTTCCCTAGTATTTTTGTAACATATTTGAGCCTCCAAATAACCTGCTGAAGTAGGTACTACAAGTATCATCATCTCCATTTTTCAGACTGAGAAAAGTGAGGTTCAGAGGATTAAAGTGATTTCACCTGTTGACCTTCCTTATTCATCACTCTTTAAACTTTGCAAAGGCCTTTCTTTGTTATCTCATTTGATCCATTCAACAATCCTGTGAAGTAGTTGCTATTATTATCCCAGTTTAACACACAAGGAAACTGAGACTGAGAAAGATTAAGTGACTTTATGGCATCACATAGAATCTGAAGCTGGATTTGAATTCAGTTCTTCCTGATCCCATGTCCAGTATCTATCTGCTATGCCGCCTACCTGCCTCTAATAGACATGAATTAAAATCATCCTTTAAGTTTGAGAATTTCCTTGATGACTTCACTTGTTCCTTTTCAGGAATATAAATAAATTATACAAAGTAAATACAGAGGAGGGAGATAGGTTACTAGGATCTGCTAGACCAGCGGTTCTCATCCTGTGGGTTATGTTCAATTTGTAACAATGAAAATACATCCTCCATATCAGATAGGTTCATAAAAGTAGCAAAATTACTGTTATGAAGTAGCATCAAAAATAATTTTATGGTTGGGGGTCACCACAACATGAGGAACTGTATTAAAGGGTCGCGGCATTAGGAAGGTTGAGAACCGCTGTGCTAGAAGGTCAGTTTGGATAAGCTATATGGTGCATGAAGAAGAGTAATTTGTAATGAGCCTGTAAGGGTAGGCTGGGCTTAGGTTGTAAAGCTCTTTAAATTCCAAACAAAGGGATCTATATTTGATTCTGGATGTCCTAGGAAGCCACTGGAGCTTATTGAGCTAGGAATATCATGATCAGATCTGTGCTTTAGGAAGTCCTATAGCTGTAGATAACCTGGGATAAGACTTGGGTGGGGTAGGATTTAGCCAGAAAACTCACCATCCCTGTGTCCTTCCTTACCTTCAGCCATGTTTTTGGGCACTGACCGTTGAAGCATCTTGGGATGCATCTTTGAAGTAGACCCATTCCTAGAGATAAAAGTGGGGGAAAGGTGTAATGAAGTCCTGCTTGACTTTTTTGTGAATATGCAATATTAACTTAGTTTAATTTCAAGATTTTCCCTCAGAAAATTAATATGATTCTATTTTCCTATAGTCCAGAGAAGATATTTCCCAAGTCAGAAGTGATCCAGCACCTACCCATTCAGCCATCAGATTCTGTGGGGTCCCTGTATTTAGCTTCTGTCTCTCTTCATGGTAACCATATCTACTGAGGAAATACTTGGGTGTGGTGGTGGTGGTGGTGGGGGGTAACATTGTGCTGGATATGATGAGAAGCTTTCATTACAGGGATTTCTAGATGTAAACAGCATTTTACATAAACCCTGGTCAATTTCTTGAGTAAATTCACATGGTGCCCACCTAAGACAATACTGTGAAGTAGACAAAACTTGTCTTGCATGACCATACTCTGATAGTCCATTTTGTGCTTCCTCATTCCTCTACAGCACCCAGAACATTTGGGCCATTTTCTGAATGTCTTCAGCTCAGAGCCTTCTCAGACCAAAGAAGTCTGTCATATTCCCAACTTCCTCTCCTCTCTAGTAAAATTTCCTGAGCCATCCTGCTCCCCCCTGAAAAGCAGGGTGGTTAATCAATATATATATATATATATACACACACACACACACATATACATACACACAAATAAATGTAGTACGGAGGGTATTAGAAGCTGAAAGGATCAAGAAAATTATGGAGAAAGTCGTGCTTGACTTTGGAGGAAAATAAACAACCCCCCCCCCCAAAAAAAAAAAAAACTGCCTTTGAATCCCAGCTGTGATATGTGGTATTTACTAACTACTAATCTGGGAAAAGTCAATTAAATTCTACAGGCCTGATTTTCCTTACCAATAAAATGAGGGAGCTATGCTAGATTTATCTATAAGGTTTATTTGAGCTCTAAGTACTCTGATGAATCCTCCATGACTCTCTACTCCACTGTATGAGATGTGACTGTGAGTTAAACCCTAGAGAATTAAGTGAAATATGGGAACATGGAATGTTAGAGTGAGAAGGATCACAGATTCATGAATCTCAGAGCTGGAAAGGACCTCAGTGGATATACCTGAAAAAGGACTTTATCCTAGAACGTACATTACAAGTGGTTATTCTAAAATTTGCTTGAAGATATCTAATGAGAGGGAACCCCATTGCCTCCTAAGGTTACTCATTCTATTTTGGGATTATTCCAATTGTTAGGAAGTTTTTGCTTTCTTAAAACTTCAATTTGCTTCTCTACATCTTCTACATCTTGCTTCAAGTTTTGCTCTCACAGTAAAGCAGAACAATTTCTGTTCCGAAGGACAAACCTTCAAATAATTGAAGAATATATCCTATACCTCTAAATTTTCTCCACAGTAAAGGTTTCCCTTTCCTTCAATTGAGCCCTATAAAATATACTAAAAAGGGCATGTAGGTGGCACAGAGTGGTTCCATAGGGCCTGAAATAAGGAAGACCAGAGGTTAGATCTGGGCTCAGACACTAGCTGTATGTGACTATGGGCTTCTACTTACCTCAGTTTCCTCATCTGTAAAATGAGCATAATAATAGCACTTACCTTCCAGAGCTGTTGTGTGGGTCAAATGAGTTAATAATTGTAAAGTGCTAGTGTCTGGCCCACAGTAAATGCTTTGTAAATATTAACAACAATGACAGTGATGATCTCAAGGCCCTTTATTATCTGGCTCCTCATCATGCTGGTTGTTCTTCCTTATGGGTTCCTTATCCCCATGTGTTTTGCCTCTCTTAATATAGTCTAAGGTTCATTTCCAAAGGTCTCATGCTAGAAATTTCTATCCTTATCCGAAGAAAGAATTGATAGAGTCTGAATGCAGATCAAAGCATACTATTTTCACTCTATTTTTTTTTCCATCTTTTTCTTCTTTTGGTCTGTTTCTTCTTTGGCAGCATGACTAATATGGAAATATACTTTACATGACTACATACACATAATTTATATCAAATTGTTTACCATCTTAGGGAAAGGGGAGATGAGACAGAGAGACAATTTGGAATTCAAAATTATTTAAAAAATGAATGTAAAATTGTTTATATGTAATAATAAAATAAAATATTATTTAAAAGGAAAAATACAGTATAAGATTGTGTTAGCTTTCTTGGATGTTATATTGTTGACATATGAAAATTGCAGTTCACTAAAACCCCTATCTTTTTTTTTTAAGATGAACTGATGACTTGCTATATACTGAACTTGAGAAGTTAGATTTTTAAGCCCAAGGATACATCTTTGCAATCCTATTGAATTGTATCATGCTAGATTCAACCCAATGCTCTCAGTAAGTCAAAATCTTTTTGAATCCTGACTCTGTCATCCAGTGTATTGTCTGTTCATCTTGGAGGCTGTCTAGTCCAAACTTCTACAGAGAGCATAATTGTTCTATACTATCCCTGATATATGATATTAAACATATCAGAGAATGTAGAAAATTATCAACTCTGTGTATAGCTAAGTTGGCCTTTGCCTGAGTGTGCAGGCTTCAGGATATGTAACTTAAGAAGGAGCTTGGTACAGAGCAGGCAGGACAGAGAATAGTAGAGTGAATCTGGGAATGCACACCTCAGGTTTTCAGGGACAGACTGGCTCTGTGGTAGGAGTAATATCTACTAAGTTATGGAGACTTGATTATTTTTTTCCATATATGGTGATGGAATCCCCTCCAGACTTAATTGGTTTAGGGGAATAAGACTCAAACCTTCCATGTAGATTCCTGGTCACTTTACCATAAAGGCCCAGTGCAGGAGCAATGTGTGCATGTGTGTGTGTGTGTGTCATGCATTCATTCGTGCATGCGTGTGTGTGTGTGTGGGAGGAGGGGTATGCCTCAGGCTTGAGGCTTCTAACCAGACATGCCACCAAGGCAAAGGTGAAAGCAGGCATGGCACCCAATTGAATCATGATTTTGTTAAGTGAACCTCCTTTTGTGAAAAGCTAGCTACTCTAGGAATACCTCATTTGGTTCCAGTCCCAAACTGGAACCGCTGGACTAGCATGAGTCAATTCTGGTTTAGAAGAGCTCCATCTGAAGTTAAACTCCAGGCTCTTTGAAAACATAGCCCTTAAAGAAAATCATTCTGTTCAACTATTTGGGAAGTTAGAATGGATGAGTTAGTTAAGAATGAGGACTTATGGAAGCCAACAAAAGATAGACTCCTGGGAGCAGGACTTAGAAAGAAGGGTTCTGAAGGGAAGCTGGACAGTCATTAGTGATAAGCTCTCTTTACTTCTTGAATCTGCTCAGAGAAAATTCTCAGCATTGTTTCTTGACATGGCTTTCTTGTTACCTCCACCTAAGCCAGCAACACTAGCTCTTGCAATTCTTAACTGACTGCCCATGTTCTGATTTGCCATCCATTGTTTGGAGGAAATAAAGATTTACTGCCAGCAGATAACCTGGGTCCAATGGTCTCAAGATAACTTTTCTTCTTTACTTAACTGCAATAGAAATTTCTAGATGTCTTGGCATCCCTAAAATAAAATCTATCCTCCCGTTCCATCTAGATTTTGAGTGGGGGGTGGGGAGGAAAGAAAGAAAGAGAGGGAAGAGAGAGGGGGGAGAAAGAAGAGAGAGAGAAAGAGAGAGAGAGAGAGAGAGAGAGAGAGAGAGAGAGAGAGAGAGATACGACACAGTTATGACTGAAAAAGATTTTGAAAGCCTAGACCATTGACCTACAACAAAATGATGAAATTTAAAGTGGTAAAGGGAAATTCTTATACTTGTATTTAAACAAGCTCCTAAGTATAACATTGGGCAAGCAAGCAAGACAGGGCCACCATTTGTCTGAGGGAAATGTGGGATTTTGAATGGATCGTAAGCTTACCATCAGTCAACAGTGAGAAATGGAGACAAAAATGCTAACATGATCTTAGACTGTTTTAAAAAGAGCCATAGCATCCAAATCAGAGAAGAGAAAGTCACTGTTCTCTATGCCCTGGTAAGACTTTATCTGGAGTATTACATTAAATTCTGGGCTCCGCATCTCATAAGGACATTGGTTATGAGTTGTTTGTGTTCCTTTGTTTTCTCACCAAGTCTCCCTATCTTACTAAGGCTGGGAGTGCAGCAGCTGCATATAAGTGTGATCTAGGGCTGTTTTTGTAAATGTTTAAAAAGCAGGTCTCCATGATTTTAAATTTTTTCTGCAATATTGACATTTTCTCCATCACTTTCTTAAGTCTAGACAGTGTACGATACAATAAATCAAGCCCTGATTTGTAGCATTGGCAGAGATGTAAATGCTCACACTGAAAATTTAACAATCATTCCTTCTCGCAGATATAAGCTTTCTCCAGCACACCCCTGGGCTCTACTAATGATCTGCCTGGAAGTTTGAACCTGCTCCATTTTTCTGACTTGGACTGATTCACACATCCTTAGGCAGCCTTATGGTTTTCTGCGGCCAACAACTCACCATATTTGTGGTAAACAGTGCACACACTGAATCAGTTTTAGCTCTAGGGCATTTTAGAACTTCCAGTCAGAAGTGTACTAGAGTTGGCTCATAACAGGCCAACTGTGAAATTTTCCATGTGAATATTTACACCACAGAAATAAAATTGGTAAGTGCTATAAATCTCAACTTCATTTATTGTTTTAATGATTGACTAGAACAAAGGATGGGGAATGTGGGACCTCGAGGTCACAATTGGCCCTCTAGATCCTCAAGGATCCTTTTGACTGAATCAAAACTTCACATAACAAATTTTGTTAATGGAAGGATTTGTTCTGTAAGATTTGTACTCAATCAAAAGGCTACACCCAAGGACCTAGAAGGCCACATATGGCCTTGAGGCCACAGATTACCTTCACCCTCACCTCCCCAGACTAGACTTAAGAAAGCTATAGAGCATGTGATAATAATGAAGACAAAACTTTAAAGTGTATCTTGAGTGTATTTTTCCCCCTATAAAGCTAGTTGTAAACATTTACAAGCATATCCCTGCCAGTAACTCAAATGATCCATCAACCTCAGCCTCAGGAATACAGGTGTAGTTTATTCCTGGCCCTAAAGAATGTTGACATTTTGGTGAGCATACAGTGGAGGCCAACTATGACAGCAAAGGACCTAAAGTTAATGTTACATGGTAATTAGTTAGAGGAAATTGGCATGTTTACTCTAAAGAAGAGAAGACTCAAGGGGGGAAGTAACTAATAAAAATATAGCTCAATCAATTAATCAATAAACATTTATTAAGCACCTACTAAGTGCCAGGCACTGTGCTAAGTCCTGGATACAAAAAGAGGCAAAAGACAGTACTTACCCTCAAGGAGTTTACAATCTAATGTGGGAGACATATGCAAAGAACTATATGCAAAGGAAGCTATCTGTAGAATCAATAGGGACTAATTAAGAGAGAGAGTAAACTTACTCTGCTTGGCCATAGAGGACAGAACTAAAAGCAAAGGACAATTTTGGCTTGAGGTAGGAAATAGCTTCTTAATAATTAAAATTATTCAAAAATAGAATGCTCTCTGTGGGAGATTGTAGGCTTCTGTTCTTGAATACTTGTTAGGTAGGTAGAGAACATTCTTTTTAAGTAGGGGTTAGACTAAATGACCACTGAGGTCTCTATAGAGATTCTGTGACTGATTCTGAGTCATTGAAGGGATTCTTGACTCTTGTCCAGGCTTCCAGCCAGCTCTGCCACCAGATCAGTATGGAAGAGGGAAAAATCAATGCCAGCAGGCATAGGCATCCCAGTCTTTGGAAGGAATGCCACTATTTTCCTTTCTCTAATTTCATTACATGGTATGTGCCTTTGGTGTTGGGGCAACTGTGATCAAAATGAATTCCAGCCAGAGATGCATAAGATAGTATAGAAGTCTTAACATGGGAAACTATGCATTTTCTTCTTTATCCACTGACTTCATCATCTCTGTTGCTTCATTCTCAAGACACTGGCTTAAAGGAGAAATATTGAGCATTCCCATCTAGGTGATGTTTACTAGAGATGTTAGTTATAATATAACATTTGCAATTTGCAAAGCACTATCATTACAACCTTCTGAACAACATCATAACTAGAAATTTTGGTATCTAGGGGAAAGTGTGTGAGACACACCCTCAAATCACCTTTTTAATTCATTATGTGAAAACAGTTCAGAAAATCATTAAGACATATTCAGTTGAATTACGGAGAGATTTAGTTACTACAACTTCTCATTTTAACTAATTGTTGTTTCTATTTAGTTGGCAAGCTCAATTATTTCTATCCTTCTAGGAGAGTATGTGCATTAAATTTCTGAGACCTCAAAATTTTGGTGATCTGGAGAAATAATAATAATAGCTAACATTTATGTTATAAACTGTGAGGTATGTTATCTTATTCGATCCTCTCAACGAATCTATTTTGTTGTTGCTGTGCAACCATTTCAGTTGTGTCTGACTCTTTGTGATCCCATTTAGAATTTTCTTGGTTAAGATACTGGAGTATTTTCTCCAACTCATTTTATAGATGGGGAAACTAAGGCAAATGGGTTTCAGTGACTTGCCCAGGGTCAGATTTGAGGCCAGATTTGAACTTAAGAACATGAGTCTTCCTGACTCCAGGCCTGACACTCTATCCACTACATCACCTAGCTGCTCAAACAAAATCTATAAAAAATATCTATAAGGAGTGTTATTATCCGACTTTACAAGGTGAGACAAATGAGACTTGAAAGAGGTTAAGAGTCTTACCCAGTGTCATGTACCTAAGTAAGTATCTGAGACAGTATTTGAACTCAGGTCTTACTCTGAGTCTAGTACTCTATCCACTCTACTACATAGCTTCCTGATCACTTTTCCCTAGTCACAGCTTTGCTTGTAAGGTAGAAAATGTAAGAAAGTCTCGTTATAAGTCAATTCCATAAACATTCATTGAGTACCTCCTATGAGTCAGGCATGGTGCTAGGTGCACAAAAGAAAAAAAAATACAGACCCTCCCCTTAAGGAGTTTATAATCCATAGGGAGAAAACAATACTTGGACAGATAAATGTAAAAAACCACAGAGGACAGGTAGGCAACAAAATTTCTTTGCTCAGGGAAGCATTAACACCTGAGGCTATTAGGAAAGACCTCCTTTAGGAGATGAAACTTGACCTACACTGACATGAAACCATGAACTCTGAGGAAGAAGTATGGAGGAATTATTCTTATTTTCTAGTTGAGGAAAAAAGCTAAAAAATAATGCATGCCAACTTCAAAGGATTATTATAAAAATCATACAAAATATCATCTAAAGTGCTTGGCAATTGTAAACTGCTACAGAAACGTAAGCTGATATTGATTTTGCTAGCCTCCACTAAAATCTTGCTCTAATGCTTCCTCATAGTGTAGAGGGGATTTGAGTTCTTTAAGTCTATGCCCATAAAGCTCAAGTTCTGCTAGGTCCAAACTGGAAAAATCTCCAAGTATTAACAACTAATACTTGTCCTGGCCCTGTTTCCAAGGGCCAACTTTGTTCCATTCCAAGAGGTTCACCAATAGGCTGATTTAAAAACTGTTTTTTCAGCCATTGTTCCTCTAAGATCATCTTTCAAGCCGTAGAGATTATAGTCTGTGTTGGTCAAACCAGTGAAAAAACAGAGGATTGAATATTGAGCTGTTATTCCTCTCCTCAAAATCTATATGTTTCAGCCAAATCTGTCCACTTCACTTCCGTTCTACCTGTGTGCCTCTATCCCAACTCAAATATCATCACCTCTATGAAGTCTTTCTTGATCACCTTTTAATTCCTCAGGTCATACATTAACACTGTTTTGGAGCCCCACCTTGACTTCTTTGTTGTATACCCATCAACAGGTCATTTTAATCTCTCAGAACCTGTTTCTTTATTTCAAGATTTTATATTCCCTCTGACATGATCTTTGAACAATTTAATTAAACTCAGCAAGCATTTATAAAATTCTGACTATTTGCAAGTCATTGGAGATACAAAGAAATAGTCCTGCCTTTTAAGAAACTCAGACACAAAGTTTTCGAATGAATGAAGATGAAGGAGTAGAAGCGAAGGAGAATGACTAGATCTGAGCTTTAGTTTGGGTTCTGACACTCACTTGTATAAGCTACTTAGCTTCCTTTGTCCCATTTCCTTCCACTAGAAAATGAGTTGTTTGAGCTAGATGAGTTATAGTGTTGCTTCTAGCTACCACACTTCATTAAGAGGTAATGGCATAGAATCAGAGGCAACTTTTCTTGATTTTTTCAACTTTCTCATAACTGTCAAACAGGAAGAAACTCCTGAAGAGAAGAAGTGAACCATTCTCACCAACAGTCAATCAACTACCACTCATAAGGCAATCAAGTCGGCTGAAGGAGCTGGGCACCCAGGAAAGACATAGGCAGGAAGTGGCAGGAAAATCAAATTGCCATCACCACCTGGATCACTCAGACCTTAAGGGATACAACTCAGAATCCTAAATCCAAGATTAAAGTCTTCAGCCACCATCCTGGGAAGCAACTACGATGGAGAAGCAGCCTGGCAATTGCACCTGTAGGGCTACAATCACAGCTGCTGAAGACCTAGAAAAGAAAGTTCTTACCACCAAAGTCTTTAGTAGTGTCAAATGCTTCAACATCAGAAACTATGACTTTATTGCTAGGTGATGACATTAAATAAGAACATTACTATCTGCTTTGTGGCTGTACCCTAATGACCATGGGAATTTTCTATCTGACTTACTGCTGAAACCTTCCATATGTGTTGTCTTCCCCATTAGAACGTGAGCTCCTTGAGAGCAAGAACAGGCTTACATCTCTATTTGTAGCCCAGAGCACTCAGCAGAGTGTTTTGCACATAGTAAGCATTTAATAAGTGATTAGTTCATCCATCCTTCCATCCACCCATCCATCCATCTGTCCATCCACTTATTAATTCATTCACTCATTCACTTACTCATTCATTCATTCATTCATTCATTCATTCATTCATTCATACTGCACAACAAGTATAGTGAAGCCACACAACCAGAAATTTGTCTCACAGCACAATCATATATTATATTTCTCTCATCCTTCGTTTTACATGTGAGGAAACCAAGGCTGAGAAAGATTAAGAAACTTACTCAGGGTTTGCAACTTATTATAAGCCTGGGACTTAAAACTCAAATCTGGTGGTCTTTTCATTATGCCACACTGTCTCACTTTTTTTGCTATGCCTCATTTGACCCCCTTTAAAATGATTAGAGAAAAATGCCTACTAAATTTATGACAGATTACAAGGAAAATGGGAAATGAGTGCAGGGACAGATTGGGGGTAAATTGGAGTGGTAAGTTAATAAATATTAATTACAAGCCTACTATGTGCTCAACAGTATGCTGGGTGCTGGGCTACAAAAATAAAAGTCAGTTGCTGCTATTAGAGAGCTAACAATCTAATGGGGAGGGGACAGCACACAAAAGGAACCTGAAAAATGGGGAGGAAATGGAGAAAGGGAAGGTATTTGGTACCAGGAAAGTATGATGAAGAAATCCAAATGAGTATAGCGGCATAGCTTGGAGATATGCCTGGTTTGCTTCCAGACCACTGCAATAAAGTGAATATCACAATAATGTGAGTCACATGATTTTTTTGGTTTCTTAGTGTGTATAAAAGTTATGTTTACACTATACTATAGTTTATTAAGTGTGCAATAGTATTACGTCTAAAAAAGACCCTAATGTACATAGCTTCATTAAAAATACTTTATTGCTAAAAAAAAATGTTATCATCTGAACCTTCAGCAAATCATAATCTTTTTGCTGGTGGAAGGTCTTCCCTCGATGTGGCTGCTGACTGATCAGGTTGGTGGTTGCTGAAGGATGGGATGGCTGTGGCAATTTCCTAAAATAAGACAACAATGTGGTTTGCCAAATCAATAGATTATTCCTTTTCATCAGAGCACTTTGAGACTGTTGTAGGGTCATTCACTGTTCTAATTCATTATTGTTGTGTCTCAGGGGATAGAGAGGCCAGAGGAGGTAGAGAGGGAGATGGAGAACAACAGCAGGTTGGTGGAGCAGTCAGAACATACACATTTATCTAAGTTTGCTGTCTTATATGGCCCCTGTGTGAGGTGCCACCAAGTAATTGCAATAGTGACATTAAAGATGACTGATCACAGGTCAGCAGAACAAGTATAATAATAATAATGTAAAAAATTTGAAATACCATGAGAATGATCAAAACGTGATACAAAAATGTGAAACATTATGTGAGCATATGCCGTTGGAAAAATGGCCCCAACAGACTTGCTTGAGGTAGGTTTTCCACAAACCTTCAATTTGTAAAAAACAAACAGAAAAAAATGCAATGATATGCAATAAGGGTAAATGCACTAACAGTAGGTATTCTTGTAATCAGGTGGGAAATGAGGAGAGGGCTGGGCTACATGCTGTCCTTAAACTGAGGCTTTGTGTGGAGCCCTCTGCTCTACACCTTCCAATCAGAAATGGGGGGCTAGGGACAGAGGATATTGATGAGATGTGAGCACTAGAGATATTGTCACCTTGCAGGATGATGAGGTTCCTGGGATCAAGAGAGATGTCCAAAGAATTGCAAATATTTGGGAAATGAAGGGAAATAAGACTTTATGGAGGACTTGAAACAATTTAAATCTTGCAGGATGAATAGGATTTGGATACATAGAGAGGAAAGAATCTCTAATGAACTGAAAGAAGGATAGAAAAAAATCAGGAGCCGATCGTCATATAGTTGTTAAGTCAAACAAGGCTTAAACCTAGGGCTTCCGATTCTAAGGTCTGTGCATTTTGTACTACATTTTGATGTAAGATATGTGAGAAAATGTCTATTGTACTCTAAAAAGATTAGCTGAGACCCCCCCCCCCTGCCTCCCCACCCTCTCTCTCTCTCTTAAACACACACACACACACCATTTAATAATCTCCAGTGGCTCCCTATTATCTCCAGGATCAATTATAAAATTATGTTCTTACCTGGTCCCTTCCTACTTTTCTGCTTTTCTAATACCTTACTCCCTTCCACCTGTGTACATTTACAGCATTTAATCCTAAAAGTTCTTTATACTTTCCTATATATGTGTATTTTCCTCAGGGCATGCCCAGTCTCATCAATCTTCCTTCCAGGGATTGTCACAGAGCATCTGATCAGCAGTTGTTTAGCACTTCTGTGAGACAAGCAGATAGTGAAGCAAACACTAGGCTTCCATTGAGATCCTGATGGCTAAAGCCTAGTGGTTTATTTTCCTCAAAGGGGGTTTCATTGTCCCTACTCTGAGTCCCTCTCAAGTTAAATAGTGATCCTATCTAGCCCTGAGGCTACCTCTATCCTGCACAGAAGTCTCGCCCCAGCTTCTCATATACACTACCAAATTCTACCACTCTTGGCTAATTGAGGGTATTGTGGAAGGAAGCACTTGGATTCAATTTTTGGTTCTGGCACATTTATATCCTATTAATCAATCAATCAACATTTATTAAGTATCTACTTTCTGCTAAGCCCTGGGGATACAAAAAGAGGCAAGAGACAGTCCGTTTCCTCAAGGAATTTACAATCTAATGGGAGACAATATGCAAACAAATATATACAGAGCAATCTATATACACAAAATAAGTGGGAAATAATGAAAAGAGGGAAAATTTTCTGTTTTGTTAGCAATTCAAAGAAGTCAAGGAGAGCAGGCATGAGGGACAGGTTTTGTTAGCAATTCAAAGAAGTCAAGGAGAGCAGGCATGAGGGACAGCCAGAAAGAATGCCTGAAGCTGAGAGATGAAGTATCTTGTTCTTGGAACAGCCAGGAAGCCAGTGTCACTGAATTAAAGAGTATGTATGGGGGAATAAGATGTAAGAAGATTGTCAAGGTAGCAGATGGCTAAGTTATGAAGGGATTTGAATGCCAAACAGAACATTTTGCATTTACTGCTAGAGGCAAGACTGTCCGTCTTGAGTCCTCTCATATCCTCCAATTTCAAAGTTTATATAAAGATCCTGACCATTATGATGCAACACTCAAATTATGATAAATCTCTTTGACTGTATAAAACATAGTCCTGTACAATCTGCTTCCAGATTAGTTTCCTGAAGCAGAGAGATTTATAAAGGGCAGGTAATAATGTTCAATCTCAGATGCTCAAAACAAAATACCAGAAGGGATGACTAATGGAATGCAAGAGCCAATCATTTCATTTACTTCCCCTCCTAAGGCCCTTGCTTAGTCAGCTACTTACTGGCTCCCCCAACTAGAAGACATTTAGGGGAAGAGGGATATTGAGCTTTTATTTATTAATTACTATGGAATTTGTGTTGGAGCTCGAAGATGTCTTAGAGTCGATCTATTTATGGCTGAAGGAACCTAAGAAACAATGAAGTCCAATTTAATCATTTAACACAAGAGAAAGTTGAGGTTAAGAGAAATTAAGGGGCAGTGAGGTAGCACAGTAGATAGAACACCAGCCTTGGAATCAGGAGGACCTGAATTTAAATCAAGCCTCAGACATTTACTAGCTACGTGACCTGGGTAAGTCACTTCTTAACCAGGTGTGTGTGTTTGTGTGTGTGAGGCAGAGAGAGAGAGAGAGAAAGAGAGAGAGAGAGAGAGAGAGAGAGAGAGAGAGAGAGAGAGAGAAATTCAGGGTCACACAAATAGTAAGTTGCAGAGCCAAAATTGATCCCCAACTCCCTGGACTACAAAGTCAGTATACTTAAAACACAAGGCTGACTCTGCCCATCTAAGCCTGTGGTTCTCAAGTTTGTATAATAGTAGAGACTTTTATTTCATTTTGTATTTCAACTGAACCCTTGAGGTAAAGATCTTAGAAAATTTACTTTTAAACCATACTAAAATGATACCAATTAACATAAGATAGATTAAAAAAAACTTCATATGACATATTAATTGTATTCCATCATAAATGACTCATTGATTTTTAGAACAAAAAATTATTTTTTAAATTGGAAATTGGTAATCTGAATGAACAAAATCACTACAAATAAACATAATTTAGAGATAGCTATCATAATTTGATTTTGCATGTTCAGTATTTGGAATTTGACAAATTAGGTTCCTGTTTATCTGTTTTAAAGTCTTGGTAATTAATACTTGTGCCTTTTTTGAGTCTATACTTCAAAATTTCAAGCAACCTGTGGTTTCACTGGGGTAAACATTCTTTCCTCCAATGTAGAAGGCTTTTCCCTTCATGACTTAGTAGATCACTTTGTAAGTCATGGTGGAAGAAAATCCATCCTTTGTTTACCAATTTCTGGTCATGAGTCCCTCTGTATTTAGTCAGAAGTCAGTCCTTGGAGAATAAACATATATTTTGTTACCAGGTCATACCCAAAGTCTTTTCAGCTAGGAAGGCTCTGACAGAGTTTGTGCTCTGTGGATACAGCTTTTGAGAACTCAGAGTTACCTCCATGCCAAGATGAGTGATTAGAATAAGTTCTCAATAGATATGTAGAATCCATAAAATTAGTTATTCACTATGGAACATTGCTTATCCACAGACTCACACACACATATATAAAATTTTGTCAGTTGATTTGTATAAATGCAGGTACTTTATCCATATAAGTAATTTTATATAACTAATCCAAATATTATACATATAAGTATTATCTAAATAAGTAAATGATAGATTTTTCTATTTGTTCTTCTTTCATTCTCTTTAATCAATGGGAACCCTATAGGCCAAGTTATATACTAGCAGCTCAAGAAAGGATTTGACAGGGATTCTATAGATTCTTGCCTGACTCATCTAAGAAACTAAAAAACAGTTTGCTACATAGTCATGAAGATTGGTAGGAAGTTGGATAGAAGGCAGTAGAGAAGTTGTGTTATTGCTAACCATCACTTCACAAGTAAGAGAGCACCTACTCTGTTCCAAGTATTGTGCTAGGACCTTAGCACACTCAAGGAAAAAAATAAAACAGCATAGTGTTGGAAGTCAAGTATCTTATAATTTTATAAAGTAGATAAGATATGCAAATAATCATAATACAAAATGGAACATTAAGTGGGCATGAAAAAGTAGGAGTAAAGTGTTATGCACCCCTAGCATAATGCCTGGCACATAATAAGTCCGTAATAAATGCTTGCTGGTTGATCAGGTAAGGAAGGCTTCATAAAAAAGAGTCACCAATCAGAGAGCAAGTCCCCTCCTTGACACCACACCTTTAACCACAGGGCATCTATTGAACATCAGAGTAAGCCCTGGGGCATAGTTGACCTGGTTAAGTATTGGAAGTTGAGTAGGACAACACTAACCAATCCTCTATCAGTCAGTGCCAGGGACTTGGCATCTGCCCTCTTGGTCCCCTCTCAGTTCCCACTTTGCCTCCTTCTACCTCTTGCTTAGGAAATAATAGTCAAATTAACTTACTAATACAATCTAAAAGATATAGTAATCACCTGATCAATATCTCCACTCAGAATCTTGGAAATCACATTGCATATAGATTTAATTTTTTATGTCAATGTTGTTTTTCCCCCAATAGAATTCACGCTTCTTTAGGCCTGGGCCTATTTCTTTTGTGTTTGTATTCACATGTACTGAGCTCAGTTCCCAGCCCAAAGGACATACATAATGAATGCTTGTTACATTGAAGGATGCCTGGGGTCTAGGGAATTCTAGAGGAAGGACACAGGTAACTAGGGAACCTCCTTTAGGTCAATGGAATCATTTACATATAGCCTAAAAGTAGTTTTCATTTAAAACAGATTGCTAATAATGTTTATTGGATCTTTTTACTTCCTTGCATGTAACAAATGGGAGAAGCAACTAGCTGGCATGCTAGGCACTGCTGGGAACTGGGTTTGTCCCTTCCTTACCCTCTGGAAAAGAGAGCGATCCGGTGCTAACAAATGTTTGTGACAAATGGGGCCTTGTCCCAAGCTGTCTTCGTTGGGGCTTGGAACTCATCTCCTACATTTACCAGCTGGTGTTTCATGGTTCATAGACGTGAATAGTTCATCAGAATGCATTTTGTGCTTCAGAAATGACATTTTTAATGAAAATATTTACAGAACATGAATATGCAAAACCTCCCCACCTAACTTTTGCTCTGGTACAGTTAGAAGATGGAATTTAAGCTGCTAGGCCTTTGTATTCAATGACACATGCATTGGAAAATGGTGAAGTTTTTTCCAAAACAATAATAATTTTAAAAATCCTTTTGCTAATATCATAAAGTCAAAAGCTGTTAGAGAAAGATTAAAAGCAGAAAGAAAAAAAACCTTATTTTCAGATTTCTTCAAAGTGCTTAATACAGCATATTTCCTGAAGATGTAAGCATCTTTCAGACTGACCACAAGGCAGCAGTCTTTCTTAATGTTACTGAGGACTTGACTGAAGCAAAAGCAAGGCATCACCTACTGAAAAATGGGTTAAAGCAAAAAAAAAAAAGGCAGCATTATTGTGGTTGATTTTGAATGTTGATAAGAACAATGTTTCCAGGATTGTTTTTGATTTACACAGAATTATAGAATATAAGGAGTCAGAATAAATCTCAGAGACCAGTAAAGTCCAACACATATGTGAATAGGAATTTCTTCTACAACAGATGTGACCAGTGATCATTCAGGTTTTGTTTGCATACCTTTAGTGAGGGAAAACTCACTATCAAGGCAGCTTATTACACCTTTGATGGTTCTAAGTGTTATAAAGAATTTCTTCCTATGGGGCTAAAATTTACCTCTCTCAAGTGTCTACTCCCTTGTTTCTTAGCTCCCCCTCCTAGGAACTTCCAGAAAATGACCATGTAAATATTTAAATACAGCTCTCAAGATCATTATGACTTATTATTCAATACTTTTCAAAAGCATTGATTTTGAAGGTGTTGGCAGATCCAAGCTTTACACACCTTAATTTATTTCCCTTTGGGATCTGTGACCTTATTGGTATGGATGTCCCACTCAATAGTATAGAATATAAGGTATTCATGCCTTCTTATCTTGTGAAACTTATATTCATTGGGTCCTATACATCTTCCACAGGAGAATGAATGTCGATGCAACATGATGGTGGTCATCTTCTGGATCTTTTGACATTGTGTGAATAACAATGAGGAATAAGGTCTGGCTTTCTCTTGCTCTCACTATATGATTAGCTCATCCTTTATGAACATTTAATTATATCTTCTAAGCCACTATTCTATGGAAATATGCTTCTGCCTACTTCCACCACACCCTCCTCCCCCACAATGTATCTCTCTAGTGTCCCCTGGGTAATCTGCAATTTTAATTATTTAATTATAGAATTTTATGCTTTGTAGCTATATTACAACCCTGGTGCTAAAGTAATAAGCATTTATTTCAGCAAAAAGTCTGTGGTCATTAAAAGCACTGGAAATTTTTCCAAGTGAAATCCAATTTACTCCACTCACCTGAGCCATTCTGGGGTATACCCTGCTCATGATCACTTATTGTTCATTAGCACGGTATGGCCAAGATACTTGTTCTGATAGACGAGGGCTCCCCTAGTTCATCCAACTACAAATCATAGCCTGGACATTGGTCAGGTTCCCCCCACACTCTCCCCATTCCATGGACAATTAAGCTGCATCCTTTTGAATGACTATGGATGTTATTTAGGAACCTCTGCAGGGCTTCCAATCTTCATACCATCCACACATCATCTGCCAACAAGGTTGTATGTAGGATTTCATCACCTTTAGAAATGTTCTTAAGCTTTTTGCGTATGTTGTGGGTCAGTCAGTTGAAGCCTATGAATCCTTTCTCAGAATAATTGAAGGGAATGATAAATTTCAGCTAGAGGTGAGTGAATACACACACACACACACACACACACACACACACATACACACACATACACACACATGCACAAAACCCAGGTTCACAGTCACCTTAAAATATATTTACGGATGATTTTGGCATCCATGAGTTCCAGTTTAAGAACTTCTGATCTATAAGAAGCCCCTTCCCATTTGGACTTTGTCTGGATAGCCTCTAGGACGTTGGAAAAAAATAAACATTTGGTAAAAATATCTATGTTCTTATTTTAAGCCTTACTTGGTATTTATAATTTGTGGGTGATTAACAAAATATATCTCTGTTGTTACATATTTCAAGGTATCTTGCATGATTTAAATATAGATATAGGTGACATTTTGTTGCGGGATTCTTGAAGGTAGCATTCTGTCCTATCAAATCAAATACTGCTCTTTATTGTGAAGAAACAGAGACCTTTCATTCTCTGTGCCATTTAGTCAATTGCACAAAAATTTGTAGTATGTGGTAGAATGCTATTTTTGAAAGTCCTGTTAATACTTTTTTTCATACCTTCATAAAGGATGCCATTGTTATGTGAGTATAGTATTATATTTTCTTTCTTACCTGAGAAAATAAACATATCCTTCAGTAATTACTTATCTTCTTCTTGTTCTCTTCTTCCTCTTCTTCCTTCTTCTCTTTCTCTCTATTCCCCTCTTCCTCCCTCCCCCTCCCACTGATCTTCGCATATTTATCTTTTTCAGTGACTTTTCTTACATACATTAGTAGACAGTAATACTCCTATATTCCAATGCGTTAATGACTTCATTGATGCCATTGCAACCCATCTATATCTACACAATTATGTACAACTTTGGTTCGTGTCCCACTTTAAATTTGATGCAGGGGGTCCATTTGACTTGTCATGTACCTTCCTCAGGTTCTTTTGAGTTCATGATAGTAATGAAGCAAATGGATCCAACCAGCTCCAAATAATAACAATAACTGAAATTTATAAAGCTCTTGAAGGTTTGCAAAGTGCATTATGTGCATTGTACTATTAGTACCTTGTTAAGAAACCTGTAAGGTGTGTGTTTCAGGTATTCTTCAAACAGATGAGGAAACTGAAGTCTTAGATAGGATAAGTGAATTGGTTACATGGCTGGTGACAGAAGCAGGTCAGATATGTCCCTCTAATGTCTTTCCTGACAACAATTTTGTCAGCATATCAAACTGCCCAGATGATTTAATGGGAGTTTTGTAGAAAAGAATCCCACCAGAAAATGGCAAGTCTTTTTGTAATGAATTCTCTAAATTTAGCTAGACTGGACCTCAGACAACAATGAAACAGTAGGCCCATACACAGCAATTTATTAGAACTCACCTGGGCTTGGGTTCCATTGGCCAATACTTTCAGAACTGGAAGCATACCTCCAGATAAATAAGAAACTCCAAAATAGTGCTTACTAGAAGATTTTTCAATTGCTATTAATAATAGCTTATATTTATATAATACCTTGTTTGGTTAGGTAATGCTAAAAAATTGTGTACATGAATGTAATGGAATATTACTTTGCTGAAACCAGGAAAACCAAATAACTCTCTCTCTCTCTCTCTTTCTCTCTCTCTCTCTCTCTCTCTCTCTCTCTCTCTCTCTCCCCTTCTGTTTCTGTCTCTGTCTCTCTGTCTCTGTCTTTCTTTATCTTTCCCCCCCACATGTATATACATATATATGAACACAAAGAGATAGAGTATATAACAATAAAGATAGAAAAATCAACAAACATAAATCAACTAAAATAGAATGTTGAAAAATCACAAAGAACAAGCTTGGTTCCAAAGGAGAGAATTGAGAAGATACCTCCAACAGTCCTTTGCATAAGACAGAATTCTCAGATATAAAATACTCATTATAAGATTTTCTTTTAATGTGTTGGTTGGTTTTGCTGATTGATTTTTCTTCTTATTCTTTTTCTTTTAAAATATTCATGTTATAAGAAATGACTCTCAGAAAAGGAAGAGGGAGAGGGAATTTTTTAAAAAAAATGCTTTGGAGCTACAAAATACTTTCATATAATTTATCTCATGTGAGTGGGTCAGTGAATAAGTATTTGTTTCTGCC
>CM053585.1:123756983-123778135 GCA_028646515.1 Pseudochirops corinnae | reverse complement strand
TATTAAACAGATCCAAACAAATGAAAAAAATAGAAGGCAATGTGAAATGTCTCATTGGAAAAACCACTGACCTGGAAAATAGATCCAGGAGAGAGAATTTAAAAATTATTGGACTACCTGAAAGCCATAATCAAAAAAAGAACCTAGAAATCATCTTTCAAGAAATTCTCAAGGAAAATTGCCCTGATATTCTAGAACCAGCAAAATAGAAATAAAAAGAATTCATGAATCACCTCTTGAAAACGATCCCAAAAAGATTAAACCTACAAGTGTAAACTGTGAAGATGTCCAGGGATCTTGTTTAAAAATCGGAAAACATTAGATGTTTAAACAGATGCATGATACTCTGAGTTTCCCCCATTTCAGAGCCTGGAAAGTCCATACTGTTTCCAAGTCCCTTCATTACCCACACTGCTTTTTCTGTGCTCCCTTCCTTCCCTTAGGAGAGGGAGGACATAAAATCCCAGAAAGGAACCTCTCCACAGAGAGCTGGAGGATATGTAGGTATTGGCAGATACCATCACAGAAACTGATATACAAGGAAAAGTAGATACTAAACTAAACTAAATTAAACTAAAAAAAAAGTAGATACTAATCAATCATACAGCACCTACTAGTAAGCACTTATTATACTCCAGGAAGTATGCACAATACTTAAGGTGAAAAGACAGAAATTAAGAAATCCCTGCCCTCAAGGAGCTTACATTATGTTGGGCATGTATATTACATACATATGTGTGTAGATAGATATAGATATATGCAGATACATGTATAACACACACACTCACAAACGTAAATGTAGAATATGAGTAAGGAGAAACTGGGGTAGGGAGGCACAAGCTGTTGGAGAGATCAGAAAAGCTCTGCTGTAGGAGGTGGCATGGAGTAAGGCTTTGAAAGAAGCTAGGGTTTCTAAGAGGCAAGACAAAAGAGAAGAAGAAGTACATTTGAAGCATTAAAGACAGGGAATACAAAGGCACAAAGATAACATATGGACTATTAGGTACTAAGTACAGTAGCAACTAAGTCAATTTGTCAAGACTAGAGCATGTGGGAAGAAGAACAATAAGCCACAAGAAGTAGACTATAGTCAAATTTGCAAAGGTTTTCAATGTCCAATTTATCCTTAAATCAATAGGGTGGACCAGACAGACCAGTGTTTTTGAAAATCACTTTGGCAAGTGTGTTTAGGATGGATTGGAAAGTGGAAAGACATGAGACCAAGAAGCTAGTTAGGAGGTGATTGCAACAATAGTGGGAGAGTGGGAGAAATAATGAAGGCTTGAACTAGGAAGAGTGGTGTTGGCTCTCTCTCTTTCTCTCTCTCTCTTTCTCTCTCTCTCTCTATCTCTTTCTGTCTCTCTTTGTCTCTCCCCCATCTCTGTCTCTCCTTTCTCTGTCTCTCTGTCTCTGTTCGTATATGTGTGTGTGTGTATGTGTGTGTGTGTGTGTGTGTGTGTGTGACTTAGCAAATCACTTTGCCCCTCTGGACTTCAGTTTCCTCATAAAATGAATGTGGTAAACTAATTACTTCTAAGGTCCCTACTAACTTCTATGTTTTAATGAACTAGGAAGGCTATTGGTTCCATTTGTGAAACTTACCACTTTAACCAATGACATGAAGTATTGATGATATGTACATTTTCACTTCTTTCACAAGTTTATTGAAAGACTTGGTCTAAAGTGAAGCAAGGGTGAAGGGTAATAATAACAATGTCATATTCTGCATAAGGCTTTGTAGTTTGCAGAGCATTTGAAGTCCATGACATCTTGTCTGATTTTCATGGCAACACTGTGAGGTAGGGAGGGCAAATCTTATGATTCTAATTTTACACATAAGGAAACAAGATGAGAAAGTTTAAGTAATGTGCTAATTGTCACAATTTTTAAATTATTAGGTTGGAATTTTAACTGAAATCTCAGGAAGAGGGAACCTGCAACCTCAAGGCCACATGTGACCCTCTAGGTCCTCAAGTATGGCCCTTTGAGTGAATCCAAATTTCATAAAAGAAATCCCCTTAATAAAAGGATTTGTTCTGTAAAACTTGGACTCAGTCAAAAGGTCTCACCCAAGGACCTAGCAGGCCACATGTGACCTTGAGACCACAGGTTCTCCACCCCTGTTAGACCCATACCTCTTAGACCCTGCCTAATGTATCAGTAGAAAGGTAAACATACTGGAAGTCATTAAATCTGAGTTCCAGTCCCAGATGATGATCTCATAACTTTGAGTGAATAACCTAGGTCTCAGTTTCTTCATTTGATGAAGTTGTGTGATGATTTCCACGACTATTTCCAACTCTCTGATTCTATCATTGTTCCTCAGGGCTAGCTGTATAGTAGAAAAACTGTATACTGTGTGAATGAGTTCTAGCCCTCATTCTGCCCCTTATTAATTGTCATTATACAAAAGGGAAAGTAAGCAAGTGTTAAAATTGTAATTTTGTGCATCTATTAATTCTAAACTGTGATTCTCAAGTCCACCATTCCCTTCTTGCCACATAACCCTGAAGTATAACCTAAAATTAATTGAAACAATACATTCCACAAAGTTATAGAATAGAATAAACCTGCATATACCATCAGCATTCTAGTCTGTTCACAAAAATCCAGAAAGGAGAGATAGATGACTTCTATTCAAACTAACTGGAAAATTTATATAATATTTGGGAATCAATCTACCAAGATGTGCTTAAGAATGATATAAATGCAACAACAGAATACACATTATGGAAAAAAGTAAACCTAAATAATTGAAGACATATTAATCCTTATGAATTGTTGTTGTTCAATAATTTTTAGTTATGTCTGAGTTTTTGTGACCCTTTTCTTGGCAAAGATACTGTAGTGGTTTGCAATTTCCTTCTCCAGCTCATTTTACAGATGCGGTAACTGAGGCAAACAGAGTTAAATGACTTGCCCAGGGTCACATAGCTAGTAAATATCTGAGGCCAGGTTTGAGCTCAGGAAAATAAGTCAAACTGACTCCAGACCCAGAACTCTATCCATCGTGCCACCTAACTGCCCTGCTTATGGGTAGGTTGTGTCAATTTAATAAAAATGACAATATTGCCTAAATTAGTGTATTCAGTGCTATACCAATCAGACTGCCAAAAGATTATTTCTGGAACTTTTAAAAAATAATAATGAGAATCACGTGTAGGCCCAAAAGGCCAAGAATCTCAAAGGATAATATGGGAGGAGCAGTGGAAAAGAAGGGGGACTAGTAGGACCAGATCTCAAATATACTACAACGCGATATTTGTCAGAGCTATTTGTACTGGTGAAAAATAAAAAGTCAGTCACTGAATCAGATTATATATACAATACAGAGAAGCAAACAAACACAGTAGCATACATATTGTTCAGTAATCTCAACATCCCCATCTACTGGGGTAAGGAATCATTTAACAAAAACTGCTAGAAAAATTAGAAAGCAGTGTAGTTGAAATTATATTTAGACAACATTACACACCGTATACCAAGATGGTCTCCAAAAGGGTGAAAGACTTAGATATAAGAGGTCACATCATAAACAAATAAGAGGAACGAGAGTTAAATTGCCTTTCCTATTTGTAGATAGGAAAATAGTTCACAGCCAAAGAAGGGGTAGAGAGATCACAGAAGATAAAATGGACAGTTATGGTGGTCTAAAACCTTTAAAGTTTTTCTGCAAACAATACCAACACAGCTTAGATTTGAAAAGAAAATTTAAACTGGAGAAACAAAACATCTTTAAATCAAGTTTCTCTAACAAAGTTCTCATATCCAAGGTATAGAAAGAACAAATTCATATTTATAAGAACAAGAGCTATTTCCTAGCAGATTAATGAGAAGATATACAAAGTCATACGAAAAAAATCCAAGCAAAAATAACCAAAAAGGAAAAAGGCAAATTTTGGAGGAGATGAAGGAAAATTGGCACACTGATACCCTTGGTTGAGCTATGTTGGTAGTTGGTAGAGCTATGAATGGGTCTAAATCATTCTGAAAAGCAATTTAGTCCTCAGTCCCCAAAGCCACTAAAGTAACCAAAACCTTGACACAGAGATACCACCACTAGGTCTATTCCCCAAAGACATCAAAGAGGGAGGAAAAGGACACATATGGTTACTAGTCTCCTAGACTGACCTTTCACTTTCTGTAATGGGATCAGTACTGTTCTATTGCATGTCAGTCTCCCAGCTGGCCTCTTCCTGACTACAAGAGATAGAAAGATGAAATTCCAACCCACTGCTATCTCAGCCTGTAGCAAAAGGAGTGAAATGCCATTCTATCATCTTCCTCCCCCTTCCTCCATTCACCCAAGCAAACTGATATCTTTTTAGGACTCTACCCTAACACCAAACCTCTTGAGATATCTAGAGATAGATAATTCAACAGAATTCATCTGCCAGGGGTTAACAAACTCACAACTAGGCATATTCTCTCCATTCCAGTGATTCTGAATCCTCACTGTCATTATTTTAACCCCATTCTCCATGCCCTAGTGTCTTCTCCCTTTTTCCCATACCAGAACCCAGAAATGACCCAAGCCAACCCCAAAATGTTACACTCTAGATCTACAAACCCCTTCCATTGTACTCTCTAGAATTCTGGCTCCATAGACAACAAACTTGTTTTCTTCTTAACTATTTTCTTTTCACCCACCTTCCATCTTCTATCATTGTGACCTGACTCCCTGTTGATTACACAGATTCCCTTACCATCCTCTCCAGCATAGTTTGCACATTCATTCATTCTCTCAACTTACTGGTTGAGGAAGAGGAGTTGGAAAACTCATTGTTCCCCATTGTGATTCCCAAGTTCACCCTGTACTACTATCATTCCTCCTGGAAGGTTCACTCAATCCATATCCATAACCCAATAAGAATTCTGATATCTGTTGTCTGTGGATCTCTGGGCCATTCCTCTTCTTCCCTCAGTGAATTCAGTGCCTGGCTCAATCTTTCTCCTGCCCTTTTAGTTGGGCACTTCCATGTACATATTGATATTCCCTCAAAAACACTAACCTTCCTTCCTCAACTTACCTATCAATCTACTCCTAAATCCCACCTCAGCTACACAGAAAGAAAAAATAAAGTTAAAAAAAAAAACTTGGAGAAATATCCAAGCAAGCAAATTCATCCCCAAAGTTTCTGAGGATGAAACTAGAAGGAAAACAATAAAGAGATGAAAAACTGGAATGAAAAAAGAAAAGATCAGTATAGATGTTCATAATGAATTCTCTTTTCCATCAATGATAGTTGAGCTACCACATTTATATCCCAACATCATAGTCTCTAAGGGGATTGGTGGGGAAATAGAAGTGTCACTAAAATATATAAAATGAGAAGTACAATTGACCTGGCTCAAATACTTTGAGTAGATATCTATACCAAAGGCAATACAATTTGGAGGGTATTGAGGAGTAAACTCTCAAGGTATATTTAAAAAAAAAAACAAAAGTAAATCACGGCCTTAGAAAAATCTGAGATGTTACAGTACATAAATGGCCAAGTGCAAATAATTAATTGCCGAGTCATATGTCTGTTTCTCCACCTATCTCAAATCTTTATGGTAATAACATTATACATGCACACACATCCTTGAGGAAGGTATGAGAAGGAAACAGGTTTTCATAAGTGATGTTCCACAGCAGACCGGGTATGGGAATGTTTGTTCAAAGTCAGAGAATTAGAATATTATTTTCCTCCATCATTCCTTATCATCATTCCTCTTTTCCTCCTCTTTCTTCCGCTTACTCTCCCTTTCTTCTCTTTTTCTGTTTCTCTCTCTAAAATCATTCTCTCTCCCTCTCCCTATTTATCCTCATTCCTCTCCCTAACCAAGCTGTCCTACCAACAACCTTATATGTAGGTGACAAAATAGTAAAAGAAGAGCTTGTTTCCTTCTGGAAAGACAAAATTGAGTATAAATGTAGCTATAGACCCCATACACAAATATTCTGTTGTTTGTATGTCTTCGTTTTCTTTGTAGACAGCAGTAATCAGGGCTGCTCCTCCCTAGCTCTGTCCTGCCCTCCTCTCTTTATCCTGCTGTTCTTCCTTCCTCCTCATTTTAGGTACTAGGAAGCCAGCTCGGCAGGGAAGAAGAGAAGGTAATCTGGTACCGTGATAAGAAAAGAAAAAAGAGAAAGAGGGTGTGTTTGTTTGTAATGGGAGGTACAGGGATAGTTCAGAGGAAAAGGTCAGGAATCTGGAGAAAATGATAGAAATAAAATCATTTTTAAAACACCCAGAGAATGAGCTCCTTCCAAAGCCAAGGTCATGGCAGGAGGCGCTGGAGGGAAATCTGACCCTAACTGTGCTTTCAACAAGCCCAGAGGGGTTCTGGACATCAAATAGCTTTTTAAAAACATTATCCAAATGAGTTTGGGGTAAATGGATCAGAAACACATGGAGGCAACTTCCCTGCCAAGGCAGAGGGGTTTAAAATGAAGGGCAAAGGTCTTTAGAACAAATAGGGAGTTTTTATTGATCCTAGACTTTCAGGGTACCAGGATGTCTCAGTACATGCAAAGTCAACTTCACCTTGCCCATCCCTTAGCAATATCTCAGTACCCTAGATGGCTGAAGCTTCAGAGGCATTGTTGACGAACACGGGGGAGTGACTACTTTATGTGACCACAGATTAGTTACTGGAATAAATTAAAGCATTCAAGCCTTTCATTTTCCATAGGTGTTCATCTTTGACCTCTTGAAATTTTCTTATAAGATCAGAGGGGCATGATTCCCATTTAAGAATTTTTTAAAAATAGCAACAGGGAGAGAGTAAGTGATTTTCTCAAAGACACAGAGTAAAAATAGCTAACCTTTATATATTGCTTAATATGTGCCAAGTGCCTTATAGTTATTATCTCATTTGATCCTCACAGCAACCCTGGTAAGTTGATGCTATTATTATCCTGATTTTACAGATGAGGAAACTGAGGCAAACAGAAGTTAAGTCACTTGCCCCAGCTAGTAAGTGTCTAAGTGAACTCAGGTCTTCCTGACTCCAGGTCCTTCCCTCTCTCCACTGCACCCCCTAACTAATTAATATCAAAACTCAGGTCTTTCAACCTCTTAACCTCATGGTATGGCTCCTATACCATCACACCCAACCAAACCTGTTCTCTTTCTGTCACTTTTCTCCCCTGTAAATTCTACCACTCGATACATAATCTTTCTAATGTTGGAATATCATATATCTTTATCAGATTGGGTATTACATCTAAATTTTCATTTAAAAGATTTTTATAAAGGGAAATGAGGGAGAACACAAAAGGAGAGAGAGCCCTTTTCCCCTACAGACATTTGTTTTTTCAGTTAATAAAGAATGGAGAGTAGATGTGTAAAGGCGTGGTCTTACTGATTTTTTTTTTAATCTCAAAGGACCATTAACTGTACTCAGCATTATATCTCACTTTTGACTTGGCTGTCATCCAAGAAACCCTTATTGTTTATTTCCCCTCAATTTATTCTTTTAGACTCCTTTTGAACCCATTCAGTCTTACTTAACACTTACTCAATGCTTCCTTAAAGGAGTTATCTTAGGAAAACCCATCCCCTACCTGCTGATCAATCAAGTAAGGTCCTGATTCACCCAGATCCTAAACTATTCCCTTTTTGCTTATAAGTTGTTGACTTTTAGCACACTTAGTCATCTTTCCAGAACTTTTGGATCCCATCATCATCATCATCATCATCATCATCCATATCATTTATATGGTACCATAGGGAATGCAAGACAATTTACATACATTTTCTTACTTGATCCTCTGTGTTAAGTCATTTTTCGCTCATGTTCAACTCTCTGTGACCCCATTTGGATTTTTCTTGGCAAAGATACTGGAATGGCTTACCATTTCCTTCTCCAGTTCATTTTTAGATAAGAAATTGAGGTAAATAGGGTTAAGTGACTTGCACAGGGTCAGGTCACACAGATACTAAGTGTCTGAGACCAGATTTGAACTCAGGAAGATGAGTCTTTCTAAATCTAGGCTTGTTGCTATATTCACTATGCCTCTATTCACCTACCTGCTTCTTTTTTTAAAAAAAATGACTTGTTTATTTACTTTTAGTTTACAAAATTCAGTTCCAAAATCCCTTGAGTTTCAAATTTTCTCCCCTCCCTTCCCCCCCATGGCAGTATGCAATCAAGTACAGGATTTGCAAATACTTTCACATTGTACAACAGTCTGGTTGTATAGAAGGGTTGTAACCAATGGAGTGAACAAAGGGAAAAAAGAAAGAGAACCAAACATGCAAAAGAATGATAGCATGTAGATTGCTTCAGTCTCCATTTAAACTCTGTTCTTTCTAGATCTTTCTCTGAATGTAGGTATCTCCTTCCATCCTGAGACTTGTAGAGTTGTCTTACACCTGTGTGTTGCTGAGAAGAATCCAATTTATCAAAGTTGGTCATCACACAAACAATATGTCTGTGATTATGTACAAGTTTTTCCTGGTTCTGCTCTTTTCACTTAGCATCAGTTTGTATAAGCCTCTCCAGGTGAATATGAAGACCGTCTCCTCCCCATTTCTAATAGCACAACAGTATTCCATTACATTCATATATCACAACTTGTTTAGCCATTCCCCAATTGATGGGCATCCCTTTAATTTCCAGTTTTTTGCCACCACAAAGAGAGCTGCAATAAATATTTTTGTGCATATGAGTCTTCCTTCCACTTCTATGACCTCTTTAGGATACAACCGCAGAAGTGGTATTACTGGGTCAAAGGGCACCTACCTGCTTCTTGACCCTCATAACCATGTGAAATAGCTCCTGTGTTTATCTCTTTATTAAATAAAGAGGAAAATTAATCTTTGAGAGATTCTGACTTCTCTAGACTCAAATAACTAAGTGTCTGAGGCAGGATTTGAACCTGGTAGGTCTTCATGATTGTAAGCCTAGTACACTGTCTGTTATATCACCTTAACCAGAGACACAGGTTAGTATCACAATGGGAAATTTGCTAACAATTACAGATGTCCCTGCCACATATCCCATCAGGGTTCCAGGGTACCTAGAAGAGTCTAGGGATGTTTCTCTTCCTTTAATGCCATCAGCTCAAGCCCCCCATAGCTGCATTTTCAATGTGAAATGGCTGCCTCAGGGGTGGTGGATTTCCTATCACTAGTCTCCTAGTTGAAGTTTATTAACTATGTAACCATAGTGAGAAATAATGAATAGAAAACTCTTTTTCAGGTATGAGTTGGACTAGATAGTGTCTGATTCCCATTCCAATGTGAAATGCTGGAATTCTATGGGCACTCACCTCTCATTTGTTTATGCTAAAAATGTAGGCAAGCCAGGACAAAGATCATGAATTCTTTCCCCAACATGACTCCTGTTTGGTTTTGGTAAAATATAGTAGTTGCTTAATAAATGTTTATTGACTGATTAAAATGTTTGTAGGTACTTTATTTTTAATCCTTTTCCTTTATAATTCTTTCTTAATTTCAATCATTTGTATTCATTTAATTATAGAATAAAGTATTCTACTCATTTTGATGCTTTTAAGCTCTTAGATGTCAATTTCGTATTCAATATTCTAGAATCTTTGACTTTGAGTGGCAACACTTTTTTATACAGTTCCTCAAACTTTTGCTAAAATAGATTTATTTTTTTCCCTTTTCAAAGTCTTCTAAACAAAGTTCCTCATGGTTTGGGAGGTTTTACAGGTGAGGTAAGAAGCTTCTTCTATATCAGCAAGATCCTTGAAAATTAACTATAGGTTCATATCTCTCTAAGCTTTCTGGGGTCAATGAGTTCTAAGCTATTCATGGGTTTTACAGTCAAGTTTTATTCTTCACAATCAACCTGTCTTTGAAAAAGTCATTATTTGGTTCTACAATTCAGAAGACAGCTCTGCCCCATTTTCACTTTTCCATTTGTCACTGCATTACTTATTTTTGTCTCCTGCAGCCTTTTCACATAGAATATATTGAGTAAATTTGATGTTCTTAAGAGCCATTGGAGATGAATAAATATATTTTCATGACTCATACTAGTTAACAGTGAATAAAATGCAAAACCTAACCTAACCTTCAAGCTTACAAAATAAAACATGTCTTGATTTCTTCAAACTTGACTTGAGAACTGATTTTTTAATCTAATGGAAAGCTCATACATTTAGAACTAGCTGAAACTTCTGTAATCATAGGTTAAAGATCATAGATTAGAATTGGAAAGGACCATTTAGTCCAACCTCCTTATTCTGTGGGTGGAGGAATGAAGGTCCAGGTAGTTTTTTCATGAAGTTGTTTAGATTTTACATACTTAATGGCTGAGTAAGGGTTCAAAACAAGGTCCTCTAATACCAAAGCTAACTTTTTTTTTTTCCACCATGACCTGAGGACTCCTTTAATCAATTGCTGAACAAGTCAAAAAACATTCCTTAAGCACCTGCCATGTTCTCTGAGGGTGGGCACCTATGGCTTTGAGGCCACATGTGACTCTTTTGGTCCTCAAGTGAAGCCCTTTGACTGAATCCAAAGGAATTTGTTTTATGAAGTTTGGATTCAGTCAAAGGTCCACACTTGAGGATCTAGAGGGGCCACATGTGGCCCTGAGGTCATAGGTTCCCCACCCCTGTTCTAGGCACTGTCCCAGGTGCTAAGCTTATAAAAACAAAAATAAGATCATTCCTTTACACTTAAAGGACTTATATTCTATTATGAGAGATAGCATTTATGTGCAGATAGGTAACATAAAGGTAACACATAAAAAATAAAAACAATATAATTTACTGTTGGGGAAATCAGGGAAGGTCTCATGAAGAAAATGATGACAGAGCTGAACATGGAAGGAAATAATGATTCCACAAGCTATAAGTGAGGAAGAGGTGAACCCCAGGAATGGAGAAGGGGGAAGAAGTGCCATGTGTGAGCAATAGGAAGATGTCCAGTTCAGCCAGACCATAAGTGGCAGACCTGAAGGAGAGCAATGTATGGTAAACCTGAAACAGTAAGTTGGAACCAGCCAATGCCATGGGGTGTTTGTATTTTATCCTAGAGGAAAAGGAATCCCTAGAGTTATTTAGTAGAGAAGTGACATTGTCAGACCTGTGTTATGATGTGTGAAGAATGGATTAGAGAGGGACAGAGAGACCAATTAGGAAGCTATTGTGATGTTATAGGTGAGGGAAATGAGACCTACAGATGTTAAGTGATTTGTCCAAGGTCACACAAGCATTAAGTGGCAGAAGAAGGAATGAAACCAAAGTTCTTTGACATGAAACCTTTCTGCTGCCCCACCCTTTTAAAAGCAATTCTGTTTTTCACTCTTGTTGGATATAACTTAGTAACAAACTACATGTAGTTTACTGTGGAATGTGGTCTTTTTATCTCCCAGACAGCTTTTAAGGAGGAAAAGATTGTATTAAGACTTCCACAAATAAGAAACTTCAAGGAGATTTAAGAAAAATGTCCATCCTTAAAAGAGAGAGAAATTTATTAGAAAAAGGTGGAAAAGGGAAAGCAAGAGGCATTTTGTAATGACGTCAAGGGAAGCAGAGCATTTGCTTGGATTTGTCGAAACAGACATTCCACAGGCATTTCTTAAGTATCTGCTACTTCCAAGGCACTTCCTAGTCCCTGTGATACAAAAGTGCTACATAAATATAAATAATTAGCATTATTATCCTTTCACAGCATGTTGGTTATAATTTGTTATTTCTCTCCAAGGTAAATAGACTGACCTCATTAGCAACTCCATTCCTCTCTGAGAACTTCAGTTTAAGTCAGCAACATTTTCAAGCATATGTAAGACACTGTGCTAGTCACCAGAGATGTAATGATGAAAACAAAACAATCCTTGCCCCAAGGTCTTCTGGGGGAATACAGCATGTACATAAGGCGATGCCTATTCAAAATATTACGGAATAATTTTAAAACAGAGGATATGTTAATAAATGGGCCAGGGGAGGATCAGAAGGAACTCATGCATGTGTTTTAAAGATATTTTTTCAAGGAAGGTGGGATTCTTTGAAGCAGAGGTAAGAGGGTAGTAGGGAATTGCAGGAGACATGGGGAAACCTATGAAAATGCAAAAAGGCAGGAGAGTCTGTCTTTATTGCAAAAAGAAAGTTTTTATTTTTATTTTAATGATGATGATGATGACGATGATGATGATGACGATGACGATGATAATTTTACCTAGCCAAGATTATCCCTGGTCTGCTAATAAGAATTCCCAATTCATGTTTCTTTTCTGTTTGCCTCAGTCTGTGGAATTTTCCTCACAGTGGAAGCCATCACACTACCTGCCTCTGAAAATAACTTTTCCGTATCCTCTTTCCTCAGCAACCTTCCCAGAAGAGGAACAGTTTCTTCTTCATCAAAGGATTAACCTTGTTGAAGTAGGCTTGTTAATCCCAACATTAAAGCTTTCAGAGTACTGCTAATAACATGTCTTTTAAAACCCTATGTCCTTCTTATTTTCTGAATGTTCTAGTCGTTGAAGTAAACAGAACGGTCCACAACTTCACCAATACTGAATCAGTGTTTCAATTTTTCCCACATCCCCTCCAATATTCATCGCCTTCCTCTTCCATCATTTTAGACAATCTGATAGGCTTAAATTTATATGTCAAGGTTTTTTAAATTTGTATTACTCTAATCAATAATAACAATCTAGTGCATTTTTATATGACTATTAATTGCTTTAATTTCTTCATTGGAAAACTGCTGGTTCACATTCCCCAGTGAATGACCCATCAACTGGGAAATGAGTCACATTCCTATAGACTTGACAAAATTCTTTATATAGTTTTGATATGAGACATTAATCATATAAACTGTCTATAATAATTCAATAGATAAAATGTAAAGCTAGTCTCTTTTAAAGAACAATGGACTTGTAGATTGGAAAGAAGGAAACAAACATTTATTAAGCACCTACTATGACAGGCATTAAGTGTTTTACAAATAATACCTTATGTGCTCCTCACAATAAGCCTGGGAAATAGGTGTTAGTATTACCCGCATTTTATAGTTGAGGAAACTGAGGAAGAGAGAGAATAAGCAACTCATCTAGAGTCATCCAGCTAGTAATTTTCTGAGGCTGGATTTGACCTCAAGTCCACCTAACTCCGTGCAAAGCTCTCTGTCCATTGTACCACCTAGATGCCTCTTGAAGGCTAACCTTGATACTCAGGTCTCTTCCTAGAGTCTATAAAGTCTTAACCTTTTTGTTTGTTTTCCTCTGAATAATGTTTTTCAATGCATAATTTTAAAAACAATTACAAAAAAACTGATTATATTGAACTATAAATATTAAAATATTTTTTTAAAAAAACATGTTTACAAACATTAGGTTAAAAAAGAAACCTCTGCTAGGCTCACAATTTGTAATCATGAGCAAATTATTTCACAGGACTATAACTGGAAGATATATTAGAGGCTAGTTAGTCTAACTCCCTCATTTTACAGTTGAGAAAACTGAGACCCAGTCAGGTAAAGTGACTTACCCAAGATCATATAGATATCTGTATGGAATTGGAGCCCAGGACCTCTGACTCCAGAGTCAAAAAAACACCCTTTCTCCTTAGTTTCTCTGAGCCTCAAATTCCCCATGAGTTACTCCTTCAGTGTTTCTAGGTGAATGGACAAATGTTCAAGGATATTTGTGATAATGTCTCAACTTTCCTATAGAAGAAAACAAACCCGTTGTAGCATACTGAATTGTATTTTTTTTATCTGTATCCCACAGATTTCTCATATTGAACTTGTAATCTTCTCAAACTTCCATGTTTCAGACAAACAGCTGTATAGCCACCCTCTCTACTTGCAAAACTGAGATTTGTGAAACCAAATGTAAGACTTTGCATTTATCCTGTGATAACGCCAGTAGCTTCCCCATGCCAATAAACAAAGAAGTACCAGAAAATATCAAAACCGATGAGTCATCAGAGCTCTTTTCCTGCTGCTGAAGAACTGCAATATCAAATTGCTGCCAATTTCCCAGAAGTATTCGTATCCCCCCTCCCCACAAACTCCCAACATGAATCAGCACCATTCTCTAGGTCCAAGATCTTCATTACCTTCCTCTAATTCTTCATACTGCTAGAACCCAGATAAGAATTCTATAAAAATACACCAGACTTTCCTGGCTTGGGAGGTTGTCCCAATCCTTCTAGGATCCCAGTGGGACCCTCCCATCTGCTTCCACCTGTTTTGCTAACTCCCTTTCATGTATTGTCTGTTCGTTCAATAAAGCTGGCTTGCTATACTGTCCTGTGATATGCTCCATGTATCCTTGTACTTGACCTTGGTCTCCAGAATCTTTCAAAGTCTGTACTACAACATAATCTTATTAAATTTCATTCATCCTGAAAGATTTATCCCAATGTTCTAGTCTGTTAAAATCCTAACTCCCCATCCAGAAGAATGATATAAGCTTTCTTTACTCCCCTCATTTCCTTCTCATTGGGAGATAATGCTTTGACAAATTGTGCTTAAATCAATTTAGATATGTTGTCCCCTCTTTATTCTTTCAATTCTTCTCTTTAGGACACTTAGCTGCAGAGCTGTAAATATCCATCCTTTTGCCCCCACATTAAAAAAAAAAAACAAAACCTGAGGTCTCAACCTGGTATAAGGTATCCCTGGATTCTCAAAGGCTAGGCTAGTAGAGCCAGAGATGGCCATCAAGGGCATGCATGGGTTGTAGGCCTTAGGGCTATGATTTTGGAGATATTGTGGAACACAAAGGTCCTTAATTCTGTTTTCATCATGGAAACTCTCAGAATGATGTTTAAAATTGATAAAAATTATATACATACGTATATACATGTATACACACATATACATATATGTATATATGTATGTACATACATATAGGTATATGTACATATATGTATATATACACATACATACGTGTGTGTGTGTGTGTGTGTGTGTATATATATATATATATATATATATCACACTATCTTAAGTAGCGATACCAGGAGAGTGACTCCATATTCAGTACTAATTCTTTTCCACTACCCTCAAGGTAGCCCCTGAGAAATTGTATTTGAAAATTAGATTAGAAGTATCTTCAGCTAGATAGGATTCTCATGGGAGGAGAGAGGAGAAAAGGGAGCAAGCATTGATTGAGCACCTCCTGTGTGCTGGGCACTCACTGTGTTAAGTGCTTTGCACATGTTGTTTTACTTGATCTTCACAACAGCCCTGTGAGATGGGTGTCATTGTTATCATTTACAATTCACAGTTAAAGATGCTGATAGAAATCAAATGATTTGCCCAGTGTCACAACTAGAAAGAGTCTGAGACTAGATTTGAGCTCAGGTCTAAGAAACTCACGCATTTAGCAGCCTTGCCAGCTTAAAATTAGGTGAGGTGAGGAGTCTAGCAGGTTGGACCAGACTTCACCTGGTATAGGATTAAGGCCAGTTATAACTCAGAGACAGGGGAAGGGAACAAACAGAAACTAAATGAAGAAACCACCTTCTCCCCAACAGCTTAGCAGAAAATCAGTATCCAATGTCTAAAACGAGCTTTTTGAACCTCGTAATAACTTTTCCTTTGTGTCTGTTGTTTTAAACCCTCTGTAAATCTTTTTTGCATTATTGTTGTTGGAGTTTGGGTAGAGGAGATCCTCACTGGTATTGGGAGCAAGCACCCTGTGTGGTTAATGTTGTTGATTATCTTCATTAATGTAGTTCTACAAGAGTGGCCTAGGGCACTGAAATGTCATCCAGCTGTAATTACTAGCAGTAAAAAACACTTAGAAAACCCAAAGGAGGGATTTGTACTTATTTCAGGGTCAGCAGCCTAAGAAGGGAACAATTTGGAAGCCCACACCCTCTCTCCACAGGACATTAACTGAGGATGAGGGGCAAGAAGAGGGATAATATCTGAAGGGTGGTCTTTGAGCAAGCCCTAGGCTGTCAGTTGGCCAAAACTGGGATGATGGGACCTGGCCCAAGTTCCAGACTTGGATACCCCAGGAGCTATCTTGAACATTTTGGACATAATTTTTTCCAATGTTTGATCATTGGGAATGCTGATGAGTGACCCTTTGGGATGAAGTTGAGGTAACAGAGATAGCAAGACTTCAGAGTCAAGAGCACTAGGAAGAGTTAGGGACACTTAGTCCTCCATACTCCTCACTTACATTCATGATTTCATTAGCATCTTCCAGGTGCCCCTAACAGACAAGGATGGTCTTGGTCACACTGGTAGCATTGGAAAGAGCATATTTCTATGAATAGACTGTAAACCTTATTTTTCTTCTCTTCTGACTCCCCCGTCACCAATAACTTGTAGGATGGAAATGTTTCCATATGCTAGAAATTGGCCTCACCATTTTGCTGAGAGGAAAAACAAAAAAAAAAGGGTATTTATCTTATATGTAAACACTGAGCTAGAGTAGATAATGAAGTCCCTTCTCAATTTAATAATGGGGTCCCTCCCTCCTCAGAGTAAAATCTAATCAATTTGTAGTCAAAAGGTCTCATAACACAGCTAAATCTAGGAAAATGATTACAACATTAATCATGCCATCAGTAGAGATTCAAACATGACTTACATAGGTCATAAAAATATGCTGTTGTGGTTAAAATATAGTTTAATATTCTGAAGTCAGATTCAATTTAATTTGGACAGCAGGAGGTTAAAAGTTCTCTTCAGTTAGGATTTTGGCTGACATTATTTCTACATCTGTGCTTTATAAAACCTGTAAGTTTTGCTGTAGAGAATTATAGATTTAACACTAGAAGGGACCTGAGAGGCCATGTAGTCTTACACCTCACTTTAGCAGATGAAGAAAATGAGAGGCAGAGAGGTTAAACATCTATGGTTGCACAGCCCATAGATGTCAGAGATTTGACCTGAACTCAAGTTCAAATGCGAAGCTGGTACTCCATGTTGTGTTCCCATTAGCTAACAACAAAGCCTTACTTATCATAACTAAAAATTGTCTCTGACCCTAGGATGTGTACTGGTTGGGAAAACAGAAACATTTTTGTCAGCTGCAGAAGGTGTAAGAGATTGAAACGTTGTTGTTTTTGTTCAGTCATGTCAGACTCTGTGACCCCATTTGGGGTTTTCTCGGCAAACATACTGAAGTGGTTTGCCATTTCCTTCTCCAGCTCATTTTACAAATGAGGAAACTAAGGCAAACAGGATTAAGTGATTTGCCCAGGGTCACATAGTTACTAAGCATCTGAGGCCAGATTTAAACTCACAAAGATGAGTCTTCCTGACTTCAGATCCTGGTACTCTATCTACTGAACCACCTAACTGCCTAGATACTACAGTTTAATCTCTCAAGAATTCTCAGTGTTCTAGGTTTGCTAAAAATTGCCTCTGGAGAATGGAGGAAATGGTGCCAGTTTGACCTCTGTTACATTTCTGTCTCTCCAGGGCATATTAACATTGTAGTCCACGAAAATTCTGAGATTTCGCAATGGGTTTTGGCACTAGGCACCAGTGCACAGACACTCTCTCAGCTTGAAGTCTCACTGGAACATGTATTGCTCAGCCACTCATTCTGCTTTCCAGGGAACCACACCCAAAGTCCCCACCTCTCAAACTCAGAGGATACTCACATACTCCTCATTTAGACCTCATTAACACCCAAATCATCACCTCTATATTCCTTCAACAACCCTCCTTTCTCTCCCTCCATAATTCCTCCAAATTCACTTAAAGGGCCAACTGCCCATGCCAACTCCAGCTTACAATAATCAGCAGCAAGGATGAAGTCTCTTCCTACTCTTAGAGTGCAGGCTGGGAGTAAGGGAGTTATTGATCATATACCTTTTAGTTTTCTAATAGCAGCTGGTTGCTCTAGTTAACTACTGGCCTCTAAAGTTTTTGTTTTTAATTAAAAGACTATTAATTAAAAAAAGTCTGAACACACTCCATATATGTGTGTGCATGTATTTATTTCTGATATATATGTACTGTTTTACTGACATATTATGTATTTATAATACATACAAAAAATAAAAAATAAACAAAGAGAAAATCTACCTTCTGCAAAGAAGTCTTTCCCAGTCCTCCTTAATATTAGTACCTTCCCCTTAAGTTATGTCCAATTTACCCCATGTATATCTTGTTTACACTCTGTTATTTGCCTTTTGGCTCCCCAATTAAATTGTGCATTCCTTGAAGACAAGAACTATTTGTTCTTTATTTTGTATCACCATCACTTAGGATGGTGCCTGGCACTTAATAGAGCTTAATAATTGCTTGTTGATGAGATAAAGAAGAAATGATAAAAATATACATTTTTTGAAATTTTACTTATTAACAGTAAAGAACTTCTCACCACACCACATCACACTCCAAAATCCCAAAACTTTTTTGTACATTCTGAATTTACTTATCAGTGTCCAAATTGTTTTCCCCAGGAGAATGTCAGGTTCTTGGAAGCAAAACTGCTTTGCTTTTGTCTTTGTATTCATGTGACTTAGCACAAGGTGGATATTTAGTAAATGCCTGTTGAATTTAAATGCCTTTGTACATCCTCTCTCGATGCATAGCCCTTTCCCACATCCATATATTGGGAAAAAAATAACTGAACACCAAAGGATAGTCAGTTTCTACCCTGCTTGTGTGAGATCAAAACAAAAGGATCAAATAGGCCAACATACATCTTAGTCTGAGCTCTTCTTCATTCAGTTTCTGCTTCATGAATATGAGACTTCACCCTGCCTACGTTAATGCCCAGTATACTACCATTCTTCATCTTTTAAATACAACTTCTAAGTTCCTACTAGAAATAGAAAACAAATATATCATGCAACCACTCTCAGATTTTTTTCCCCAATTACAGTCCTTCTTACTACTCCTCTTGGCATGTCCAGGCCAAAATCTCTAAGCAGGTAAAGCTCATTATTTGGGGCAGAACAGAAAAAGGAGAAAGAAGGCAGGAAGGGGCTACCTCAGTGACTAAAGAGGGCAGGAGCCCCAGGGGCAAGGGGGGGCAGAGAGAAGGGTATTACATTCCAACTCATTCACAACTTTCTCTGTCCTATTTATCTGTCTTTTGACCATATCAGACACAACTCCCAAGCACTTTATCTCTGTAATTCAACCTCATGGTTATGATTTCTGGTCAAAGGACTTACTGTCTCTCTCTTAAAGGTGATGATGCTACATTGAAATATAATTGTAGAGCTATCTGTGGGACTGTCCCCAAAGTCTAGTGCTCCCAAATTGCCAGCATTCTGATCATGTAACCTGGAAACAACCTTTTCCCTGATTGTACCCAACAATACCTGATGTTTATCTCCATGTCCTTCTACTCCTATTCCTAAATTTTCCTATATCACAATTTGTTCCCCACCCCAGTCCAAACATTTTACCTGGTAAGAAGAAGAAAAGAATGAGAGAAAGGATATGTTCCCTCACTCAGGAAAAAGCCTTTCTGGCTCACTTTCATAACTGAGTTGGACTTCTCATGCATGCTTAATGAATAAATGCAGGTCTGCTGTCATTTGGATAACTAGAAGAACAGATAATATCAGCCTGGCAAAATGCAAATCATTATCACATGATTCAATTTGTATTGCCTAAGTCCCAGGCAATCTAGATTAATCTTGGGGTAGCCACAAGGGTATAGTATGCAATAGTCCAGGAACCTTGTGGTCATTTATCTTGAAGACATCTTGTTTGAAGCCTCAGAAAAGCTGCGCTCTTAACTTTTCCTTCTCACTTAGTGGCTAGATTCATTCAGAGCAGCAGAGAGCAAGGCTTAGTTTTAGCTGGTTCCATCTGCCAGCAGAGGTTGATGTCAATTAGAAAGATTGGTTTCACCTAAAATCAGCCTTGTTCTAGACAATTAAAACAACTATTTAGCAAAGCAGATCACTGACAGCCCAGCTCAGCAATCTCCCTGGCCCTAGTCTCCTTTATTGAGTTGCCAAAAGCATGTAGTCATGATCATATGACTAGAAGAAGGTGTTGTGCAGGGAGAATAAGCAACAAGCAGAAAAGGTAAGATGGAAATTGAGAAAGCTTGGAGGAAAGCTCCCATTTTGTTTTAATAAGTAGTCTCCTATTTACATACATTTGTTTGTACTATTTTTCATTGACCCATAAAATCATAGGATCAAAGAGCTCATTTTAGTGGTTTGAAAAAATAACTTGAGGTGCTAGGCACTATGTAAGGAATGAAACATACCACAGGGGTAAAAATATCACATCTGATCATCTGAAAAGCCTGTAATCCAGGGGAGCCAACAGACAAGTCTCTTTTACCAGACATAATGTTTCAGCTCCTTTCTATTCTTTCCAGACTGGGGTTTAGGATTTATCTACCACATCAGAGTTGAAAACATCACAAAGTCCTTAGCCCTTAATCTTAGTGCTTTTCGTCTAAGATTATCTCCAGTTTAGCCTTTCTGTACCTCATTTATACAAAGTTGTTTGCATGTTGTCTCCCCTGTTGGACTGTGAGCTTCTCGAGAGTAACAACAGCTATTGTTTCCTTCTTTACTTTCATTCTTTTATCACTCCTTAGTAACTACTTAGTGCAGTACCTAGTGTATCTTGGGTATATAATAAGTGTTTATTAACTTATTCACTTTAAGTCATAGGCCATCACATGGTAGGGAACAGTGATGAAGTTAGTCATTTATCCCCAGAGGTCCATGTCTCTGGAAGTTTACAGAAAGCTCCGGGTGCATAATTCCTGGGATTGCCTCTATAGTCTTAACCAGCCTCTTTGCACCGGATGGAGTATGTATTTTAAAGAACAATTATTTGATCTGGTTGCTATTCCATCAAACACAAATCATCCCATAGTTTAATTAACAAGGAGTTGTTTTGATCAAGAAAAGAGCTTTAATAATTGGTTAACTCTCTTGTAATGATGTTCTTGAATTTAAGTAAGCTAGAACTCAAATGATAGGTATATAGCCATTACCAGTCTATACATAAAACTTTTCCAGCTTGGTTGGGCACACCATAAAATGTTTGGTGTTAAGATACATCAATATACCTATGTCAAAAAAAAACAATTAAAATTAATACACTGTTCAAAATCCCACTGTCTTTATGAGTACTTTCCTGATTCCCCCATACTGCTAGTGCCTTCTCTCTTACATTACCTACCACTTACAACTATGCAAACACACATATATGTACACACATAATATATGCAGATATATGTGTGTATATATGTATGCATATCTATATCTATCT
>CM053585.1:123739472-123756483 GCA_028646515.1 Pseudochirops corinnae | reverse complement strand
CTACTGAAAAGTGACATAGGAGAGAATAGACTGGGGGAGGGGGGTCACACTGGGATGGCGGTTTTGGGGTGGTGGGTGGGGGAAAGAGGGGGAGAAAATATATAACTCAAAATCTTGTGGAAATGAATGATGTAAACTATAATAAAATTTAAATAAAAGAGAGAAAAAAAAAGAAATAAGGGGTTACTGCACTGATAACAACATCACCTCTTCAATCTACTTAACGTAATTCAGTGGGGTCCACTGTTGGTATGCTCTAGCTGGAACTATGTGAAGGTCAAGTTATTCTGTCCCCATTATGGAAACAAACAAACCCCGAAAGCAAGTGTATGCTCTCTATAACTATAATATTTCCAAGGATGAATAAACAGTTAGCCTAGCTGCCTACAGTTGCCAGCAAATTTATTTCCACAAACAAGCCAGGGAAGAGATGACTTCTGTGTCGAAGTCACTAAGTAGCCACCAGTACAAGAGGAGCAGTACTTTGCAAAGGACTGGAAAAGGTATAAAGTAAGAGGGTCAGGAGGGGTCAGAAATGATATTGTTAAGGGCAGGCTATTAGGTCACATTAGTCAATATTGTGGACATTTAAAAAATTATATTGTATGCAAATTAGCTTTCATTGTCCCTTGTAAAAAAGAGCTGCTTCCTTTTATCCATCTTTCTAAAACCCAAGAGACAAGCTCCTTCAGTCATTAGAGCATTAGGAGGTGGAGTAGGAATGGTTGGCAAACATGTTGCTAATTTCACTTCAGAATAGAAAAGGCACACTCAGTTTTCCTCTTTCCTTTACTGTAGGTGAAGTATTGTCTTGTCTCCCCTGTGGGTCTTCAGTGGGGCAGGATGGGTGTGTTGACTAGTATCATTAGCAACAAAGAAACCTCCCAGGCTCCCTGTCCCACGGTCAGGGAGAGTCATGCACTATATTTAGGTATGGATTTTCAATAGACCTGAAAGTTTCCTTAACAAGAAAGTGGCTTAACAAGGCCTTCATGGGAGCCGATCTAATATTCAATCCTGTGGCCAGAAGAAAACAAACAAATCTCTGAAACCCAAAGAAAAAGTTATCATTTGATGTGTATTTTTTTTTTTTCAATTTGTTGTGGTCTGTGGATCTGTGTGGGTGTATGTGTGCATTGTGTGTTTGGGAGGAAGGGATTACAAGGTAGGTTTGTTTACCAAAACATACTAGGCTGCATCATTTTTCTTTTGGGGACATGAAAACTTAGAGAAGACTTGAGGGGAGAGACAAAAGAGGTATATCTGAAGGACTGTCATTCAGGAAAGGGGTAGACTTATTCTGTCTGACTATAGGGGCAGAATTGGAGCAAAAAAATGGAAGTCATAGAACAAAAGATTTCAAAAGATGATCTTGAAAAGCATCTACTTCAACCCCTTCATTTTAACAGAAGTGGAAATTAGGATCCAAATACGTAAATGACTTGCCCTTGATCACAGCTAGTAAGTAACCCAGGAAAGATTTAAATATAGTTTTTCTGTTGCTTTGCTTTTTTTTTTTTTTGCCTTTCTGAGTTCAATTACTTACTTTAGAAATGACTTGCTTTTAGACCTTGTTGGTTAGTGGCAGGACTGGGATCAGAATGTAAGTCTTCTCATTCCCAGTGTTGTGTTCTTTCTATAATTTTGGCCTTGTGATTTCAATTTCCAGTGATTGCCATGCAGTCTTTCTTTATCACTTCCTCCAGCCTTTTAAAAGAAGTTGTTCTTAGTACCTTTTGAAATACTATCTTCATCTGCCTGCATATCCTTTTTTTCTTTTATCATATATGTAATACCATCTTTCAAATCTGTGCAATTATTTATATTTATCTGCCCACATCCATGCATAGTCTCTAAGCAACACGCCTGAGTGTACATGTGCTACCCCCAAAGTGAGGCTAAACATAGCTTTTCTTGCTCCAAATCTAACCCTTTATCTACCAGGCTTCTTATGGTCCAATTCTGGAATGATCAACCAGGAGATGAGAAGATAAGAAAATTACATTGATGGATGAATGAAACTTGATTTCCTTAATTCCAGAAGACAGAATTAGGCTATCTACCCATGGTTCTCTGAATTCTTTATATTTTTCATTCATTTCTTATAGCATAACAATATTTCCCATCCCTTAATTGATAGAGACTAATTCCAGTTCTTTACTAACACAAAAAACTATTTGGTTCATATGGGATCTTTCTTTATGCCTTTAACCTCCGTGGAATAAAAAAGTATAGATTTTATAGTCATTTTTAGCATAATTCCAAATAGCTTTCTATAGTTATTGTATGGATTCAGAGTTCTATCAAAATCGTATTCCTGTTTTTCCATATCTGCTTCAATACTTATTATTCTAATCTTTTGTCATCATAATACTATCCTACAATCCACTCATTTTATAAGTGAGGCCTGGAGAAATGGTTAGTGAAAGGGCTAGGATCAGAATATAGGTCTTCTAAATCCCATTGTGGTGCTCCTTCCACAATTCCATGCTGCATAACTCCAATCCTACAGGAATTTCTCCCCTCTTTACAATTGCTGAGTCACACCACCAATTCCAATTTATGTCATTTGGTATACAATAGGTTAGGGTTCATGTTCAAATTCATAGCACTGGTGGCTCTATATTTCTCAGGCTAATTCTAATCTATGACCACTTAGATTCTTCTCCCTTACTACCCTATGGATAAACACAGACCGCTCCATTTTTGTTTTTTAAATCAATTGAACCTAAGAGAACCACTCCAACCCAGAGATGTTCTAGGCATTAGGAAACAAGGGTAAAAAAAAAGGGATGGTACAAGCCACTTGGGAATTCTCAGTCCTTAAACCTAAACAAGTTGAACTAACTGGATAGAGTATAAAAGGGATTTCAGAATGAACCCACTCATTTGGGTTTCTTTATATTAAGAACTCATAATAGTTCAGGATGTCAAATACCTCAGTGAAAAGGAGGCTTAAGTTAGCACGTCTTGAAAAGAATCCTCCAACACTGACCCATCCTAACCGCATTGAATAGAGGCATCAGTGGCAATTAGTGACAATTAATACAGCTAATAAAAGACAATGCTCAAGCCTTTTATTTTGATATCAAATTAATTTTAGGATATATCTCTCTCCTATCCCCTACCCAGCAAACACTCCTTGATAATAAAGACTTAAAAAATGAGGAAATAATGAGTTGCTAGGGTGTTGCAGTAGAGAGAGCACTGGATCTGAAATCAGGATGACTCATTTTCATGAGTTCAAATCCTTGACACTTGCTAGCTGTCTGACCATGGACAAGTCACTTAACCCTGTTTGCCTCAGTTCCTTATCTGTAAAAATGAACTACTTTTTGTGATAGTTAAAATTGGAAATTGAAGTGATTCCCATCAATTGGGGGTTGGCTAAATAAAATGTGGTATAGGATTGTAATGGAATATCATTGTGCTATAAGAAATGACAAGCAGAATGATTTCAGGGGAAAAAATTGAAAATGGAAAGACTTAAATGAACTAATACGAATTAAAGTGAGTAGATCCAGGAGAACATCGTACACAGTTACAGAAATATTGTACGGTGAATGTGAATGACTTGTACATATGGTGAATGTACGTGAATGACTTCAAAAACAATCCCAAAGGACTCCCGGCAAAAAATGCTATCTGCGAAGAGTGAAAGAACTGTTGTCTCAATACAAACTGAAATATACTATTTTCACCCTTCTTTTCTTCCTTCCTTCTTTCCTTCCTTCCATCCATCCTTTCTTTTTTCCTTCCTTCCCTTCTTCTTCTTTCTCCTCCTCTCTGTCTCTCTGTCTCTGTCTTTGTCTCTCTCTGTCTGTCTGTCTCTGTCTCTCCCTTTCTCCCTCTCTCTTTCTGGAGTTTTCTTGCACAAAATGACTATTATGGAAATGTTTTACTTGATTGCACATGTATAACCTCTATCAGTTTTCTTACAGTCTCAGGGAGGGGTGAGAGGAGGGAAAGAGAAACAGAATTTGGAATGCAAAACTTAAAAAGAAACAATGAATGTTAAAAATTGTTTTCACATGTAATTGGGGAAAAATAAAATATTATTTTTAAAAAATGAGCTGGAGGAAAAAAATGTCAAACCACTCCAGTATCTTTGCCAAGAAAACCCCAATTGGGGCCATAAAAACTTGGATAAAACTAAAAAAAAAAAAAATGACTCAGCAAAACCAATCAAATATATCCTAGTTCTAGTTAAACAAAATTTCGCACCCATAGTCTCCCACCTCTGCAATGAGTGGAGGCAGGGGTATTTTCTAAAATGTTCTCTGGGTCATAGCTAGTAGTTTAACTTGTGAACAACACACAGGGACTAAGCCATTCTCTGATTCTTTATAGTGGCTTGTTTGTAAATCATCGATATCTATTTACTTAAGGAAATTTAATGGAAAAAAATACCTTTGTCCTCTATCATTGACTGAATTTATTGTAGGTAACAGATCTTTTTGTTCCCTTTTTCTTTCTGAATTACAGTTACATTGTTCTGAACTGAAAAATATGGATGCCTATATTATAAATTTACATTGTCATGGTCATTAAATTTCGTTCTGAGCCTCCCCATCTCCATCTTGATTTAGATCACTGTGTTGACCTTATGAATTAAATTGGTGCCCAGGAAGTCATCGTGCCCCCACTTGGTGGCATGCTAACACCAGAAAAAAAGTCTTAATTTCCCTGAGTAGCAAAGTAAAGGAACCAAAATATCATTTAGTGAGTAAACATTTTCTTCTGAGTCTTTCAGTGAGTTGAAAAGAACATAACTTCAAGAACTTAAGTGTTTTCAGTAGTTTCTATGTGTAAATCTTCTCCATTTATGTCCTTCACACCCTACCAGACACCTAAAGCTGGCTCCATAGGCATTTAGCAGGAGAAAAGTCTTTCCCTGTACTTCCAATGCTATTCTTATTGTCCATTTATAGACCAGATTTCTAAGTTTAATACTATGTCTCATGTTTCAGTCTGGCAAATAAAATCTTGAAGGTGGCACAATTTCAAGGCCCTTTAATCAGCAAGATGATTTATACAATTACTTTCTATGTAACTCCTACTCCATGAGAAATTTTAAATAACAACAAACATTTATTAAGCACCTGCTGCTATATGTCAAGCACTGTTATGCATTGAGTATATTATATTCACACATTTGGTGACCTAAAAAAATCTCATTGGTTTAAATATTATCTTTTTGAAGATTTCCTTTCAGGCCTTAGTCTCTCTTTTACATCATCAGTGACCTTCTTGCATTTCAAATTCTGTGTCTGATAAAACTCTCAAACTCAATGATGTTCAAAACAGAATTTATCTTTTGCTACAAATCCACCCCCTTCTAAATTTCGTGTGTGTGTGTGTGTGTGTGTGTATGTGTGTACATGCGTGCATGTGTGTGGAGGGTGCCAGCATACTTTCAGTTTTCCAGATTTGCAATTTCATCATTGTCTTTGACCTCTCACTCTCATTATCCATTAAGTTGCCAGATCTTGCCATTTATACTTCTCCAATAACTTTCATACAGAGCACTTTCTCTCTATTCACATAGTCACCACTCTAGTTCTGACCATCATCTTTTGCCTGGGCTATTGCAAAGGCCTAATTGATCTGCCTACTCTGTCTCCCCTCCTTTCCATTTCCTTCCAGTTCCTAGTGCTCCTCCCCAAAATTACCTTGCGTTTATTTTGTACATATTCTGTATGTATTTATATAATGGAACAAATTAGTAGAACTTCCCTCCTATTCCCAAGTCATCTCTGCCTAGAGTACATCCCATGCAGTGTGCTCAGGGATGGACCCTTTCCAGTGTCAACTATGCTGTTCTTAGCACTGATAATACATTTGCTCAGGTTCTTTCCAGTAGGCCACAGATACTGGCTTACTGTTGAAAGGCTTGAATCCATGACAGCAGAAGAGAATAGGGGCCACTAAGACAAGAATAGCCTCTTCGCCCAGTAGACCTTAAAAGAAATATTTTTTCTTCCTTCTTTTCCTATCTCCATTAACATTTATATCTTTGTCAGCTTATTCTGATGGAGTGGAGAGGTACCTCTTCTCTTCACCCCCAATGATTGCTGCTGATAAATGGTAGGTGCATGTACGTCTAGACAACCCTGAGCCCAGGCTGCAGGTCCTGCCTGCCATTTTTTTTGCTTGTACTTCTTTCCATGAACATAGGGAATGAAATGGTGATCATGAGAAAAAGTTATTTCCCCCTACCTTTGGAGTGGCTACATTGGGCAATGGAGACTTCCTAAGGGGCCTTCTGCAGCTACTGCAGTGCTTCTTGGAGAAGATGGCCACCAACAGGAAACCTCTGGTTTCAGATGGTGGGAAATATTTACTTTGAAAAAGTTATTTGTACAGTGTAGCACCAAACAGAAAGTGAAATATCAATTCAGAGGTCTCTCTAAGGTGTTTGTTGTTTAGTTATTTTAATTGTGTCCAACTCTTCATGACCCCGTTTTATGAGGTTTTCTTGGCAACCTCGCAGGAATGGTTTGTCATTTGTTTCTCCAGGGTCATCATTTTATGACCTCATAATTCCAGATGAGGAAACTGAAGCAAACAGAGGTTAGGTGACTTGTCATGGGTCACAAACCTATTAAGTGCCTAAGGTTGGGTTTGAACTCAGATTCTCTTGACTCTAGACCTAATGTTCCAACCAGGGGTGGGGAACCTGTGACATTGAGACCACATATGGCTCTGTAAGTCCTCAAGTTTGACCCTTTGACTGAACCTAAACTTCACATGACAAATTTTCCCTACCCCTGATTCCACTATACCGCCTGGCTGCCCTGCTATGTAAGGTACTGTCCCTTTTGTATGTGGTTGATGGGAAAGAGAAAGAAAGAACATCGAGTAAGGAAAACTGATAAAATCAACTTATGAAAAAAAACAGTCTGATAAAATATTGAAGAGAGACACAATGTGTTCTGAGAGCCAGATAGAAAACTGCCCCTCCCAGATGAATGAATGTACTCAGCAGATTTGCTTGAAGGTAGTCAGTTACTAAGGTAATGACAGTTTGAGGACACTGCAGTCTATCAGCTCTTTTTCATATTACTGAACTGTTTTAGACTTTTGAAATTCATAAATGACAAAATTGTAACTCAGTTATATGGTGGCTTATTGAAAGATTATATAAAGATTTTCAGACTGAAAGATGAACTTCTTGATTTTTACTTCATCAGGAAAATATGAGTCACTGACTACTAAAAAAGCTTTGCTCTGAGGCATTAGAAACTATTAAGAAGCCAACAGGAAAAAGAAAGAGGAAGGAGAAGCTTGAGGGAGAAAAAAAAAGGAAGGAAGAAGAAGAAGAAGAAGAAGAAGAAGAAGAAGAAGAAGAAGAAGAAGAAGAAGAAGAAGAAGAAGAAGGAGGAGGAGGAGGAGGAGGAGGAGGAGGAGGAGGAGGAGGAGGAAGAAGAGGAGGAGGAGGAAGAGGAAGAGGAGGAGGACGAGAAGCTGTTGAGTGCAGGAGGATGACTCTTAACAAGATAGGGACAGAAGACATAGAAAACTTCCAGCTAGTAGTCATGAATCTCAGCTGCTTTTCTGGGAACTTGTTGATTGGAAGAGAAGCAATGCTTCATGGATTGTCTGTTCCAAGCAGGCATAGCTTTAAGGCAGCAGATTTCCCATCTCTGGTCTGGAGAAAGATTAGAGTAGCTGCTGGATGGTCACAAGGCAAAAGCTGAATCCTACTGATAAGAGAGCTATTGAGTTATTCGCCCTCAAATTCAGGATTACCTGAGTTGTCCTCTACTGTCCTTCCAGAAGCTGCTGGCAGTGCAATGGATGGAGTATTTTTCCTGGAGTCAGCAAGACTTGAGTTCAAATCCAGCCTCAGACACTTAATACCTGTGTGACCCCTTGAAAGGACTTCAACCCCTGTTTGCCTCAGTTTCCTAAAGCACAAAATGGGCACAATGATAGCAGATGCCTCCCAGGCAGTGGATCAGATGAGATAATAACTGTAAAGCCTAGTGTTTAGTAGGCACTATAAAAAAGCTTATTCCCTTTCATTTCCTATTATAGAGTAGAGAAAGATCAGCTTTGCAACTGTTTCACTGTGAATCATGCTTTGCTGTGAGAAGAGTTTTGGAACTGATAGGACAATGTAGAACCACGCACTATTTGCAGCTCTGAGGAATCTGGCAGTTCTCCATCTTAAGGGAACTGACCATCACTGAGAGGGTGTGGCTCTTGTCACTTGTTACTTCAGTGTCCTGCTAATGGTAGCTATGAGTGAAAAGAGCTCACCAGGGCTTCACTGATTTAAAAAAAGTAGAGAAGCAGCTAACTATCCAGTGTCTTCAAAAACTCCAATTTTTTGTCTAATATCTTGGGATTTCCAGATTATGGTGATGATTCCCTAATGATCACCATATTTTGGTCCTAATTTGACTATCTCAAGGCTAGACTACATAAAGTCAGCTTCCAAGTAGGGGTTGCTCAAAAACTGCCACAAAGTGCTGGGATTCAGAGGTCTCCACAGTTTCTCAAAACTGCTCTTTCATGTAGATGAGTAACTAGGGGATGGTCATAAATATAGACCTAGTAACAGGTAAAATCATTGTTTCTTCGACTTTCTTAGCCACATTCCTGGCCTTTCACCTAAATATTCAACTAACAGTGCCTGAAGAGACCTTAGGCCCACTCTTATAAGAAATTAGCACCTCAGTTCAATTTATTCTTCACAGGGCATCACCATCAAACTAACAGTTCCTTGACCAACTGAGAATTATGTCAGAAAATCACTAAGTTGAATTTAATTGTATCTTCCAAACAATTTTATTTTTTAACCATTTTTTTTTGCCAACTACCTATTGAAGGAACTGTGTTGAGATATAAGGGGTGAGGGGTAGTATTACAAGGTATTAAAGTCCTGAATTTTGAGCCAGAGGATGTGGGTCCATATCCTAACTCTCCATATCCTTGCTTACTACATGTGTGAAGTTCAAGAAGGACAAGTCATTTGACCTGCTCAACAAGCAAGCATTTATTAATTGCCTACTATATACATAATTCCCTCATCTATTACAGGAAAAGCCTAAACTAAATGATCTCTAAGGCTCTTTCCACTACTAAATCTCATCATCCTATGGTACACAATCATGAACATATCACAGTTAAATACCTAGGAAAAGGTAAAAAGTTACCTTATTATTACATAATTGTACCCTTTTGAGCCCAAATTTCTTTTTCTGCCTGAAATTTGAGAACATTCATAATTTTGTCCCATCCTCCCTACCAAACTTTATTTCTCATTGCCTCCTTAATATTTGGATAGATACACATACACATATATACATACACATAGATACACATGCATACATATGTATATATGCATCCTGCATTCCACTGTCCTCTATAGAGCCTGTTGACTCATTTCTGTGACTGCTCATTTTTTCCTTTGCCTGGAATATCTAACTTTGCCTCCAAAGTTTCCATTTATTTACCCTTATCCTACTGTCCTCATATCACCCTGTGCTTCTGGTACATAGAATAATAGATTTAAACTGTGCAGAAACTTTGGGGATCATGGATTTGTGTGATGCAATCTCCTGAATCCTCCTTTGTTTTAATGAGAAAACTGAGGTCTATAGAGACTAATTACCTTCTCAGTGTCACATGAATAGCAAATAGTAATTAAATCACTGGGTTTAGAACCTACATTCTCTGATTTGAAATCTAGAATTCTTTCAACTACTCTATATTGCTTTCCATGTTAGTTCCCTCATTACTCTTTTTATGATTCTATAAAAATTAGAATTCCAATAATTAAGAACAATGAAATTGATGAATTAAAAAAATTAAAAAATAACCAAATAGATCTAAGTCTTCTCCCCTAAGGATGAACTATACAAATGAGAACCAGGATATTGACCTGATGGCCTAAGTAATAATTTACTTTACTATGTTCTTGGGAATTACATCATGACTAACCCTTTCCACCAGGGGCATTACATTTCAAAATCATCTGCTGTTTTAATTCTACTCTGTTATGGAAATGTTTGTGTTATTTCATGAATTTAAAAAAACAGGAAAATATTAAAAATTAAAAAAAAGAAAATCTAAGAACATGATAATGTTGAACCCCAAAGAATAAACCCTTATGGTGCTTGCTACAGCCTCTGATTTAGGAACTTTATGGATGTAGTCTTGCCTTGCTAGAATGCATCATATAGTTCAGTCATTAGTTGTTATTTTTATCTTTGGTTGTTGACTGTCCCACTATACTTTTGTCAGAAAACTTGGAGCATAATGTTCACTTCAGGGCAACACATTTCATGAAGGATGTTTGTTGTTGATAAACATGGGCACATGAGAGAAATGGATCATAATGTTAAAAGTCTTGGGAGTGAAGCCACTGGATCAGTGTCCTAGGGATGCTTAGATTGTAGAGGATTAGACTTAGAATCGATAGCATTCTTGGAGTAATTGAAGGTTTGTCATGAGGGAGAGAGAATAAAGTAGTTCTTCTGGTTTCAGAGAAGAATGCCAGAAGTAATGGATAGATAGTTGTGGAGAAACAGATTTTGGTTCATTATAAAGGTACTTTGCAGTATTTTGAGGACCTCTAGCTTATCTGTCTTGTTTTCTCACTTAACCAGAATCTTTGACCCTCAGTGTCTGGTACTCCTTCAAGGGTAAACAACTCCTTGTTTAAACACTTAGACTCACAGGACTTCCAAATAGAGAACAGCTTAACTTACATGATAAATAATGAAGAAATAACTCACATCCAAGTTCACAGAAAGTCAAAAGACCAAGTCTGTCTAAGGTAACTACCCTTATTCCAGAAACATGTACAATCCTTGTGACTTAAGAGTAGAACCTTGGATGGGTCCTCATCAAGAGATGGCTAGGGTTTAGGCTTCCACACTGGAGCTCTGTTTTCAGTATTGTTTTGCCTATAGTTCTCTAGTCATTTGGTGTTTTTTTTCCCACTTTAGTTTTCACTATCTTCCACTTTTCGTGGATGAAAGAAGTCGTTTTTACAACTTTTGTTTTCCTTATGTTTGCTCTACTGATTAGTGTCATTCTTCTTTGTTCCAGCAGATGGTGCTATTTACCTCCTCTCTGTTATTAAGGTCTTCAGTAATGACCCTCTCTTTGTGAGCCCACAAATCCTAGCAAGCAAATGCTGTCCATGGGGTTTTCTTGGCAAAAACACTGGAATGTTTTGCCATTTCCTTTTCCAGTGGCTTAAGGCAAACAGAAGTTAAGTGACTTTCCTAGGGTCGCACAGCTAGGAAGTATCTGAGACTGGATTTCAACTCAAGTCTTCCTGACTTCAGGCCCAGGACTCTATCCACTGAATCACCTAGCTGCCTTCTCCTTAGATTACAATAGAGCCTTAACCTACTTCCACGGTACCAAGTGGCTGCAGGCTATCTAAACATTCTAGGGTTTTGTTTATGTTTTATAGCTATACCATATACACAAATTTCTGGGTTTGGGGTTTGTTTTGTTTCTGTTTTTGTTAGTTGATTATGGGGATATCTTTTTCTTGGGTCATTAAGAAAAACTGTTTTCTACTCTTAGTCTGCTTATAGTGAACACATAGCTGTTCACTTCATTCACCTTCCAATATATGAAGATTATGCTTTCCGTTCATAGCAATAATTCCCACTGAGCCTTTTAGGACCTGGAAAGTCATTGCTGCTTACTTTGATTTTTCTTTCTCTCCTCATAACTCTGGGGCAAATGGATTAGGTGATGTGAATGATCCTGGGGTGCTTTTCTGAGATCTCTGAAAGGAAGAGAGATAGCTCCCAGGTCAGACTCCTAGGATTCAGAGGGAAAGTGGCAGCTTCTCACTGCTATGTTAATTAGAGATGTCCCAAAGTGGCATGGATGATCTTAGGAGGCTAGTACGTTCTCAATGACTACAAACATATCAAAGGACTAGCTAATAATAGTAGTTAACACTTACAAAGATTATAAGATACATAAATTATTTTACACATATTTCCTCATTTGACCTTTACAACAATCCTACGATGTAGGTGCTATTATTATCTCCATTTTGGAGTGTGTGGGGTATTCAGGGAGAACTAGCACTAGAATTAGCATAAGGGCTTGCCAAGCCCTTTTCAGGGCTGCTCATCCACCATGTCCACCTTCTCACCTGTGGCTTCAAGAAGCTCTTGCTTGCACAGAGAACACACCTTAGCAAACTATTTCAGCAGATGAGCTAAACCAGGTTAAGGGTGACTGACCAGTCTCAGACTAATTGGTGAGTTGCGGACAGTGTCTATGTCAAGCATGTGAGGTATGGGCAGGATGGGCTAATGAGAAAATTTGTCCTAATAGCCATGAAGGTACTGGGGAGCACTTAGACCTTGGTCAGACTTTGAAATTGAAATTCATTCAAGGTCATCACTAGGCTCTCCTGACTTTTGTCTTGCTATTAGACATCAATTACTCTGGAAGAAAGAGTGAGGTTGACAATTTGTGCAACTCTGCCTCATTTAAATCCAATTCACTTGAAAGTCAAGGCATCACCCCATGATGTCATTGGTCTTCTTTGAAAACAAAGGACAAACAACAACAACGAGGTAGATGCTTTTACTACCTCCATTTTACAGATGAGGAAACTGAGGCTGAGAGGGGTTAAATGACTTGTCTAGCCTCACACAGATGTAAGGTGTATGAGGCAGGATTTACATTCACTGGGCTATCTGTCTCTCTCTCTCTGCATTGTGAAACAGAAATATTTGCCTATATTTTCCTCCTTAAATTTGGCAAAGTACCAGTTGGTTCAGAGAATGAGGAAAGAGACTAAAGTTACAACCTTTTATTTCTGCATTATTGGAAGGAGATGAGATGGTTGGCTTGGGTCTAGTCATTCAGTCCACAATCACTTACTATGTATGCACTAGGCACTGTTCTAAATACTGTGGATATAAAGAAATGCAAAAATAGTTCCTGTTCTCAAGGAACTCATAGTTTAATGGGGGAGATATCATGAAATCATCTATGTGCAAACAAGATCTATGTAGGATAAATTGAGGGTAGACTCAGAAGGAAGGCACTAAGATGAAAGAGACTGAAAAGGGCTTCCTGAAGAAGGTGGGACTTTAGCAGAGAACTGAAGGAGGCCAGGGAAGATGGACAGCAGAGATGATGAGGGAGTGTATTGAAGCATGGAGGATGGAGAAAAATGCTCAGAGTCTGGAGATGGGTTGTCTTGCAAGAGGAATAGCAAGAAGGCCAATGTTGCTGGATCTGATTAAGTAAAGGGGAGGAAGGCACAGGATGACTGAAAAGGTAGGAGAGAGGCCAGACTATGAAGGGTTTTAAAAGCCAAATAGAGGATGTGATGTTTGATCCTGGAAGTAACAGGGAGTCACTGGAACTTATTGAATAAAAGGATGATAGATAGGGTCAGGCCTATGCTTTAGGAAGATGAATTTGACCTGAGTGGAGGATGACCTGGAGAAGGAGAGACTTGAGGCAGGGAGACCAACCAGAAGGTTATTTCAATAGTCTAGAGCTGTGGGGTTGAAATCCTGCACCCCAAAGCCAGTGATATCAGAAAATAGAAGGGGACCTTTATAAGATATTATGAATGCATAGAATTTAGCAACTGATTTGGTATGGATGTCAAGGATGAGACATCATCAGATGAGCAATCAGTGAACATTTATTGTTATTTGGTCATGTTCAGTTGTGTGTGACTACCTGTGACCCCATTTTGGGGTTTGCTTGGCTAGGATACTGGCTTTCCATTTCCTTCTCTAGTTCATTTTACAGATGAAACTGAGGCAAGCAAGGTTAAGTGACTTGCCCAAGGTCACACAACTAGTAAAAGTCTGAGACTTAGTTTGAACTCAGGAAGACGAGTCTTTCTGATTGCAAGCCCAGTGGCAAGATTGCACCACCTAACTCCTACTATTTACCAGGCACTGTGCTTACTACTGTATCACATAGGGATGATAACTGAATCCATGGGAGCTGAAGAAGTCACCAAAAATAGTATACAGGAGGAAGAGAAGAGGGCCCAGAAGGGTTTACTGATAGCATCTTACATACCAGCACTTGCAATTTATGTAGATTCTTCATATAGATCAATATGAATTCTAAGTGATTTGTTAGTAATGGATGGATGCCTTATCCTCAAAAAAAGATAAGGAGATGGAAGTGAATGAGAACAAAAATAAGCCAATGTGCATATCTGTCACCTGGAAGTAGAAGGAAAGACAAGTCTTTTTTTCTTTCTTTTGTTTTCTTGGGGGGTGGGGTGTAGCATACATCCTTGTTACACTACCAAAAACTTACTTTACTTCAGTCAGTTTACCAGACCTCTTTGAGGACATAGATGCTGTCTCTCAGATTATTCTCCAGTGGTATTCAGTATGCCATAATATGCATGCAGACAGCTTAATAAAAATAAAAAATGCAATGAAATTCTCTATTGCCTCATTGCCTAAATGGAATTGTTTGCTGAGTGATGATACTGTAAAGAACAGGGAGGACAATACCCTTTTTCAACCTGTTTATAATGTGTCAAGCTATAAAAAGAGAAAGATCTTGGTGTTATTCATGAAGAGCCAGAAATCTTTTTTAAGAGCATCATTGTAAGTGGCCACATCTGGGGCATGCTATATGTTTTCCTAATGGGAAAATATATATATTAGAGCAGCATCTCATGATAAATTCTATTATGATATCCAGGGGAATGGCCCCTGTGGCCTCTTAACAATTACTCGGGAACTGCTGATAAAAGAGAATCTTGACTGTACCGAATTTTGAAAACCAGAAAAATTACTGCCCCCCAAACAGGGCTCTCCATGTCGTAATAGTGTGGTCTGACAAGTGAGCCTGGGACTTGATGGGCACCCCACTACCAGAATCAGGGATTTTCTTGTTCTGCTAGTTCAATGCACATCCTCAGAGAGCTGGAATCTTAGACTTATGGAAAAAGAAAGGAGTATATAACCTGGAGAGAAGCAGGCCAAGGGGCAATGCAATAGCCTACTCTGAGTAGAAGGGTTATTATCCAGATGGTGACCAGCTGTGCCCTTTGGACTGATGGTAGATAAGCAAAGGGATTCGGGTTAGCAAAAACAAAATAAAACAAAACAAAACCCTTCTGCATAGTGAGAGTAACTAGACATTGGAATGGGTGCCTGAGGGAGGCTGTGTAATCATCTTCTTCAGCGATTTTGTTTTATTTCATAAACTGCATTGTACTGTTTTATTTTATAAACTGGATGCATTTGTCAAAGACTGCAGGATTTCCATCTGGATTCTAGAACCTTAGCTTTCTGTGGAAGCTTGCTAAGGTTCCATAGGGTGGGTACCCAATGATGTTAGACTAAAAGCATGGTAAAAATGCCATTTTTCTATAATTTAAGTAGGTCTCTTCTAATGATATTATTCCTAAATCAAGTTCTGTTATCTTCTTTTATCACCAAAGTAAACATTGGTGCATTCTTCACTCTACAGTGGTACGTTGGCTCTGAAGTACAATTAAGGAGCCCAGCTGAAAGAAAACAATACATGTGTTGATGGTCAACTAGGTGGATAGAATATATGTGTCTGGAGTCACGAAGATTCACCTTCCTGAGTTCAAATTTGGTCTCACACTTACTTACTGTGTGACCCTGGGCAAGTCACTTAAATCTGTTTGCCTCAGTTTCCTCATTTGTAAAATGAGCTCAAAAGAGGAAATAGTAAAGCATTTCAGTATCTTTGCCAAGAAAACCCCAACTGGGGTTGTGAAGAGTTGGATATAACTGAACAACAACACATATTGATACCTATTGTCATAAAATTTATTTCATTTGTTTAACCAAGACCTTGATGAAGAGGAAAGAGATATTTCATTATACCTCCTATATTCTCCATTCCAAATCCTACCACTTTAATATAGTTTTTTTTTGTTATTTGAGACATAAATTATTGGGAATGAACTAGAAAACATTTTATGCATTTTTTTATTTTCCTTTCATACAATCTGAAAATTTCACAACTTGATCAGGCTCTAGGTTTTTGGTTGTGTTTTTTTTTTTTTTTTAGGTTGAACAGAAGATTCTCTGGCTTAAATGATTTTGAAAACCCTTGGGCAAGATGGTCTTTCTGTATGATATGGTTTCACAGTTTGACAATTTCTAAAATACAATTTTGATCTTCTAAGCTTGTTTTCCAGACAGAAGAAAGATTCTAGACAAATTTCCTTAGCTTTGAAGGTCATTGCTGGAGCTACATAATACTTAAGGGGTTTTATTGGTAGCTCTATAATTGAAACAAGTTAAACTAAGAAAAACAAGGGGCAAAAGGGTAGGGGGAGAAAAAAAAGAGGAATGGAAGGAAGGAAGGAAGGAAGGGAGGGAAGTAGGGAGGGAAGAAGGGAAAATTAAAGGAAGGGAGGGAATGAGGGAGGTTTATACCCTTCATTGACAGTGTCTTTTATCTTATGAGACTATTAAGTGGCAAGGCTTTGGATCCTTGCTACTGAGTCTGACATGTTGCCTCAAGAAAACAAGCCTCATTCCTTTGCTTCTGTGCCATATTTTTGATGAAAGGATTGGAGACCTTTGGAATTACAGAAAGACAGGAGAGTCAGGCCTGGGAGTCTTGAATTCTGAGAGATTATATATATGGATGATATTTCTTATTCCTCCCACCCTCCTCCCCACTGGGGAGGAAAAAGAAAAAAGGAAACAAAATCATGTAAGAAATACATAATCACAAGCAAACCAATATTCCTATATTGGCCCTATCCAAAAACATGTATCTCATTCTGCCTTCTTGAGTTCATTATCTCTTTGTCAGGAGGTTGCTTGATCATAAGTCTTCTTGAATTATGTTTGGTCATTGCATTGAACAGTTTTAAGTATTTCAGAGTTGAAAATATATAAAATTTAATAAAAAAGAAATATATATGTATATATAATATATGTGTATATACATATATATGTGAATATATATGTGTGTATATATATGTATGTATATATACACATACACACACATACACACACACACACATATATAT
>CM053585.1:123718768-123738972 GCA_028646515.1 Pseudochirops corinnae | reverse complement strand
TTGGATCTGTTTAATACTATCTTGATTTCTCATAAAGTCATTAGTTTCCATTTGCTCCAATCTAATACTGAAGGAATTATTTTCTTCAGTGAGCTTTTGAAATTCTTTTTCCATCTGGTAAATTTGGCTTTTTAAGGCATTCTTCTCCTCATTGGCTTTTTGGGCTTCTCTTTGCCATTTGAGTTAATCTATTGTTTAAGGTGTTATTTTCTTCAGTAAGGTTGTTGACTTTCTCTTCATGATTTTCTTGCATCATTCTCATTTTTCTTCCCATTTTTTCCTCTACTTCTCTTACTTGATTTTCAAAGTCCTTCTTGAACTCCTCTATGGCCTGTAACCAGTTCATATTTTTCTTGGAAGCTTTTGGTGCATGAGTTCTGACTGTGTTGTCTTCCTCCCATTCCATGCATTGATCCTTTTTGTCCTGAAAAAAGGAATCTAAGATTTGATTGCTCTGCTTACTTTGCTTCCTTTGCTTGATCATGTTGCCACTCAATTACTTGACTTTTTGCCAGTAGAACTCTGCTTCCAGAGAGGAAAGCTTTGTCACAAATTTCTGGAGCTATTAGTTGGGTGCCCTCCCTGCAGCCCCTACAAGCTCTGGTCCACTGGCCACACACCCCAGGACCTCCACCCAAGACAGTGAACCAGATCCAAGCAAGTTAAAGCAAGAGCAATTACCCTCTGAATGGTCTCTTGGTCCACCTACAATCTGTAGGCCAGAAGCTCTGAGATAGCCACATGGTGGTGGCTGCAGGGCTGCCATGCCTGTGCCACTTCTGGCCCCAAGAGCAGGGGCCAGACCATGCTCCCAGTCCTCCTCAGTTCCAACAGAATTCCGCACTGACCTTTTTACTTTGTCTTTGTGTTTTATGGGTTGATAATTCTGGAAACCACCACTGCTGCTGTTGATTCACTCTCCCAAGGTCTGCTCCAGCAGCTGCTGGTCAGGCCACCCCAGGGCTAAAACTACAGGCCCATGTGGGGCTGGGATTGGCTCCCATCATGCTGTGATGGACCCTTCCTGTGCATGTGCTGGGCTGCCTTCAGTGGGAGATTTCTTTCCCTCTGTCACTTTATGGGTTCTGTAGCTCTAAAATTTGCTTAGAGTCATATTTTATAGATATTTTAGGTGGTTATGGGGGGAGCTCATAGAGTTTTCCTGCTTCTAAGCCACCATCTTGGCTCTGCTCCCCCATTTTCTTCCACTTCTGTATTGTTTCACTTTATGATCTCATCAGCTCCTATCATTTCAATTATTATCTCTATGCAGATGATTCTCAGACCTATCTGACTAGCCCTAACCCTATCTCCTTCAACTGTCTATTGGAGATATCAAACCAAAGTCTCATAGACATTGGAATCTCATTATGTTTAAAACTAAATTTGTTCTTTTTCACCAAACCCTTCCATTCTTTGTAGCTTTCCTATTACTTTTAAGAACACAACTTTCTCCCTAGTCATCCAGGCTCACCACATAGGTGTCATTCTTAAGTCTCGATTTTCTCTTACTCCACTTTAATATCTCATCAGTTGTCAGGTCCTATCATTTTTACCTTTATAACATCTCTTACATTTGCTCCCTTCTCTCATGACACTGCCACCATCTTGGTGTCATCCATCTTCACCTCATGCCAAAATGTGCTGAGTGATTTCCCAGGCTCAAGCCTCTCCATATTCCAATCAATCCTCCACTCAGTTGTCAAATTGATCTTCCTAAAACACAGATCTGACCATGTCTGTCTGTCTCTCAATAAACTCTAGTGGTTACCTGTTGACTCCATGATCAAACATACAGTCCTCTGTTTGGCTTTCAAAGTCATTCATAACCTACACCTTTCCTATCTTTCCTGTCTTCTTCTATGTTACTTTCCTTCATGTACTCTGTCATACACTGACACTGTTTTCCTTGCTTTTCCTTGTGCAAGAATATTCATCTCAGGGCAGCTAAGTGGTGCAGTGAATAGAACACTGACCCTGGTGTCAGGAGGACCTGAGTTCAAATCTGGCCTCAGACACTTGGGCAAGTCACTTAACCCCAATTTCCCTGACTTCTTCCCTCAAAAAGAAGTAAAAAAAAAAAAAAGAATATTCATCTCCAGAACTGAAACATTTTCACTGACTGTCTCCCAGGACAAGAATTCCCTCCTTTCTCATCTCTGCTTCCTGGCTTCCCTGATTTTCTTCAAGTCTCAATTTCAGTCCCACCTTCTTTGGGAAGACTTTCCAGTCTTCCTTAATTCTAGTCCTTTCCTCTGAGACTACTCCCAGTTTATGTTTGACCATGTCTTCATTGTTCATAATTGTTTACATGTTGCCTCTCCATTAGACTCTGAACTCTTTGAGAGCATGGACTGTATGTATGTGTACATGTATGCATATCTTCTGTGTTATTTTTATTTATATCCTTAGGTCTTAGAACAATTTCTGGCACATAGTAGGTGCTTAATAAATACTAGTTGTTTGAGTGACTGAAATAATTTGGCAGGAAAATGAAAACAACTTAGACATACAGAGTGCATTAAGGGGACAAATCTATTTGGACGTGGTAATTCTCAGTCAACTCTATGACTTATTTAGAAATGCACAAAACAAAACAAACTAGCAATCACTTATGCTTTGAGATTTTACCACGGGGTTGGCAGCTCTTTGACAATGGTATGCCAAAGTGTTGACTTGGTAACCTTCTGAAAGTAAGGAGCCAAAATATCAACCCTTGTATTTCTGATGTGCTGATGGTGGATGATGGTGATGATTCTTTCAATGGGCAGGCAGCAGAAGGTACTGACTCTAAAAAAGGACAGGAAATGAAGCATAATAGCAGCCTTGATTCTTTCTGCAATGTTTGTGCTGAGTGCTGCTTGTTTCTAAGATCTGTTATATCTGAGAAGCTATTTCTTTGTTCTTGAAGGAAAGGTTCCATATAAACTCAAGATAATAAATAAGATGAATAGTTGCTTTTGCACAAGCATCAGTACTAAAGATTAATGGAGAGCAAAGAGAAGAAAGGGGGGAAACTCTAAAGAAGGAACACAGACTATTTACAACATCTCATTTGACAGATTTAGACTATTTCTCTTTCATCCTATGGTCAAGATGGGAAAGTGACGTCAGGGATTATATATTGCCTTCTGGCAAATACCAAGTGTTCTATTGGTGCTAAAAAAAATTGTAAGGAATAATAATATAACATACATAGCTTTTTCATTAGTGAGACTATTTTGGAAACTATTCTTCAAGACTAAAGTAATCCTCATATAATCAAAATGAGAGGCTATTTAGCAAAAAAAAAAAAAAGCCACAAAAAACAAATAAGCAAACAAAAACAATCCACATTTTGCCAGACTTTGGGGAAATGGGGCATATCACAAGCACTGAATGGGCTGTACATTACATTCCTCTATCATATTTACTAAATTAGATTTGAAAATTACTGGATGAGGACCATGGTTATTTTCAATTTTTTTTAATGGAGTACCCATAATTCAAATAGTGTTAAATTACAGTTAAATAAACAATATATAAAATAACAATAAATAAAAACCAAGTGGTACAGTGGATTGAGTGCTGGGCCTGGAGGCAGGAAGACCTGAGTTCAAATCCAGTTTCAGATACATACTAGTCATTCAGCTCTGTGCAAATCACTTAACCCTGTTTGCCTCAATTTCTTCATCTGTAAAATGAGCTAGAAAAGGAAATGGCAAACCATTACAGTATCTTTGCCAAGAAAAACCACGAAAAGGGGTCAAGAAGAGTTGGATATGACTGAAAAACTACTGAATAACAACAAATATGGGAAAGTAAAAGCTAACCAAACAGAGGGACACCAATAAACAACTAAGTTCAAAGTGACAGTGTACATTGTTACAAGATCCTGGAGGATTTTCTGCTTGTTTGAAGGATTAGACCATCCCAGTAACTAAGTAGGTGCTTACACTTTTAGGGATACAACCATACAAGAAATAGTCACTAAATCTGCATTATTCTATGATGTTTCATCTGGGTCCTTTGTTTCTTGGACTTCTTCATGTTTACTTTCTCTATTATGCCCCAGTATCTCAAGGGAATGAACTAAAGTTCCAATTAAGACAATCTGGATATTCCTGCAGATTCAGGGAAGGAGTAGCAAGACAGGGTCATTATCATTAGAAAAACCCATTAAAATTCCAAAGACCTCTCAATAGATTCAATTAATCACTGAAAGCAATAGCTACTATTGGGGAAAGAGATCAATAGCAGTGACATTCGGCCTAGGTTTTCAGTGACTGTGTAGTCAACCCCTAAAAGAAGACGTACGAATGAGTGGCCTATTGTAAGTGAGGTCACAGGTAGTGTTGTGCAACTGCCAATATCAAAAATTCTTTGAGACTTGAGTTTGGATACTTATAAACATTTACCACAAGCTTGTCCACTTGCTTTAGATTCCACCAACATTTTCATTATGTCCTTGTACTGTGTTGTTATCTATCCACTAAGAAATAAAGATACTGAATGGTTATAAACTATACAGAAACCTCCTGCCTGTAGAGACTTCCTCTAAGAAGAGAATTGAGAAATATTAGAAATCCTAGCAACCTGACAGAAAAATGAAACCACTTGTATTCTAAAAGATAAGATATGATGGCTTGTTGACATAGGATTCATTACTGAGTTAGCTGTTTGTATCTCATTGGGCTGTATGCTTGTCATAGCAAAATAAAAATCAATAGCAAAATGGAAAAAAAATGAATTAAGGAAATATGGCTTACAACTGAGGCAATTCCCTCTTAACCTATTTAAACAGGCTTTTGATTTTATTTCAAATGGAAAATGAATAAAGAGATATTGACATAGACCATCATCATTTCCTAAGAAAGTGTAACTGATGCAAATCAACTGCCACGTGGAGAAAGTCAAAAGAACCTAGAGAATGCTCCCAGCAGAAATCATCTCATCTTCTTCCAAATGGAGAGATAGAGCAGTGGCCAACAATACTGATCGACTTAGAACCTCATTTGTATAGTTATATAGAGGATGAGGGTGGACAGAGAGGAAGCAAGAAAAATTCTCACTGGGGAAAATATGTGGATCCTACTGGGGAAGAACAGGATGGCTCATTTCAGATATAGGGTGGTGGTATAAGGAAGTATCTTCTGAGATACCTTAATCTTTCAACTCTTCAGAAATATGACAATGGAGGTGAATAAGCCTGATACTGTGAGTGGAGCAAGACAGTATCCAGATGACATGGCAGACAATAAAGGATTCATTCCAATACTGTCAGGTAAGTAGTTAGACAGGGGAAGAAAAGTGCTCATATATAAGTCTGGCGATGTCTGAGGTCATTGCTACTTAGGGCAGAGCTATGTAGGGGAAGAATGAGGTGGACAAATGATGTTGGCATAGCTACCTTTGATATCATCAGTATGGCAGACAGTAAGAGAAGCCTAACAAGGAAGATGCTAGAAATATCTTCTGACCTGAGGTAAAACTTGCCATACTACCATTGTTGTAGCTCCAGTGGTGAAAGATTAGAAAAATATAGTCTCATAAAAAGTAGTAATCAGTAGAGGAGAAAATAAGGTTGCAGAAAATTTGTCTCAAGACTTATTTAATCCGAGTAATCCTAAAAATGTTAAAGGATAAAACTGGAAGGAGGACAACAGATGATAAATAAATTAAATTAAATTTTAAAAAGATCTGTCAATATTTTTAAGAAGCCTCTTCCTCCATCAACAAAGATGGAGCCTTCACATCTGGATTTTAATATCGCAGCACTCTGTGTGCTGCATAAAGAAGTAGAAATGATACTAAAGAAAGAAAAGAAAGGAAGAACTTGAACTGGTACAAATAAACACTGGGGAAATCTCTACTGGAGGTAACAGGGTGTTGATTGGGTTGTTTCTCCTCCCACAAAATGATGAATGCCTTTACGAAGAGCACATTTCTCTGCCTTAGGTGATAGCAATGGTTGTTGACTACTTATCCTGGGGTTTTAATTATGAAAAGGAGGAGATCTATAGGGTGATAGTAGGGTCAAATTTTAAATGAGTAAAAGAGATATCTAAAAGAGGGGAGGATATCAGATGCCTGGAAATATCTTGGAAGTTACACTTGCCAAGAACAAAACAAAACAAAACAAAACAAAAGGGGAAAAATATCAGTAACTACTGAAACTTATGCTTACTCTCCCGTCCCTAAATATAAATGAATAATCCATACATATACTAAGGGCATTCTTGAAGAAAGTATGAGAAGAAAGCATAACTTCCACAGTCAATCTTCTACAGTAGACAACATGCTACAGTCATAACAGGATTCCATAGGGTTATTTTGAAAAAACAAACAAAAAAGCTCTTGATTTGATAGAACCAAAAGATACCTTAAAACAAATGACCTTAAACTGTGTGTGTGTGTGTGTGTGTGTGTGCGCATGTGTGTTGGACTCTTTTGGCATGGACCACTTTATAGGAGAAAAAAATAAAACTTTTTAAATGAATGGAATAAGATTACAAAGGAAATTAATCTTATTGAAATATAATTATCAAAATATTTTTTAAAATGAGTCTATGGACCCAAAATTGAGAACTCCTACCTTAATGGTTCTTCTCTAACAAGATATGGATGGGTCTGCATCAGTAAGAATTTCAGCATTTATAAGATCACAGAGTCATCAACAAATTGCAACAAATGTATGCTTAATTCAAAAACCTGAATCAAACATGCAATTTAGCTATAACCTCAATTCTCTGAAAACCTCAGCTGAATCTTTGGAACATATTTAATTATTTTTTTAAAAGAATCATCAAGGGGCAGAGATATCAAGTGACTTGGCTAGGACCATATAACTATTAAGTGAGGGAACCAAGGCTTGAATCGTTGCAATGTTCTTTAAGGAGAGGGGGAAAAAATCCTTTGCCTGGTAGTGCATGTTTCAAGTTATGCATATACTTTTTTTTTGTGAGATTGGCTAGCACCTTTTGTTTCTAGATTCATCAACAAGTCACCAGGGATTTCATAAACTATAAGTCTAGTTGGCCTCATTGACAGATGTTACCATAGTTTGGGTCAATTGACTAAAATTCAGTACCTCTAACTTCCCTCTTTCCCTCCATCCTAATCCTGACCTCACATTCCTCAAGACCTCCTCCTGTTTGCAAGGCATCTTCCTCAAGTGTGCCTAAGTGGCACTGTGTGGCTGTAACAGTACTCTGTCTCACCTGAAACCTTATTACCATGCAGATTAACTCAAATTTTGACACTCAATACCTTCTCATTTCCTTTTGTTACCTGCCTCTCTCCCCTCTGATTTGAGGGCTAGAGGGAGGAGCAATATACACTTCCCACAAAGAACTTTCCAGGTACCTCTCCGTTTTCCATCAGTGGCTTTGCTTGGTTTACACTCCATAGTGAAACATTGAGTATCAGGCACTCCTTAGTGGACCCCTTCTTTTCAATTTCCTTTTTGTGCAATCTCTTCTCCATTAGATTGTAAGCTCCTTGGGGCCAAGGACTGTTTTTTTTTTTCCTTATTTGTAACCCTACCCAACCCACATCTTCCCACACAGCACAATGCCTAGCACATAGCACAGACTTAATAATTGTTTATTGAATTGACTCTCTAGTCTGCTAATTACCAAGTTCTTTTACCAAAATGAACACTGCTTTAGGATTCTCCAGTATCTGGAAATAGTCCCCACATCTGTTCAATTAATGTGGGATCTGAAATTCAGATAACATACAACTCAGCTGGTTCACCCAATGAGGCCATTGAAGGGCAGTTCTCCTCTTCCACTGAAGAGAAAATAAAACCTAGCACTTTATTTGGCTTCCTTGTAAGTGAAGGGAAGGGAAGGGAAGAAACATTTACTAAAGCACTTCCTGTGTCAGGCACTGTGGTAGGTGTTTGAAAAATATTATCTCATGACAGTCCTGGGAGATAGGTGTTATTATTAGCTCCATTTTACAGTTGATGAAACTGATGCAGACAGACATTTGGTCACCTGCCCAGGGTCACATACATAATAAAAGTCTGAGGTTGGATTTAAACTTTGGTCTTCTTGACTCCAAGTTTAGCATTCTATTCACTGAGCCATGTAGCTGCCTACACGAGAGACTCAAAGACAAAGAAGGTCATGTGATGTGAGTAGTGCTACAAAACCCACCTATTTAAAATCATACCTCATTAATCTAGGCAGCTAAATGACATAGTGGATAGACTACTGGACCTAGAGGCAGGAAGACTGGATTTCAAATTCTGCCTTATATACTTAATAGAGGTGTGACTCTGGGAAAGTCAATCAAAAAAGTTGTCTCACCTGTAAAAAAGGGGATAATAAGAACACCTACCTTATAGAATTGTTGAGAAGATAAAATTATATAATATGACAGCTGGGTCCTGGCAACATGAGCAAGGAACACAAACAAATGCTTGAGAAGCTCGCATTTGGAAGTTTGTGTTGGAAAAACCAAGCTTTCCATTTCATCATGAACTTCCAGACATGCATGCGGAGCTCCTGTGCCCACCCCCCGAACTAAGCTGACTCTCAGAACCCATGCTTTACTTTCATATTATAAAGTGTTTTGGAAACCTTAAAGTGATATATAAATACTAAGTGTTATTTCTTTTGCTTTGCCTGATATCCTAAGTAATACTTTTCTGCATTAAAACATCTCTGCAGAAAACTGTTCTTAGAAGCACTATGTGTGTACACTTTGTGAGGTAGGGGACATAAATAGCAAATTAGTGCTTGTTAATATATTAAAATTGATTAGTTTATCAGATTTAAAACTAAACAGTAGAACCCTGAAGGGGCAGGGTTCTATTCCACTAAATAGTCTTGTGAGCAGGCATCCTATAATGGTCTTATTGATCAATTTCTCTTCCTTATCACACTTGTTAAATACAATTGTTGAATCAATGAAAAACGTGGGTAAATATTAATGTTTGTCAGGACAGAAAGGACTGGGGGAGGTCTAGAATATGGGGTGGTTGTCTTTTGTGGGATACTGTAATGAAGGACAGTAGACAAGCCCTGGGGACCCTAGAGCTGGGGGTTAGGAGAGAGCACAGGGAGATTGGAATGGATCTTGCTGAAAACAAAGCAAAACAAAAACAAAATTTCATGTCCTTACAATCCTTCTTTATTCCTATTATCATAACCCTCAGAAGTAGAATTGTGGAATGTCAGTTAGAAGAGATCTCATTGATCTGGTTCAGACCATACCTGAACAAAAATTCCCTCCACAACATTCCTGACAAAGATGTCTTTCTTTTTTTTTTTTTCTTGAAGATCTCCAAGGAGGGGAAATCTATTCCCTTCCCCAGGTAGCTCATTCTACTTTTGTATAATTATTGTTAATAATGGCTTTTCCCCCTTACACCAAACCTAAAATTACATTTTTGCAGTTTCTACCTATTGATCCTATTTCTGTGACCTGGGACTAAGCAATGCAAGCTTAATCTCTTTTCCTCTTTAGTAAGCAGATCATTCTACTACTCCCATTTTACAAATATATCAACCCAGCCCCAAGAGAATTAGTTGACCTGCCCTAAGTAGAGTCTGATTAGAGTAGAGTCTGATTAGACCACAGTCAATAGCTTCATGAGTGAGCTTTGGGACCACAGCCTGGGTGCCCTGTACATTCAAATGATGATTAGGAAGGAGGAAAAACAAACAAACAACCTGAAAGCAATGCTGTTCTGGGGACCTTAGAACATAGCATCAACTTTTATGGATAGGAGAGAAGCCTCCCACAAAGATGACAGAGTTAACCTGATAATAAACAAAAAGACCAGGGCCGATATCATTTTACGCAAAGACCTGAGTGACTTGTGGCAAGATTCAGCTGATAACCCCATGGTCCTCTCTGGAGCAAAAGGGCGGCTGTGGCAAAGAGCAGGAAGGAGAACGGGAAGTAGTATGAATTGCTGTGGAATGGTATTCCCGAGCTCGTTAAGGAGGAGTCTCGTTTCCTGAGACAGCGTGTCCTCATTATGACTTGAAGGAAAAGGATATGAAGGATATCCTCTCTGAAAAGGGTGGGAAAAAGCAACGCATACACTGTGAGCTGGATAAGACCAGCAGGATTCTCCCATGCCCTTTGCTCATCATCTAGATAGAATAGAGAGCAGATAAAGGTGAGCAAATGACTTTAATTTACCTTTAAACTATAAGGAGGCTTCCTGACTTTTCCCAGACAATCAAGGGAAGTGTCTTTTTTTTAAATTTTTTTTTAAGATGAAGTGGGGCAAAAACTGTGGTTCTAATCATAGGATCATATGATTAAATTTCATATCTATAAAGCTGGAAAAGACCTCAGAAGTCATGTGGGCCAACCTCCTCATTTTAAAGATATGGAGAACGAGGTTCAGAGACTTATCCAAGGTCACAAAAGTATTAGAGAATCCATTTTGAAGATTGTGTTCATCTGTGCCTACTACACACTCCCCCTAAAATAAAGTGTTAAAATAAAAAAGGTAGATAAGATACTCAATTCAATTCTATTTAACAAGTATTCATTAAATACCTACCATGTACAAGGATTACCTTTGCTACATGGTGGAAAAATGATGAAGGAACAGACAATGCATGCCCTTGAGTGTCCATTGGACCCTTGATTATCCACACCTGAATGTCCATAGCAATGCATGTCATTGCTTCATTTCATTGCATGGAAAATAAATTGCTAGATGAATAGTGCTATCATCATGTTCTTCTATCCATTAACTGAAAATTGTTCATGAATTGAAATAATTAAAAACTTCAAGCAAGTTTCAAGACAAAAAAATGAAGCTATGTAAATCATCAACATTGCTGCAGAAAACCAACAAAAATGCAGGAGAAAGTAATAGAAAAAGAAATTTAATTAAAACATACCTACAGAATGTTCAAAATAACTAGGACTCTACTGACCAAGACACATAAAGGAATTATATGGATGACTCTATAAAACAATTCATGGAAATAAAGATAGAACTAAGTAGAGAAGCAGAAATTGTTCATAGTCAATAATGACAACACTACCTAAATTTTTCAGTCATGTCTGTCTCTTTGTTACCCCATTTGGAGGTTTCTTAGCAAGTATACCAGAGGTGGTTTGCCATTTACTTCTCCTACTCATTTTACAGATAATGAAACTGAGGCAAACACGGTTAAATGACTTGCCTAGAGTCACACAGCTATTAAGTGTCTGAAGACAGATTTGAACCTAAGAATATGGGTCTTCCTACTCCAGGCCTGGCAATCTATCCACTGTGCCATATAGCTACCTTAATTTACTTATTCAGTTCCATATTAATCAAACTACAGAAAAACTAGTTTAGTGGGCAAGAAAAAAGAAGAGAATCTATGTAGAGGAATTGAAGATCAAGAATATCTAGGAAAATAGTGGGGGAAATGGGAAGGAAAAGAGGCTAGCAGTTTCAGTTCTCAAACTATCCCATAAAAGAATAGTCATTGAAATTATTTGGTATCAGTTAAAAAAAAAAAAACAGAGTAGACGATCAGTGGAACAGAATTGATATACAACATACAGAAGAAAATGAACACAAAACCATAGGCTCATAAATTTAAAGTGAGAAGGGACATAGTGGCATATTGTTTAATAAAACAAAATATACCAACTATTGGAATAAAGAACACACCATTTGACAGAAACTGTTGGAAAAATTGGGTTTAGACTAATATCACACATTCTATGTGAAGATAAGCCCAGAATGCATATATGACATATACAAAAATCATAATCACAAATAAATTATAAGAGTAAAGAAGAAAATATTTTTAATATAGATGGTTAAAAATTAGTTAAATTGTTAACATTAGGAAGGAAACAGTTAACTGGAGAAAAATATTTCAGCAAGTTTCTGTGATAAAGGTTAGATGTCTTTGGGGGTATAGGTTTAGAACAGCTGCATCAAAAGTTATATAGTATTTGGTAACTTTCTGGGTATGGATCTAAATTGCTTTGTAGAATGGCTGAATTAATTCACAACTCCATTAACAGAACACTAGAGTATTTGCTTCCCCATCATAACCTAACATTTATTATTTCTTCTTTTGTCTTCGTTCGCAGTTCATTAGTTGCGAGAACCTCAAAGTAGCATTAGTTTGCTTTTCTCTAATCATTAGTAACTTTTTCATATGATTATTGATAACTTGGATTATTTTATACTATCTGATTATATCATTTAACCATCAATCTGTTGGGGAATACTTTTACAGTTTCTTTCTTATAAAATTGAATCAGTTTCTAACATATTTTGGATATAAGATCTTTATAAAGGAAATTTATTTCAAATTTCAAAAAATAAGAGGAAAAGGATCTATATAAAAATATTTTTTAGGTATTGCAAAAATTCAAAAATAAGGGTATCCTATTTGGAATGGCTAAACATGTGGTGGTATATAAATTAATAGAATATTATTGTGCCTTAAAGACACTTTTCTAAACATGGCTAATGTGTAATTTGGTTTGCTGAATGATGCGTGTTGCTATGTATTTGGGCCTGTTAAAAAAATTTTGCTCAGTGAAGAGATAATGAGAAGGACAAATTAATAAAAATACTTGCTAATTGAAAAGAATAAAAAGTTATGTTTTAAAAACTACATTTAAAATACGTTTTATTGATGCTTTTCTTTTACCTACAGTAACTTCTGGAAATAGGGGGAATCTCTTCCTTTCCCAGACTGAACTTTCTTTTGCAACAAAGAAAATTTATTGAGCAAAAACACTCGATGTATAGTGATAATATGTGACAATGCACATTTTTGCCCTAAGGGTTTCCTACCTTTCTGCCTGGAGGAAGGAGATATGTTTTATTTTCTTTCCCTCAAAACCATCATTATTTTTCTTATGTAGCTTGTGTTCTGGGCTCACTCCCTTAACTGTATTGGCACTGGCAAGCTGCTGCTGCTGCCCTGATAAGGTAACCCTAGAAGGCATAGAAATTGTTTGCTAATGTTATAAAAACCTACCAGTTGAAATCAATTGGTTGGTCAAACTTAAGTAACTTTTGGTTAAGGATATTTAATGGAGTAATATCATAGGAAGAGTTTTGTTCATGCAAAATATCTTCCCCTCCAAAGTCTATGACGCATTTTGCTTCAAGTACATCAGGGGAAAGTGTGTTAAAACCAGGAGCACATATGGCAAAGGGGGTGACAGGGCTCCTCATTTCTGTAATGAACTTTACTCATTGTCAATGACAATGGAACTACCACAGTTAGTTAGAATCTAAGTACCCAACCTGCTCTCTGATTTAATGAAAATGACACTCGAGGAAATGAAGTCAGGAAGAACAAATGCACCTGAATAAATACACACTGAGGAAATTCATGCTGGGGGTGTCACAACTTTAATATCACTTGTTTATTAATTTTCAACACATCTCAAAGAGAGGAAAATGTCAAAAGATTCCAAATCACGTTGCTACCAAAAAAAATGAGAGAATGAGAACTATCACTAAGCCATATCCCCACTTTATCATCTCTCATTTTTTTTTCTTCTGAAAATGGTCTATACTCTACACGTACTTCTAGGGGTGTCTTTCATAAAACTGTTAGGGAACAGGCAAACTTTCCTGATGATCCTCCAGAGTAGACTATATCTTCAAAGTCATACAAATGACATGGATGGGTAGAAAACCCAAGATCCTTCTTTGCTAATTATTTGTCGATTAAAAACAAAACAAAAACAAAAACAACCACTTTGGATAGCCAGTGTGGTATAATAGAAAGAGAGCCAGATGTTGATACTTAAGACTTGGATTTGAATCCTAGCTTTGTTTCTTACTAATTGTGTGACTTTGGATAAGTTAATTAACCTCAATGGCCTCAGTTTTCTTTTCTCTATAATGCATGGAACAGATTGAACATTTTCTAAGGTCCCCTTTAACTCTAAATGTAGCGTTCCACAGTCTTAGCATTTGACTCAGCAGAATATAATATAACCTTTAATTTGTTTTCCAAGATTATGTTAAGATCATACTATATTGATTAATAGCTGCAATCACAGTCATCTTTGTTCAATGATCAGATTATTATTATCAAATAAAACCCAAAGCAAAATAGTAGTGGGATTACTATTGTTGATGATTTATGTTCCAAAAGTTCCTGGTTCAAGATGATATTTTTGCTGATAATGCTAATCCCCTCGAAAATTACAGGGACTTCCCAATGAGACCTATGACCATAAATAAGATTGGCTCAGTGATTTACAATAGTGGGAAAAAGTGAATGAAGAATGGACATTGTCTAGATCAATGGTTTATGCATCTTTGTGAAATATGCTTTTTAGTTAAGACATTCATTAAAACTAAGCATCAAAATAAACTATTGGAACCTTACATTTGAATCTTTGCACCATAAAATGTTAAACCAAAGCTATTTAAAAAAATAATCAAGCATATTTAATCACATTACTCTCACAAAATGATGTTCATAAAAAAAGATTTTAAAAAATATTTTGCCATTATCTTATTTTTTTAAAATTTCTTTTTATGTGTTTTATAATGCACAAAATATAACTACATTGTGTCATGTAGAAGCAAATATGTTACAGATTCAAGGTCATTTTATTTCACCTATAGGGATTATGTCAGTGGTTCTCAACCTTCCTGATGCCTCGATCCTTTAATACTCATATGTGGGCGTATCTGCATGTGGGCGGACCCACCTGGAGACAACGGAGTGGTGTCTTGGTTCCTAAGACCATTGGAAATATGTGTTTTCCGATGGTCTTAGGTGACCCCTGTGAAAGGGTTGGTCGTCCCCCAAAGGGGTCGTGACCCACAGGTTGAGAACCACTGGATTATGTGATTAAAAAGAAGTCTGGATACTGCTGGCCTAAATTACAATATAAGTAGTCCATTGACTTAGGCAATCATTATTTTTTCATTGGAATTATACTCCAGAATTAACTGGGACCATCATAGATTAGGAAGAAGTAAGCATGTTGAATCTTTTTTATTTAAATTGACCCATGTTTTAATTGTCATTTGTCAAGTACAAAGTCTGATGGAAAACACTACAAACAATCCTTGGGAAAATGAAGATTGACACCACCCCAGGAAAGTGAACAAAGAGGATTCACAGCTCACCAAGGCCTCATGGCATCCTCCACTAGAATGCTAGCACAGAAAGTTCTTGCCACCTCAGTCTGGTTCTTTTGTCTCTTCCAGTTCTAGCCATATGAAAGTCAGAAAGGGGTTGCGCTATTTGCAACTATTCCAGCCTGGGAAGAATTAAAGACTTTACTTAATATATCTTCCACCAATTAAACAACAAATGTGCCACCAGATATTCTGTAACTGGCCCTTAAAGGTACCTCATACCTGAGAGCATCAGCTCATGCCATATAAGGAAGAGTGCCACTGGGACACTTTTATAATACAAGTTTGCAAACCAAATCATGCCCAAAGGCAACTTTCTGCTAAGGAGCTCTGGCTTTCTTCAGCCTGCCCCCAGCCAACTCTTTCCCCTCCTTGCTCTCCAATCAGTACAAAATCAGTACTACTCCAGAGCAAGAATACCAACTCAGTATCTTCGGGAGGTGGGGATGGGCCAACAGGCCAAGACGGTATAGTGGGCTCCTAAAGAAATTTAAGCTAGAAGAGAATGTGGTCAATTGTTTGCTTATTTTTACTTCTTCCCACAATCCTTTTATTTACCCAATTCTCTCACTGGAGTCGCCAGTTATTTATACTATATATATGTATATTTATTTGTTTGTTTATTTATTTATATTATACCAGTCAGTCATTTTGGAGAAGAACGTGGGCAGGAGTCTGTGAATGGCAACATCCCATGTGAATGACCTTTCCAGTGATAGTAAGGAGAGAGGAGGTAAGAGTTTGATGGTTCATGAAAAAATGTCTATCCTGACTTTCTGTTCCTCTGCTCATAACCTGTTTCAACCAATATAGGTGTGATGGAAGTCATTGGCACCAAAGGCAGCATTGCACTTTGGACATTTATGCTGGTGGGTGTCACGGTGTCTTCACACACTCAAAGCAGAATACATGAAAGCACTTGGTAAGCACAGCATCCTCCTCGTGCATGTTGCAACATGGACAGGTTATTTGGGCCTTATAATGCTTTATCTACTCCATGAGGATCTTGTCACATTTAGGTACATTGTCTGGTTTCTTTGAAGTCTCTAGTGTCCTTTGAAGTCTTGAGATATCCTGGGCCCGTTTAAAATTAAACATATCCTTTTGCTTGGCCACACTGTTCTCCACAATTTCATCCTGAAAATCTTGAAGTTTCTTCTGTGCCAACTCTAGCTGTGCTTTGAGGTCATCTGCAAGCTGGGCTGCTTCCATTGCCTTGTGCTTATTCATCTCCAAAGCCTGTGTTCAAAGACCCAGTTCCTTCTCTCTGTCCTAATGTTGCTCTGTAAGAGATGTTCCTTCTCTTCCAGTTTCCTTACAACTTGTAGCTGTGCATCCACCTGAGTCTTCAGGGTCAGAACCTGGTCTGCAAGCTCCTCCTTCTCCTCTTTGAGTAATTTATGGATCTGATTTGACTTGATGCATTCTGACATCAGCTTGAAATTGGTATCATCTTTTTCTCTCCACTGCTGCATTAAATGGATATTCTGCTCCTGCACGGCTTCAAATGCCTGCCCTGTGACATCCATCTCTGAGAGTAGAGGACCTTCCTGCTTAGCCACTGCCAGTTTTTTCTGTAAGTATTCTATCTGCTCCTCCACTGCCTTGATCTTCTGCAGGTCATCTTCATCAGCCATTTTTTTTTGCTTTCCTTTTTCTCTTTATCTTCTAGGTCCTTGAGCCTTTGCCTCAGATCTTCCAACTTGGCCTTGGCCTTTTTCTCAGCTACCATTAGTTGAACTCTATCTCTTTGCTCTTTGGGAGCAGTATAATACATAACTAGCAAGAGTTTCATCTCTTTCTGGCTCTCTTGTGCCTTCACAGTTCAGTCTTCAGTTGCTTAATTAGCTCTGCTTCTTTCTTCCTTCCATCTTTATGCTTCCCTTTCTCCTTATCTTTGCTGGATTTTTGGTCCTTTTCCAATTCTTTCTGCTTCTGTTTCTCCCACTTTTTCTCCTTTAACTTCTCTTGCTCTCTTTCTTTATCTTTTTCCCATTCCCTCTTCTTTTCATGTCTTTCCCATTCTCGCTCTTCCTCATCTCTTTTGGCCTTGGTCTCACTGTCCTCTTCTTGAGCAGCCTTGGGCACTGAGGTCTGGGTGGAGGAGTCCTCTGGTTCCTGCTTGACCTCCACAGGTTGTTCTTTGGGGTCATCAATACTAGACTGGGAGTGCAGAAGGCCACTGCCACTGCGGAGATGGGTTTTGCTCAAATCAGACTGGGCCTCTATTAGTTTGCACTTATACCTTAAGACATCCTGTGGTTCTGAAGGCTGCTGATAAGGTGACACATCTCCCAGTTTATGGGATCCACTTGCTCATTGGCAGCCAGGGTCTGCTCAGATTCTATCCTTAGCGTTTCATACTCCTTGAGGATCTGTGCCAGTGTGTCTTTTAACTGGATCGTTTCTTATGGAAGCTGACTTCATCCTGCTCAATGAGTTCTTCCTGGCATTGATGAATCCCCCTAGTGCCATGAAGCAGGGTATGAGCTTCATCCAAATGTGTTTTCAACTGTACGTTCTCATTATAGAGTGAAGAAAACTGATTGCAGGTATCAGTATTCTGGGGTTTCCTTTACCATTTCTTCCACAGCACTCCCCAGCTCTACCTTGAGCTTCTCATTGTGGGCAGTCACTTCTTCCAAGTCTTGTTGAAGCTTCTCCAACTCACAGAGACAGTTCTGAGCCAATTCTTTGTTCTCCTCAAGCTCTATGTTCATCTCTTCAAACTTTTGAGCATTAATAGTGACTATGCCACCACAGAGACTGCTCCCAGCTCCACACTTTGTAACCTTAGGAATTCACCCGCTCTAACACTTTAGTAAGGTGCGAGTTGAGGCACTGCTCCCTCTTACATATCTTGTCAATATCCCACTGCAAATCATCAATGATCAAGCATTCTTCTTTTTCTTTGAAAAAAAAGTTTAGTATTTTATTTTTCTCCCATTACATGTCAAAACAATTTTAAAATATTGATTAAAAAGACTTTAAGTTCTAAATCCTCTCCTTTGCCCCCTCTCTCCTCCCACTGAGAAGGCAAACAACTCAGTATAGATTCTATGTCAAACTGATATTTCTAAAGTACAAGTCTGACTATGTTACTCCTCTGCTCAAGAAGCTTCACTGGCTCCCTACTGCCTCTAGGATAAAATATAAATTTCCCTACTTGGTATTTAAAGAATTTCTCAATAAGGCTCCAGCCTATTTTTCCCTTCTCCCCCTTGCTTTCACCATACTTTCTATGCCAGCCAAACTGACATATTTATTGTTCCCTGTATATGATATTGCATGGACTGTCCTCCATGGCTGGAATGTATTCATTCCTCATGTCTACTTCGTGGAAATTCTAGCTCTCTTAAAGGTTCAGTTCAAATATTACTTCCCAAACAAGGGTATATATATATATATATATAAACAATTGATTTTAGAACTTTAAATTCTAGATTTTTTCCTTTCCTCCCTTGTCACTCCCCCTCCCCCCCTTGAAAGACAAGCAATTCAATACAGGCTGTGCATGTGTAGTTACACAGAACATCTACACAATGGACATATTGTGAAAAACTGACTATATTTCCTTCCTTCCTATCCTGCCCCCCGCTTGTTCTATTTTCTACTTTGTCCCTGTCCCTTTAGAGAAGTGTGTGCTTCTAACAACCTTCCTCCCCACCTCCCCTCCCCTCCCCTCCAACATCCCCCCTCTCATCCCCTTCCCCCTTACTCTCCTGTAGGACAAGATACCCAACTTAGAGTTTATGTCGTTCCTTCCCTAAGACAAATTCAATGAGTGTAAGGTTGACCCATTCTTTTTTGCCTTCCTGTTCTTCTCCTCCACTGTAACAGTTATCCCTGCCTCTTTTATATGAGATGATTAACCTCATTCTGTCTCTCCCTGTCTCCTCTCATTCTGCTCCTCTCCCACCTCTCAATTTCACCTTTTAAAATATCATCCTTTCCTATTGAATTGATCCTGTGCCTTCTGTCTATGTACACATATATACACACACTCACATATGTATTCATATGCATATATACCCTCCTATATAGACAAATATATAAATGTATATATATATATATATATATATATATATACATTTATATTCCCTTCACCTATCCTGGTACCGAGAAAAGCTTCATAAGATACAGTTATTGTTTTTCCATGTTGTCATGTAAATAGTTCAACTTTGATAAATTCCTCAGGATTTCTTTTCCATGTTTACCTTCTCATGCTTCTTGTATTTGAATGTCAAATTTTCTATTCATTTCTGTTTTTTTCAGCAAGAATGCTGGGAAGTGCTCCACCTCATTGAATGACCATGATTTCCCCTGAAATATTATATTCAATTTTGTTGGGTAGGTGATTCTTGGTTTAAATCCTAGCTTCCTTGATCTCTGGAATATCATATTCCAGGACCTTTCATCCCTTAATGTAGAAGCTGCTAGATTCTGGTTTATCCTGATTATGTTTCCACAGTATTCAAATTGTTTCTCCTTGGCAACTTGTAATATTTATTTTCTCCTTGATCTGGGAACTCCAGAACCTGGCTATAATATTCCTAGGAGTTTTCTTTTTGGGATCTTTTTCAAGAAGTGATTTGTGAATTCTTTCAAGTTCTATTTTGCCCTCTGGTTCTAAAATATCAGGACAATTTTCCTTGAGAATTTCTTGAAGGATGCTTTCTAGGTTCTTTTTTCGATCATGGCTTTCAGGTAGTCTAATAATTTTTAAATTGCCTCTCCTGTATCTATTTTCTGGGTCAGTGGTTTTTCAATGAGAGATTTCACATTGTCTTCTATTTTTTCATTTGTTTCGATATTTTTAATAGTATCTCGATTTCTCATAAGGTCATTTGCTTCCATTTGCTCCACTCTAATTCTGAAGGAATTATTCTCTTCAGAAAGCTTTTGAGATTCTTTTTCCATCTGGCAAATTTGACTTTTTAAGGCATTCTTCTCCTCATTGGTTTTTGGGCCTCTTTTGCCATTTGAATTAATCTATTTTTTAAGGTGTTATTTTCTTCAGTCAGGTTGTTGACTCTCTTTTCATGATTTTCTTTCATCATTCTCATTTCTCTTCCCAATTTTTCTTCTACTTCTCTTTCAAAATCTTTCT
>CM053585.1:123702023-123718268 GCA_028646515.1 Pseudochirops corinnae | reverse complement strand
AGAAAATTGTGAAAATTAAAATTAAAATTAAATTAAAACTTAAATTTAAATTTAAAAAATTGTGAAAATGAAAGCTATGGCAATATCTATTAAATACAATTCTTAATTTTTTTATGGATCAAGATTTTGTCTGAGAAGTTGTGGACTACTTTGTAGTCAGTGATGATGTTCAGATTCCCATATAGCTTATTGGTAGAGTTCTCAAGTATATTTGTAGTATAAGGATTTGTTCACTATTAGTCCATGAAAGATAGTGAGATTCTGGTGTATAATTCTAGCTGATAAGTCTTGTCTTTACAGTTATTTGGTAGGTGTTAAATTTTCAACCTCCTATAGGTCTTACCATGACAATAGGTCTTACCATCAGACATGCTATTGTAAATAAGACTTGAAATCTTCTTACATGTTCTGCCAAATGTTGTGGGAGATTACATTTTCCCACCATACTTATAGCAAATATCAGCTTTTAGAATACTCTATTTTTATTATAATTGTTCTGTTATTTAAATTTCTGCCATTAAACTCAAGATCTTTTCAAAATTCCTATTAAAATATGCCTATCCCTTTTCAAAATCATTTGAGAATTCATATTATCTTTGTCATACACTTTATTAAGTACAATTTCTATTGTTATCTTAAATGATGATCATCAGTGACCTCAGTTTCTCTGACTTTCCCTCTCCATATTTTAGCAGCTTCTCTTATTTTCTCTAATCTAGGCTTAAGTCTAAAGCTATTTCTCATAGTTAGCCTACACTGATTGTCAGTACATAGTTATATGACTTAAAGCAAAGGGTACCATTAAAAAAAAAAAGCAGTTTGAAACCCTTGACTATTAAAGTTCCATTTCCAATGCTATTAATCAGTCAATAAACATGTAGTAAGCATTTACTTCCTATGTGGTAGGCACTGTGTTAAGTACTGGGGATACAATTTAAAAAAAAGGAAAACTGTTCCCTTCCACATAGAATCAACATGTAAATAACTGGGTACAAAAAAATGTATTCAGAGTAGTTGGGAGGTAACATGAGAGAATAAGACACAAAAATCAAGGAACCAGGAAAGTCCGTATCCAAAGTCAGAATTAACCTGAGTCCAGAAGGAAGCCAGAGAAACCAAGAGATGATGATGGGGAAAAGTATTACAGACCTGGGGGACAACCAGTACAAAGGCGTGGAAACAAGAAATGGAGGTTTATATTGAAAGAATTACAAGGAGTTCAGTGTTGCACATGGAGAGAAGGAAAGTATAAAATGATTGGAATGTAGAAAGAGACCAGTTTATGAAGAACTTTAAATGACAGTATTATACTCTATCAGGCTTTGCAACCACTTTAATGCTCTCATTGTGCAAAAGGTTCCCTAACTATAATTCTCATTCCTTGCTGTTACCTTAACACCTTCTTCTGCATCACCCACCCCTCCTGTGTGCCACAGTTTGGGCTTTGAGAGTGTTATTATTTGAGATAGATAGGTGGCATGGTAGATAGCACATTGGGCCTAGGGTCAGGAAGAACAGAATTCAAATCCTGCCTCAGATAATTGCTACGATTATCATCTCACCTCTCTAAATCTCAATATTCTCATCTATAAAAGGGGATAAAATAGAACCTATCTTATGGAGCTTTTGTGAGGGGAAAAATGATACATACAATATGAGATAATAAGATACATACAAATCAAAACAGTATATAATTCATTGTCACTACTGTGTGCTAGGCCCTCTGCTAAGTGCTGGGGATACAAATAAGAAAAAATGGAGACAGTCCCTTCTCTCAAAAAGTTTACAATTTAAAAGGGGAAGACAATGGACAAAATGAAGCTGGAAAGGGGAGGGGGAACACCACAAGATACCCAGTGTGGGGGGGGGCATCTTGTTTAAATTAAGCAGAATTACAAATGGAAAGTGCTTTGCAACAACAAAAAAAATGTGTTATATAAATACTAACTGTTATCATCATCATCATTCTTTTTTTTCTTCTCCCCCATTCCATTACTTGCTCTTATGTATCCTTAACTATGCTCTCTCTCTCTGATCTCCATTTCTATATTAATTTCTACATCTCTCTCTTTTGCATTTTCCCTCTTTCTTCTCACTTTTAAATTTATGCGCCTATTTTCATGATACTTTTTTTTAAGTTTGAATGACTTGTTTATTTACTTTTAGTTTACAAGATTCAGTTCCACAATCACTTGAGTTTCAGATTTTCTCCCCTCCCTTCCCCCCCTCTCCATGGTGGCGTGCAATTATGTATAGGATCCGCAAATACTTTCACATTGTACAATAATCTTGATTATATAGAAGGATTGTAACCAATGAGTGATCACTGGGAAAAAAAAAAGCAAAACCAAACATTTCATGATACTTTTGCACTATTCAGTGCCTAGTTGCTGACTTTGCACCAAAGGAAGTTCAATAATTAAAACGACAGTACCTACGGGTAGGAAATTTATTTGACTTAGAGAAAAGTCTAATAAAACATTTTAAAAAGAAATTCACTCATTGTTTTCCAGGTCATACAGTAACACCACTGTTAGAGCTATAACCATGGAAAATCATATGCTGTTTTAGCAAATGAAAATCAATCATAAACAAAAAAAAAGATAATTTAGATAAAAAGGGAAAGGGGAAACTGTATAAAGAGAATGACGTGAACACAAAGGGAATTTGTCAACTAGCTGAGAGTTTTTAAAAGAAGATGTGAGCAAAAGCAGATAATGTGGGAAAAAAAGTGGATATAAAAAGTGAAGCATAGCTCTGAAAGATAAGCTTTAGGAGCATCAAAGTTATAACAAGCTGAGACTGCCTACAAATGATAAGGACAAAAGCGGGGCTTTTTAATATTTATTTTGGAAGCAAGTGGAAGATCAAGGAAGGGATAGGGCTGTTGCTTGGGATTGATGTGACGATGATGACAGATCAAAGAATGATAAATTTAGGGCTGAAAGGGACCACTGAAGTCTTCTAGTTCAATTCCTTCATTTTACAGATGATGAAACTGAGGCCCAAGGGCGAGCTTTCAACTGAATAGTTTCAATAATAGTGGCTGCTCTGCAACTTATAAAATTCTGATTTAGAAAAATGGTAGAAAAAAGAAGACATATTTAATTCTTATTTTGCTTCTTTTTCCTCTGTCAAGAATAATCTTTAGACTGCTTGGAAAGAGATTTTTTTAAATGGGTAATACTATTTTGTTGGGTGAATACCAAGTGAAATAAGATTTTGAGAGAACACTTAGCTACTCTCAGTTAATTCAAGTCAGCAGGCTAAGATGAACTAATTCTTATGGTACCAAAAAAAAAAAAAACCATTCATTAATGAGTTCATGTCAATTTAAAGGAACAGTTCTGGAATGTCTATCAAATATTCCAATTACATAAAGCTGGGAGGGATAATTGATACATGGGATGACAGAGCTAAGATATGAAATCATCATAGAATAGAACAATGAACTGAATCAAATGAGATGGAATTCATTTTATTTTATTTTTATTCTGAACTTAAAACCAAAAAAACAAAGAAAATTTCCATATATAGAGAAGATTGTTTATACAACTATGAATTTCTGTTTGATAACATTTTCCTTCATAAAAAGTATGTAATATATTCAGCCTTTTACTTTCAAAACTGTCTTGCTCATCTGTGCTCCTTAATAACTACCTTCTATACTTCTCTATACCCCTTTAAAATGTTTCAATATTTCTTTCCTAATATTCTTCCATACTCTTCCCTGAAAAGATAGCTCAAGTATTAAGTTCTGGGTAAAGTTTGGGGAAGGGATTTAGAAATGATTCCACAGTCAGAGGAGGAAATTGGAACTAGAAGTTAAGGATTTTAAACTGTTCTGCTATTTACTACCTACACAACATTGGTCAAGTCATTTAATCTCTAGGGGTTTCAGTTTCCTCATCTGTACAATGAGGTTTGATGAGATGATTTCAGAGGTTCCTTCTAGGTCTAAATCTATGGTCTCATGAAAGTACCTAAGATAGTGAGATGACTGAAGAGCATGACATATTATTAGTTGAAAGAACTAGTGATGCTTAGAAATCAAATGAAATCTTTTTTTACGAAGTACTTTGTAAGCCATAAATAGTCAGCTATAAATGTCAGATATTTTTAGACTGGATAAAAGAAGCCTTAGTAAGAATATGAGTTATCTTGAAGAATTCAAAAGGCTTCCATGAAGAAGCTTTATTTATGACAACTGACTTGATCCTCATAACAACCTTGGGAGGTCAGTGCTATTATTATTCTCAATTTACAGTTGAGGAAAATGAGGCAAACAAAGGTTTTAGTTACTCACACAGAGTGACATAGCTAGTAAGTGTCTCAGGCCAGATTTGAACAAAGGCTGTCCTGATTCTAGGCTTAGTATACTACCAGCTGTAATAAATAGATGAAGTTTCCAGAAAAAGAGATGTTCTCACTGTTTCCAAGTATTACCTCTCACTAATCCATTTTCCACACAGCTATCAAAATAATATTTCCCAATGCCTCCATTTTACTATTCCATTGCCCCACTCTAAAATCTGTAATGACTCCCTGTTTCTGATGGGACAAAACCTCAGCCTAGCAGTTAAAACCCTCAACAGCCTGACTGAGAGCTAACTTTCTGGCTTTATTTCATATTTCCCCTTCAATCTATGTTTCAGCCAAACTGGACTACCTGCTGTTTCCTGAACTCAAGCATTCCATTTCTCATCTCTGTGTCTTTATAGAGGTTATCTCCTATTCCAGGAATGACTTCCCTCCTTACTTTCTAACTCTCAGGAACCTCATATTCCTTCAAGGTTCCTTTCAATTGGATCCAAGTCCATAAACAATTAGGTAATAAATAACAATAAAATCATCCCTGACTTCAAAACCTTACATGAGGAGGGAGGGGTAAATTGGACGGGTAGGGGGAAGGCAGGTAGAGTTTGGGCCATGAATATATATGAGTAAGTAGATACAAAGGATTTTTTGTTTATTTTCTTTTGATTTTCCACTTGGACTTTTGATTTCATCAGTGTAGGGAACTCTGGAAATTCCCTCTGCTTAGGGAGATTGGCAACTCAATTGATATTATGGTAAGTAGATAGATTATTCCCCATCCCTCAAAACTTTTGGAATGACCCTGTCATTTAAACTCTCTCCTAGTTGTGGTTCTACATCTGACTGAGAGATACTGGCTGAGAGATTTAATAAAAATATATTAAGTTAAACTCCTGGTAAAAGCTATCTTCAGACAGTGGGAAAAAAAAAAAAAAGATCAAAGCAGTCCATAGGAGATAAAAATAGGCTGCAAGGAAATTCCCTGGGGGTCTCAGGAGGTCCCCACTAGAATACTAAATTTATCTTTATGTACTCCTTGCTCAAAGAACCCACAGCAATGTCCCAGATTAACCCACTTAGAAACTGTCCCAGTTCTGCTAAAGTTTGCCTTCACTCACAAGAGCCATGATGGTGTTCTAAGACGTTGGGCTTAACTCAATCTGGTCCTATTCCATTAGAATTCTGACCCACCACAGACTTCCATGTAAAGGTAAACATACTTTGATGATTCCCGAACAAGCAATCCCTTTCCCACCGAACCAGCATTGTCTCAATGACTGGTTTCACTGTAGAAGCAGAGCACTGTTCATTCTTTAAGAACTATGGGGACATTCTTCTTCTTTCTCACAGGGGTGTGATGGATTGGGAAATTCCTTTATCTCTCTAGAAGGTCTAATATCTGAACTCCGGAATTCTGGAGCTCTTGAATTTGCTGTTACCCATGAGGCAACCACCAAGGTTTGGAGTCTTCTCCCTGCCTAAGTGGACATTCACATCTCTACTTATGCCATATACTTACATAAGAACTCTATCAGTGTTCTTACTGTTACCATCTCTTGAGCTGGGGAAGATCATTTCAAGTATCTGTTGCCTCAGGCAGAGTGCACATACATGCAACTATGTGCTTCTGAAGGAGTTCTTTCTATGTCTCAGCTGCTACCTGTACTTGGAAGCTGTGAATATCTTCTCACTCCTTATGCAATACCTACATGGGGAGTGAGAAGATCTCTTTTGGCCATGAGCATCTTTGTAGAATCTCTTATTGTTCCATCTCCTGTCCTCTCCTGACCTGGGAAAGTCCACTCTCAGTATCTCTCTTTTCTGGCTGGTGTAATGCCAAGCAAAGGCAACTTCCAAGTTTGGGAATACCAGCATAGTAACTCTCGATTTATTCAGTGACAAATTAAGGCAAAACATTCACAGAACAGAGAAAATCAAAATACAGTGCAACTCACTCATTTAGCAAGTTCTCAATTTAATCACAAAGTATCTCAATTCAATCACAAAGTATAGAGTCAACTCCACCCCTGGGCAGTACATTCATTTAGTCAATCATAAAGTCTTCTCTCTATTCAACTGGAGATTAGTTTCCAATCCTAAACAAAGTACGTTCATTTGGTAGTTAAGTTCTCAATTCAATCACAAAGTATCTCAATTCAATCACAATGTATAAAGTCAAAGTACCCCACCCCTGGATAGTACATTCATTTAATCAATCACAAAGTCTCTCTTCTCAAATGGAGTTTAGTTTCCAATCATAAACAAAGTACATTCATTTGGTCAGTCACAGACCACAAAAAAATCAAAGTGCTCCACCCCTGGATCACAACTGAATTACAATTATCATCAGTTACCCCCCAAGCAGGAGAGGTCTTTTCTTCATCTTGACCTAAGGCGAGACAAAGCTTAACAAAGCCACAATCTACATTGCCAGTGTCCTCATCAATTCATTCTCTGCCTTCAGAACAATCTCAGGACCCCAGAAAACATCAGCAAGACCCTCTTCCAGGATTTCTGTAAACATACAACAAGAAAATCCTCCTTCAGAGCTTCTGAATCAACAGCAAGGTTCCAAGATGTCTATAACAACACTGTCCTTTACCAGCAGACAAATCTGGCAAAACAACATAAAAACAGACAAAATATCGGCATCACAGTCATGCCTCCTCAGTTCTTAGCAGTTCTGGCTGGCAGCTCTCAAAAGTCCTGGGCAGCTCCAATTGGTCCTCAACAGTCTCTCTCAGCAACTCTGGCCCCCAGCAATTCTCCTCTCTCTCTGCCTCCACGATATTGCTCCCCAAAAGTTCTTCTGCTTCTCTCTGCTTGGGCCTTCTCTCTAAATCCACTACACCAGCTCCTTCCAGTTCACCCCTCCCTCTTCATGTCAACAAGCCCATCCCACAAGTGGGATTCACTAGCTCTGGGTTTCAACACTGAACCCAAAAAGCAAGCCAAAACAGGGGGATCTTTAAGTTCTGTTACCATTATAGCTGGGTACAAGCATATGCAACTCTTCCATGTAATTCTGTTCCAAGGTAACCATTTCATACCTTGGTGAGAAAAGAAATGCTTTCTACTTCCCAGGAAAATATCTCCTTGCTGCTGACTCCAAAAAGGCAAAAATGAAGATCAAGAGCTATACAAGCCTCCTCCCAATGTTCAGCATCAGAACTTTGGGAGCATTCATGTTCTTTGGATGGGAGAATAACTAAACGAACTAAGGAGTAGTCAGAGAGGTAGGAGGAAGCAATCTCCCTCCCACCTCAAAAAAGAGCAATATCATGGAGGCCAGACCAAGGAAGGTGATGATTTCTAAGAGGAGGATTTGATAGTGTTAAATGCTAAAGAAAAATCAATTAGAATGAGAACTGAGGGGGAAAAGTCTTTGAATTTAGCAGTTAAGAGATTATTGGCTGCAGGATATAAAATAAGCTTATCAGCATTTTTATACATTACCAACAAAGTCCAGCAGGAAGAAATAGAAAGAGAAATTCCATGTCAAATAACTGCAGACAATATAAAATACCTGTATATCTACCTACCAAGATAAACCCAAGAACTATATGAACACAATTGCAAAACACTTTTCACAGAAATAAAGTCAAATCTAAACCACTGAAGAAATATGCATTGGTCTTGGGTAGGCTGAGCCAATATAATAAAAATCATAATTCTATCTAACTTAATCTATTTATTCATTTCCATGCCACTCAAACTACCAAAATAACTTTACAGAGTTAGGAAAAAAAAATATAACAAAATCCATCTGGAAGTATAAAAGGTCAAGAATATCAAGGGAATCAATGAAAAAAAAAAATGAAGGATGGTGGCCTAGCAGTACTAGATCCCAAACTATGTTACAAAACAGTAATCATCAGAACAATTTGATACTGGCTAAGAAATGGAATGATAAATCAGTAGAATAAATTAGGTACCTAATACATAGTAGTAAATCACCATAGCAATCTGGCATTTGATAAATGCAAAGATCCAAAATTTGGGGAAAAAAAAAAAGAATTCACTAGTTGACAAAAACTGCTGGGAAAACACTGGAAAGCAGGTTGACAAAAACTAGATATAGACCAACATCTCACACCATATATCAAGATAAGGTCAAAATGAGTACATGATTTAGAAATAAGGTTTGATGTCATAAGCATATTAGGGGAGTATGGAATACTTTACTTCTCAGATCAATGAATAAGAAGAATTTATGACCAAACAAGAGAGAGAAAGCATTATGAGATATAAAGTGGATAATTTTAATTACATTAACTTTTTTTTGCACAAACAAAACCAATGCTGCCAGGTTGAGAAGGAAAGCAGGAAACTGAGAGCAAATTTTCCAGCAAATTCCTCTGATAAATGCGTCACTTCTCAAATTTATAGAAGGAGCCAAATGTATAAGGATACAATTCATTTCCCAATTGATAAATGTTCAAAAGATATGAACAGGTAGCTTTCAGAAGAAAAAATTAAAATTATCTATAGTCACATGAAAAAAATGTTCTAAATCACTATCGATTTGAAAAATGTAAATTAAAACAATTATGAGATGTCCCCTCATACCTCTCAGATTGGTTAATATGACAGAAATGGAAAATGACAAATATGGGAGGGGATGTGGAAAAAACTGAAAATGAATACACTTTTCGTGAAGTTGTGAACTGATCTAACAGTTTTGGAGAAGAATTTAGAACTATTTCCAAAGGGCTATAAAACTGTGCTGGCCCTTTGACTCAGTAATACCACTACTATGTCTATATTCTAAAGAGATCAAAGAAAAAGGAAAAAATTCTATATGTGCAAAAAAAAATAGTAAGTCTTTTTGTGTGTGGTGACAAAAAATTAGAAATTGAAGTGATATCCTTCAATTGATGAATAGTTGAAAAGGTTGTGATACATGATTGTGATGGAATACTATTGTCCTGCAAGAAATGACAAGCAAGATGGTTTCAGGAAAAACTTTGGCAGACTTACATGAATTGATAAAAAGTGAAGTGAGCAGAGCCAGGAGATCATTATGCATAGTAACAGCAATATTGCATAATGATCACCTGTGAATGACTTAACTATTCTCAACTTATTACATTCAAATATTCAACTTGGCAAGTGAAAGAATAAGCATCAATCAAGTCAAGACGTTTTTTCCTCTCTTCAAAGCCTACAGAGCTGAAGGTCCACTTGAGTACCCTCTTTCTTTTACTCAGCCGGTATCTTCCAGACATTGTCCTCTCTTGGATAGTCAGTGTACCAATTTTGTTAGATCCCAGAAGGGGAGGCTAAAAATACTTCCTTATCTGGCTGTGGTTTATAATTCTCAGCTCAGAATTCTAAGGGTGAAGTGCCAGGACTTGGAATTCCCTTTCCTGAAGCTTATCATCTCAATTTACAGATGAACTGACTCTGTGTATATAAAGAGGAGCAAAGCCTTTGTGTCACTTCCTCACAATGACCCACCCTTTCTCCTTGGGACCTCTCCCACCCAGACCTTCCCTCCCACTGCTACTTGAAAGCCAATGGCACTAACTCTATTTTCAGACTAAAACCTCATATGAACTCAGATGTCCTTCCTTATATTTGACTTTAGGGGTGGGTATCCCTTCCCTAAGAGAATACTCCCTACCGGTCTCAGCAGACACACCTGGATTGTTACCCAATTTATTCTCCTTGTACTCTGGTTAAAAATAGCCAGATTACCCCTGTGTCACCTGAAATTCTCCTAAATCTGATTGGAAGAGGGAAAGATAAGGGTTCAAAATCCAGAGGCTCAGATGAGCAGGGCTAAATGGAGAATGAGAAAAAGAATTTGTCGTTGTTATAAAATCAGCTCCAATAGATTTTTAGGTGTGTTCAGTACTGAGACAAAATGGAAAAGTTCTTGGATCAAGTGCAAAGGGAGAGACTGTACAGAAATATATCTGGAGCATTTTGTATGTCTTAGAAGTTAGGTCCTAACTCCGATTTCATCGAAAAGAATCATAAAATAATAAAGTAAGAGCTAGAGAAGTTAGTCTACCCTCCATAGACAGAAGAAAAGTAGGCAATGGTAAGGGTACTATAGGAGGCAATTAGGTGGCTCAGTGGACAGCACACTGGGCCTGGAGTCAGGAAAACAGGAGTTCAAATTTAGCCTCAGACTCTTTCTAGCTGTATGATTCTGGGCAAGTCACTTATCCTCTGTTTCTCTTAATCTCCTGGAGAAGGATACTCCAGTATCTTTGCTAAGAAAATCCTGGGAACATTATGGTCCAAAGGGTCAAAAACAAAAAGAGCTGGACATGACTGGACATGACATAACAACAAAGGGTGCTGTAGTGAATTCATGCGCTCATTCAACAAACATGCCTTTTCCTTTCATACCATCTTTCCCTAGGAGAATTATGGCATTGCCTTTAGGTTTTTAAAAGGTCAAGTCACCATCCTTGTCCTTTTCTTGAGTTCCTTTGCCTTAAGAAGCACAATGAAAAGGTAACAGAGAAAAAATTACCTACCAAATTCAACATTTTTCTATCTAGTACAAAATCTGACCCAAGCCACACATAATTTCAAAGATGATTTCAATCTGAATGAATCATGGGGGCAGGAGTGGCTGTTAGTCTATATGACAAAACAGTCAATTTAAGTGGCAGGAAATTGATTCATTTGGGAAAAATGCAATCTGAAAGGTCAGAGGTGGATGGATGATAAAAAGTGATCCATGAACCTCCTCTCAGAGTTATCTCATCTAAGAATGTTTTTGGAATTGAATCCAATCAAATTTTTCTAGGACAGAACTGAAATTCTACAGGAATCAAGTGTTGTTGCCAGTGTTGAAATGGGTATATGTAGAGCTGCCAGTATCAGAGAATTTTTAGTGCTAAATCAAGAAGAATAACATGACAAAATGATTGGATTAAATCATAAAAACTGTAATTTTTACAATATATTGTCATCATTTAATAATAATAGTGTTTACTTAGGTGTCACAGTGGATAAAGTGCTGGATATAAAGTCTGGAAAATTTGAATTCAAATCCTACCTTGAATACTTTGTAGTTATGTGACCCCGGGTCACTTAACCTGTTTACCTAAGTTTTCTGATCTATAAAATGGGTGCAAAAATAATCACCTATCTCCCTGGATTATTGTGAGGATCAAATGAAATAACATATGTAACAAACTTTTCAAATATTAAGCCTGTATATAAATGCTGGTTATTATCATTATTAAATGTTAGTTATAAACAACTGCAAAACTCAGGACTTAAAACTTTTGATGCATGACTTGGTAGTACTACTATTGCAATAAGAATATTTAGAGACCACTTTTCAAGCAGGATTATTAGCTCAACCTGCTTAGCAGAAACTTGTCTTGGTTCATATCTTGCTGATCAATGAATCTTAACTAAACATGTTCAACCTGAGAGAAATATTTCCATTAGAAATGAGGAAATTAAACCCAAACTTTGTCCAGTATTTGAATTCTATCTTAACTGATTCTATAAATATGAATAGCTCTCTGACTCTTATTATTTTTCATCTCTGTCCTCCCTGGTGTTTCCTGGCTCTAGTCCAAATAAAAACAAAGGCACAAGTAGTCTCAAATTATTCATCAGGACATTTTTAGTTTCATTTTTTAAGATTCTAAGAGTCCAAGAGGATTAAGCAATTCAAGTGAAACTCAACCAGTCTCCCAATATCACAAAACAATGTCATCATAAAACAATGTGCAAAAAAGCATTCAGTATCTTCTTTAACATATTCTCCTAGCTCACAAATCTTCATTGTCTCTCTATTGTCTCTATGATTAAATGTGATTAAGGCAAACAAAGCCATCTGTTGCTTTGTTCAATTCTGACCTAGGCTTTAATTACTGAGTGGGCAATGCTTCAGACAAACTGAGACCAAGGAAAGATCTTAGCTTAAAAAAGTCGAGGTCTCCCATTGCATCTATGACTATTGTCATCCATCTTGACCTATGTCTTTCCACTGCACTCTGATGACTCTGGAGGAAAGACACTGATGACTTTGCATAGCTCTGTCTCACTTAAATACAATTTACTTGCAAGTCATTCTATCACCCTTCTGATGTCCTCTTTAAGAATGAAGAAGGAACAAAGAATAACAACAAAACTAACAGGATTAAATACAGGATCCTCAGACTAGCATTTAAAACCCTCCTTAAAATGACTGCCACCTACCTTTCGAGCATTATGTTATAATACTCTCCTTCCCAAACTTTCTGTTCTAGTTAAAACTCAACATTTCATCTCCTGTCACCATGCATTTGTAAGAGTAGCCCCTTATATCTGAAATGCATTTCCTCCTTGCTGCCAGTTTCAAGAATCCCAACTCCCTTTCAAACAGCTCAGATATAATATGAGTCTTTTTCTTTTCCCCAAGTTATTTGTGTATCTCATGGATCACCATGTGATGCTTTGTTTCTGTTGATCAAGTCTGAGCTTGAGGATCAATTCAAAGGGTCATTTTTCTCTCAGATCTGTGATGCTTCCACCTCATAGTTTGCTTTAGGAAAATCACGGAATAAAGTTTGTATTAGGTTTCCATAGGTATGGAGCAAAAGGTTTCCAGGTCTTCTAATAATCATAGTTCTTGATACTTTACAAAGCACTTTATACTCATTATCTGAAATTATCTTTTTCAACAGTTTTGTGAGGTAGGTGGTTTTATTACCTCCAATTTATAGATGATGAAGCTCAGACTGAGCGTGATTAAGTGACTTGTCCAGGGTCACATACTACTATATATCTGAAATAGGATTTCAATATATGTCTTCTTGACTCCAAACTCAGCATTTTCTGCACTATGCTGTGCTGAATTCCTACAACAACTTAAAATAGCATGTATTTAATGAGTAGAGGAAAGCATTTATTTCATCCCAGAGATACTGGAGAAGGGCAAACTATTCATAGGAATACAAAAATATTCAAAACAATTCTTTCTCTTGAGGAAGTTCTACTTTTCCATAATGTCCATGGTTTAGATTTCCCTCAAAAGGGAATTAAATTTTAAGTTGTCCTTAGAGTAACTCTTGCTTCTAATAGGATCTTGCACAGTTAAATCTAGACTTGAAATGCTAACCTATGGTTTAGACTTCCTCAAAAAGGAAGATATAATTTGGGGCTACAGGACAATCAAAGCCATTCCCAGTGTAGATAACTACACTATCTGAATAACTTGTGGCAATAGTGTCATCAAAATCTAGGTCTTTAGCTCTCTATTTCCCTTCTGGCTTTTACCCCTCAGTGTCTTTCAGGTATAGATCAAGAGAAACATTCATGGGGAGTCCTCTTTTCTCTCTGAGTCATATTATTTCAGAAATTTCCTTTCTCTCAATAGAGTGGTCAGAAATATACCCAAACTCTTAAACTTTCAGTAACTTGTCAAGCAACTCCCAAGGTTGGTGCTACCCTGTAAATTCCCCTTAATAGAACAGAAGGCCAGATTCCAGGATCCCATTGAATAGGAAATCCCCATCTAACTAAAAGGCAGAAGATCAGGGACAACAGTGTCTAGGAAGTCTTATCTTAGATCACATGTTCTTCCCCTGCCAAAGCTACCACTAACAGTCCTGCAGGGTGAGGCTTGGGAGGAGTGAATTCTCCTCTTACCCTGCTACTATGCCTCAGAACCTCTGTCAAAGAAAGGCAAAAAGGAAAACACCAAAAATAAGGCTCAAAGCAGTCTGTTGATACCAGTTTTAGGCTAGGACAAATCATCTTCCCATGAGAGTTGGCCAACCAATTCATGTCAGTAGCAGTAGCCATCAATGAAGCCCATTCTCCTGAAGGGAGCATTATCAATATCTTTTATAGTAATAACGTGATTTAAAAACTCTGAACAAAGGCTCATACTTCTGTAAACTGATTAAACTGACTACAGAACTTCCCTGATAACGTCTCACATCAACAATCTCACGTCTTACATTATATTCTCAAAAATTAATGAAACCCTTTCATTAGTGCTCCATTTCCCCTTGAAATTACATTCTATTATCTTATACCAACTTTTCACTGACTTATCAGCATATATATTATATAATAATATTATAACAAGCATATATGAACTGATGCTGAGTGAAGTCAACAGAACTAGGAGAACACTGTACATAGACAGTAACAGAAACATTGTACAATGACTAACATTGATAGACGTAGATCTTCTCAGCAATGCAAGAATGTAAGGCAACTCCAAAAGACTCACGATGGAAAATGCTATCCACTTCCAGAGAAAGAACTCTGGTGTCTGAATGCAAATGGAAACATAGTATTTGTTCTCTTTTTTTGTTTGTTTGCTTGTTTCTTTTTTCTTGTGGGAAATCCAATGCTTCTTTATAACATGACTAAATGAAAATATGTTTAATATGACTATATATATGCAGAGTCTCTGTCAGATTGCATTCTGTCTTAGGGAGGTGGGAAAGCAGGGAGGGGGAGAAAATTTAGAATTCAAAATCTTATGGAAGGAATGTTAAAAACTAAAAAAAAACAATTTATTAAAAATTAATAACCATTTATTAAGCTCCTAGTATATGCTAGGCACTGTGCTTAGTGTTTTACAAATATTTCATTTGATCTTTACAACAACCCTAGGATGTACATGCTATCATTTTCCACATTTTACAGATGAGGAGAATGAGGCAGACAGAAGTTAAGTGACTTGTCCAAAGTCACATGGTTAATAATAGTCTGAGGCCAGATTTGAACTTAGGTCTTTCTCATTCAAACTTCTGAATTCCATGCATCATGCTGCCCAGTTGTATACTCCTTGAGAGCAGGGATAGCTTTCTCTTTTTGTCTTTGCATTCCCAGCTCCTTGTGCAATGCCTTACAAGCAATAGGTGTTCAACAAATATTTACTGAGTTGAATTGATTCATAATGTAGAGAAGTTGCAGGGGAAGCCATACTTAGACCACTCTCCCTTAAATAACCTCAGATAGCTCATCCTTTGGGCAATTAGGTAGTGCTGCAGCAGATAGAGTGCTGGGCTTGGAGTCAAAAAGACTCATCTCCTGAGTTCAAATCTGGCTTCAGACACTTACTAGCTATGTGACTTTGGGCAGGTAACTTAAACTTGTTTGCCTCAGTTTCCTCATCTGTAAAATGAGCTGGAGAAGGAAATGACAAACCACTTTACTATCTTTGTCAAAAAAAATCCCAGATGGGGTCACAAAGAGTCAGACACAACTGAAATGAGTAAATAACAACAAAGAACATCCTTTGAAAGTCCATCTTTATTCTTCCCCTGTTAGGCCAGGGCACAATTTAGTAACAACTTCTTTTTTAACTGAAGAAATGTTAGCTGCCATTTTATTTATTTCATTTTTGTAATATTTTATTTTTCCCCAGTTACATGTCAAGACTATTTTTAGCAATCATTTTATTTTTTAAAACTTTTATTTATTTTTAGTTTACATCATTCATTTCCATGAGATTTTGATTTACAAATTTTTTCTCCATGTTTCCCCTACCCACCATCCCAAAACAGCCATCCCACTGTATACCCCCTCTGCCAATCAGCTCTCTCCTATATCCTCCTCCATCACCCCTCTGACTTTCCAGTAGGGCAAGAGAGATCTCTCTATCCCAATACCTGTATATTTCCCTCCTTCCTATTCCACCCCTGCCCCACTTGTTCTATTCTCCACTTTGTCCTTGTCCCTTTACAAAAGTGCGTGCTTGTAACAACCCTCCCCCCCAACATGCCCTGCCCTCCTCCCGCCCCCTCTTATCTCCTTCCTCCTTACTCTCCTGTAGGCCAAGACAGCCAATTTAGAGTATATGTCATTCCTTCCCTAAGCCAAATTCAACGAGAGTAAGGTTGACCCATTCCCTTTTGCCTTCTTGTTCTTTCCCTCCATTATAACAATTATCCCTTGCCTCTTCTATATGAGAGGATTAACCCCATTCTGTCTCTCCCTGTCTCC
>CM053585.1:123677304-123701523 GCA_028646515.1 Pseudochirops corinnae | reverse complement strand
GGGGGGGGAAAGGCTTCCTGTAGAAGCTGGAATTTTATTTGTTACTTAAAGGAAGCCAGGTAGGTCAGTAGTTGGAGTAGAGGAGGAAGAACATTGAGGCCTGGGGGACAGTCAGAAAAAAATGCCTGTAACTGAGCTATGGGGTGTCACTGGATTGAAGAATACATGTTGGAGAGTAAGGAGTAAGAAGATTAGAAAGGTAAGAGGGGCCTAGGACATGAAGGGCTTTGAATGTCAGAACATTTTATATTTGTTTCTGGTGGTTATAGGGAGCTATTAGAGTCTATTGAATATGAGTGGAGAGGGGGTTGAAATAATTGAACCTGAGCTTTAGGAAAATCATTTTAATGGTTGAATGGAGGATGGAATGGAGTGGGGAGAGACTTGAGGCAGGCAGACTGACCAGCAGGTTACTGCATTAATCAGCATATGAGGTGATGAGGACCTGTACCTGAGTGGCAGTGTCAGAGGAGAGAAGGGGGCACATTTGAGAAATATTGTAAAGGTGAAATATACAGGCCTTGGCAACAGATTGCATATGGTAAGGTGTGGGGGGTGGGGGGTGGGATACAGGATTACTTCTAGGTTGTGAGCCTGAGGACAAGGACGATGGTGCTGCCTTTTATGGTAATAGAAAAAGTAGGGTGGAATAGAGGGATTAGCGGAAAAGATAATGAGCTCTGTTTTAGATCTATTGAATTTAAGATAGATAGATATCCAGTCTAAGACATCTGAAAGGCAGTTGGAGATATGAGATTAGAGGTTGGCAGAATTTGGGGATAGGAAAGAGAATTGAGAATCATTAATACAGAGATGATAAAGCAATGGGAGCTAATGAGATAACCAACTGAAGTAGGAGAGATGAAAAAAAAAGAAGACCCAGGACAGAATCCTAAGAGACCCTTATAGTTAGAGTGTGTGATATGGATAAAGATCCAGCAAAGGAGACAGAAAAGGAGTGGTCATATATGTAAGGAGGAAAACCAGGAGAGAGTGGTGTACTTAAAACCTAGAGGAAAGAGAGTATCAAGGAGGACAGAGTGATCCACAATGTCAAAGACTACAGAGAGGTCATGGAGAATGATGACTGAGAAAAGGACACTGGATTTGGTAGCTAAGAGATCATTAATAATTTAGGAGGGAACAGTTTCAATGGAATGATAATGTTGGAATCCATGTCATAAAGAGTTAAGAAAACAGTGAGAGGAGAGAAAATGGAGGCACATATATAGACAGCCTTTTCAAGGTGTTTAGCTACAAAGAGTAGAAAAGAAATAAGACCATAGTTAGTGAGGGTGAGAGGATCAAGTGAGGGTTTTTTTCAGAATGGAGAAGATATTTGCATGTTTGTAGGAGGAAGGAAATGAGCCAGTGGAAAGGGAGAGACTGAGATTAAGTGAAAGAATGGGGATGCTAAATGGGCCATTATGTCATAAACCACACAGGCCCTATTCTCAAGGAGTTTAAATTCTATCTTCACAGAGTTGCTAAAGTGAATTCCTAAAACACATATCTGACTATGTCACTTCCCTTCTCAATAAAGTCCAGTAACTCCCTACTACTACCTCTGAGATTTAAACTTCTCAGGTTGGCATTTAAAGCCCCTTACAACCTGATTACAACCAACTTTTCCAGTTTTCCTTTGTATATTTTCTCTTTTTCATGAACTTTTCAGTCCAATCTGTCCTCCTTGCTGTTCCTCTCACAAAAAGTTTCACCTCCTACATTCCACATCTTTGCATAGGTTGTCTGCCCCCATGCCAATGGTGTATTATTTTCTTACCTCTTTCTCTTATAATCCCTAATTTTCTTCAAAGTTTAATTCAGTTACTAATTGCTTTAGGAGGCCTTTCCAGTTCCCACCTAGTCCCTCCATCTCAAAATGTCCTTGTATTTAGTACATACACATACACTCATATATACATAGCATATATATATATATATGTTCACAAATATGTTTATATGGTATACATGTATATATACTTTATATACACATACAAATATACATCTATGTATATTATATACACATATATGCATCCTTGCATATACCTATATATTATGTATACACATGTATGTATATATACAGATATGTGTTGCACGCATGTTTTATATGTGCCCAAATATGTACTTATCTCCTTTAGTGGAATAGAAGCTCCTTGAGTATGGGGAAGAAATTGATTTTTACCTTTGCATCCTAGCCCAGTGTCTAGTGCGCAGTAGCCGCTTAATAACTGCATTTGGGTTGATTGAATGAATGAATGAATGCATGTATGAATCTCTTCTGCAGCTTTCTTGAAGAAGTCATACTATCCCTGCCTGAATAGTCCTAGTGATGAGGGGCTCTACCTACCAAGTTCCTCAGCCTCTCCAATGAAGATCCCACCCTCTGTAAGAGAATGACATATGTGGAATCACTATAAGCATGAGTAGAAAGCAGAATATAGGTTAAAAAGCCTTTCAAGGGCACAAGAACTGGTTGATGGTATAAGTATTCTTCATGTTATCTGACATAAGCTTATCCTGAACAAGTTAATCTGTTGGATATGTATGTAACCATGGAATTGAGCCAGAATCATATGTTTTAATTCAATATTCTTTAGGAATCAGGTATATGCAGGAAGCTGTATTAAGTCCTGGACTGCCAAGGACAATATATGTGTGCATATATATGTGTGTGTATGTATACATGTATGTGTATCTATATGTGTGTCTGCATATATGTATGTGTGTATGTATATGTGTGTATATAATATACACACGTATATCTATCTCTATGCATATATATGCCTACACATATATACACACACACTATACACACACACACACCTACATGTATATACCATACACACGCACTATATATATATTTATACACACACACACACACATGTACATATGTTAAAGCATAAGCAAAGTGGCCTCAAAGAGTTTACATTCTACTGGGTGATACGAAGTATAAGGGGTGAAGTCAATGCAAATAATATGAGAGGGAGGCAGCTATTAAGAACTTAGAGCCGTGGTTCTCAACCTTCCTAATGCCAACCTTCCTAATGCCACCACCCTTTTAATACTCCTACGTGGGTGTCTCTGCATGTGGGTGGACCCACCTGGAGATGGATAGAGGAGCTGTGTCTCAATTCCTAAGACCATTGGAAATACGTGTTTTCCAATGGTCTTAGGTGACCCCTGTGACCCTTGTGAAAGGGTCATTTGACCCCCAAAGGGGTTGTGACCCACAGGTTGAGAACTGCTGACTTAGAGGGTCAGAAAGACTCCCTATAGAAAGTGGCAGCTGAATCAAGCCTTGAAGGAAGATAAGAATTCTAAGAAGTGTGGGTGATGAGGGAGTTCATTTCAAGCAATGGGAACAACCTTTATGAAGATGCAGAGGTAGGAGAACTTCTGGGAACAGCAAATGGCCAGACTGTGTGGAACAATGAAGGAATGCAGAGAATAGGTCTTTCAAATGTAGAATGTGAAGGGCATGAAATGTAAAGGGCTCCAATGTTCATAATTCACCCCTAGAAATCACTTGACATTTACTTTGTATATTTTTAATGTTATTTTTATGTGTATATACCAAGATAACTATGCTGCTGCTGCTATTTAAAACAGATATTTGTCTATATCTTCAGACTAGGGTCTTCACAAATGTTACTTAACAGAGTTGACAACACCTTTATGTAAAGGGCTCTTATTATGTTCCAGGTATTGCACTAAGTGCTGGGAATTCAACAAAAGGCAAAAACAAGATCTACCTTTAGGAATTAGTATTCTAATAGGAACAACATGCAAGAAACAATGTTCATACAAGGAATAGAGTTGATAGTAAGTAACCTCAGAAGGAAAGACATTAGCAATGGGATGGGGCGGGGGTACTGGGAGAGAGCCTCCTACAGAAAGTAAGATATGAGATACATCTTAAAGGGAGCCAAGGATGCTTAAGAGGCTGAGGTGAGAGGCAGAACATTCCAACCATAGGAGACAGCTTGTGCAAAGGCAGGACATGAGATAGAGTATCTTACTCAAGAAATAATAAGTTTTATTGTAGAGTTCTGGAAGGTAATAAAGTGTAAGAAGAATAGAAAGGTAGGAGGGGGCTAAGTTAGGAAGAGTTTTAAATACCAAAAAGATGAGTTTGTATTTGATCCTAGAGATAATAGGAAGCCACTAGTGTTTACTGAAGAGGTGAGTAACATGGTCAGATCTAATCTTTAAACCAATTAACTTGGAAGCTGAGTAGAGGATAGAATGGAGTGAGAGATCCTTGATGCCTTGATGCAGGGAGACCTGTTAAATGACTATTATGGTTGTCTGGGTTAGAGAAGGTAAGAGCCTAAATTAGCATGGTGGTTGTTTGAATAAAGAGTTTTTGTTTGTACCCACTGGGGCAATTATGAACTAGGACATCTACAATCCTTGATACTGGCAAAAGAAAGATCTAGAAAGATTATTTATTATGAGTTTTGCACTCTTCCCTACTGAAACTAGAGATGGACAAAGCAAAAGGGTGCAAAGATGAGAAGGAAAAGAAAATTGAGGGGAGGGAAGGAGAGAACAGAAGGTGAGATTGGAAAGGACACTTAAAAATGCTTTTTATCCCTTCAGAAGTGAGGAAGCAAAATTAAGACCACCAAAAGAAGGTTCTGGAAATTCCCCTTCCCATTGCTTTTCCCTCCTCTCTTTCTACAGCTTTGGATTATTGGCTAACCATTCTATGCCTTTCCACAACTCGAGTCTAAATGTTTTTCCTGCTCTTTCTTGATAATTATCAGTAGTCATCCTGGCCCCAAATCTTTAGACTACAGAGGTAACAAACACCCACATAGCCTGCAACACTCCCTAAGCTGGCCCAAACCAGACTAAACTGTAATTGAGAAATATATAACAAAATACATAAAAATACACCCAAACATAGATGATACTATATTTTAAAACTAAGTCAATATGAGACCCATAGATATCCTTATTTACAGTTTGGTGACCTACATTTCTACTTGAGTTTAACACCACTAGATTGTTGTAAAATCATTTTAAATGGCTTAATTTTCAGACTTGTAACACTGAAGTTGCATCTAGATAGCTTTATTCATTCTCTGAAGTTTTTCTGTCCAGTTTGTTCCTCTTCACTTCCCTTCACTTTTAGTCTCTTCCTCTTTCCTCCTTAGCATGTTAAACCTTGGACTCAGAGTCAGAAGATCTGACTTTAATTCTCTCCTCTGCCACTCACTAGTTTTGTGCAACCTTGAACAAGTTGTTCCGTTCCATCATACCTCAGTTTCCTCATCTCTACAACTGACTTAATAATACTCACCTTAATCTACTACAGAGTGACTCTAAAGAAAAAATTTTGGGAGACAGTCCTACAGTGGAAAAAAAAAATCATTCATGTCAGAATCTGGGTCCAAATCCTGCATTGGAGCTTATTACCTGTATGACCATGGATAAGTCAGTTTACCTCCGTGGGACTTAGTTTCGTCATATGTAAAGTTAAGCTAGATCCATGATTTTGTTTATATAAAGCAACAACCATATAAATGTAAGCTATTATCATTCCCATTCATTTTCTCAAAAAGTTATTTTCTTCCCAATTCCCATTATATAATTTTCTTTAAGAAAAAAACAAATGGAGATCGGAGACAAGATGGTGGCATAGAAGCAGGAGAACTCCGGGAGCTCCCCCGATAACCACCTCAAATACCTATAAAATATGACTCTAAACAAATTTTAGAGCTCCAGAATGCACAAAGTGACAGAGAAACAAATCTCCCACTGAAGGCAGCCTGACAGGCAGACAGGAAGGGCTCATCGCAGCATGCTGGGAGCCGAGACCAGCCTGGTTTTAGGCCCAGAGCGGCCAGGACAAGTTGCAGCTGGAGCATTCAGGAGAGTGGATCACTGGCAGTTGTGGCAGTTTCCAGAATTATCAACCCATAAGAGCCAAGGACAAAGTGAAAGGTCAGTGGAACTCAGCTAAATTTGGGGGAGAGGAGTGGGTCCAGCAGGTCCAGCAGTCTGCCCCCAGACCCAGAAGTGGTAGAAGTGGCAGCCCTGCAGCAGCCTCCACATGGCTGCTTCAGAGCTTGCAGCAGGCAGATTGTAGGGGGGCCAAGTGACCATTCAGAGGCTAAGTGCTCTTGCCTTGTCCTGCCTGGATCAGGATCATGGTCTTAGGTGGTGGTCCCAAGGTGAGTGACCAGTGAGCCAAAGCTGGTGGGGATTGTAGAGATGGTGGCCCCCTAATAGCTCTGGCAGCTGTGAAAACCCCAGAGAATTGAGACAAAGCTCTCCCTTCTGAAAGCAGAGTTCTACTGAGCCCAAAAGTCAGGTAACTGACTGGCAACATGAGCAGGCAAAGGAAGCAAAGCAAGAACAGCAATCCAACTTTAGATTCCTTTTTTGTGGACAAAAAAGATCAAAGTGTGGAATGGGAGGAAGACAACACAGTCAGAACTCCCACTTCCAAAAACTTCCAAGAAAAATTTAAACTGGTTACAGGCCATAGAGGAGATTGAGAAGGATTTTGAAAACCAGATAAGAGAAGTGTAGGAAAAATTGGGAAGAAAAATGAGAATGATGCAAGAAAATCATGAAAAGAGAGTCAACAACCTGACTGAAGAAAATAACATCTTAAAAAATAGATTGTAAAAGAAAAAGAAAAAAAAAACAAATGGACAATTGCTATAGGAAAATTCCTTGGAGAAAACATTTTCTAATACAGGTCTAGAGTTGTTTTGATATTTAAAATCTTTTCTTTTTTTCTTTCTGGAGTGGGGAAGGTAGGGCAATTGGGGTTAAGTGACTTGCCCAATGTCGCACAGCTAGTTTTTGTGTTAAGTGTCTGAAGCAGGATTTGAACTCAGGTCCTCCTGACTCCAGGGCTGGTGCTCTATTCACTGCACCACCTAGCTGCCCTTATATTTAAAATCTTAAGACAGTACTCTAATACACTGAGAATTTAATGCCCATTACAATTCAGAGGGTATGTGTCAGAGAGAAGTCTTGAACACACACTTTTCTGACTCCCAGACCAGTCCTCTATCCACTATGCATGCAAATTTTATTACAATACTTTGGGGATAGAAACTGGACCTGCAATTTTACTACTATAGAGAAGGAATCCCTAAGTAAGTAAATATCATCTGCCAATGCAGGTTGGAACATTTTCTACAACTTATAAATCTTAGACAGCTGCCTAAAGCACTAAGCAGTTAAGTGATTTCCTCAAGGCTATACAGCCAGTATATGTCAGAGGTGGGATTGGGACAGAGGTCTCCTATTAGAATATGAGTTCCTTGAATGAAGAGGCTGCTTTTTGCCTTTCTTTGTATTTTCAGTGCTTAACAGAGTTCCTAGGATATAGTAAGTACTTTATAAATTTCTGTTTAGCTAAACAAATACTTGTTAATTTACTGGCTTTGAGGCTACTGTCTATCCAAAATGTGACATTGCTTGTATTATATAGTTAGTAGTTAGTTTCACAAATAACTAAAAATTTTGCTAGTCTAGGGAACTTATATGTATTGATTTTATAATAGGAAAATCAAATAATTGGCAAATGACTATATTATACAATTATCTCATTAACATTTGGGACTTTTTTCTACCATAACACCAACATATTATGTGACTGCCCCACACTGATGTTTAGTTATTTGTGATGTTAGCTGAAATGATCACTATCATTCTAATAAGGTGATCTGATTTAATTTTTAATCAATCTAATTATTTCTTCAGTATATCTCTATCTCTATCTATCTATCTATAGGGAAGGAGAGAGAGAAAGAGAGAGAGAGAGAGAGAGACAGAGAGACAGAGAGACAGACAGAGACAGAGACAGAGACAGAGACAGTGACAGAGACAGAGACAGAGAGAGAGACAGGGAGAGAGAGAGAGAGTGAGAGAGAGAGAGAGAGAGAGAGAGAGAGAGAGATCTGGAAAATATATGCACTGATATTTTAATTTGTTAGGATCATAGATCTTGGAGTAGAGAGAGCCATAGATTACATCTAGTCTAACCCACTCATTTTGCAGATGAAGAAACAGAGAGAAGTCCATAGAGGTAGCATGCTTTACCAAAAATCACACATCTAGAAAATAAAAGAGACAAAATTTGAATTTGGGCGCTTTGTGTTCAAGGTTAATTCTCTTTCCATAGAGCCACATTGATTCCTTAAAAGGTAAATGTTCAAGAAAAAAAAACCATTTGAGAACTGATTAATCTATTCAAGTATAATATTGCATTTTACTCTGAAATTTTCTACCTCTTTTCTTCTATTAATGGAAATGTTGATTTTTTAAGGAGCTACCTTATTTTTGAAGTGATTGATGAAACAAAAAAAGGTTTCATTTTGTTTTCAGTTCTGGCTTTCCCCTATCTTTTTGTTTTCTCCAGTCTAGCTTTGTATCATGTCTCCTATTTTAGGTGACTTAATTTGAAAATGTGTATGCTCCTTTGTTCCTGATACCTCATCTCCCACAGCCCACCTGTTACTTAGTGTGAATTTTTCTTGATGACCCCAGCTCATTCAAATCTCACAATTGTCAGTCCCTTAACTCACCTCTTCTGGTCATGCTTTAGCCAAGCTCCTGGTGTGTATGGAGGCTTTCAGCAAGCACTAGTTCCTCTAGTGTGAGGGCTTTCCAAGCCCTTTATTTTCAGGGATGCTCATCCACCTTTAGTGCTCACCTTTCATCCAACACTCCTCTAAGACTCTAAGAAACTGTAGCATATGCAGTGGCCACACCCCAGTAAAGTCTTGGAAGAAAAGTTAAACCAGACTGAGAGTATCTGCTAGGATTCAAATGCATTGGTGAATTAGGGGCATGTCTACCTAAGCATGCAATAACTTCCACTTGTAGACTGGGTGGATGAGAACAATTCATTCCAATGGCCATCAAGGCACCTAAAGCAAGGACTATGAAGCATTTAGATCTTGAAGGTTAGATATAAAAACAAAGGTAATCCATTGCATCCTGGGCTATTACTAGTTTTCTTGACTTTTATCTTGCCACTAGACTTTGATGACTCTGAAGAGAGAATGAGGCTAATGATTGTGCAATTCTGCCTCAGAAATCTAATTCACATACAAGTCATCACCCTGACATCACCGATCCTCTTTAAATCAGAGGATGAACAACAGTCAATCTCTAAATAAAAGTAAAATATTTATCCCCTCCAGTTTTCTGTCTAAGACCTTTAGGGCATTTGTGGGGGGCAGGACAGGATGAGAAAGTTGGAAGGGATGAATGGAGGGGCTTTTCAATTCATTCACTTACAACCAGTTCACCATTATCCCACAGAAACTGAACCCAGAATGGCCCAGAAATAATTCTACATTTCCCCTAATACTACCATATCTCCTCTAATCCAAAGCTACCTGATGAAGCAATAAAATATCTTTCTTTAACAGATGAATTAGGTTTATAAAGAAGACATCCTCATTGTTTTATTTTTAATCAATTTAATTATTTCTTCAGCATGTACAATAAGTAAATATCTTTTATTTCTAAATTATAGATATAGGGAGGAATTTGAGGTTCTTTCATGTCATTTAATTAAGTTCATAGAGAAAGAAATGATTTATGATTGTGCTGACCAGAACATCATTGTTGTTAGAATTTTTTTTTTTTAACAAGTTCTGGCTAAGAAATGGTGAAGTATTTTATTCCAAATTTTATCACTGCAGATTCAAAAAAGAATAGGTCATAAAACAACTCAGGATTTTAAAAAAAGACAAAAACCTTCTTGTAAAACATTCTAATCTCTAGTCATTCGTTTCTTTCCTCCATTTCAGGTCTCAGTTCTTGACTTTATTTTAATATTCTATAGCTAAAACAGTTTCCCATTTTCTGACTTACTACATCCTATCCTATAACTCATGATTAAAGAACTGAAATTGCTACCCAGAGAGGTTTCACTTGTCAGGGGGGAAAATGCTGGATATGTAGTCCTTGTTTTGAACCCTTGTTTTGCCACTTACTACTTGTGTGACTTTGGGTGAAGCATTTAACTTTTCTCAACCTCAATTTCCATATGTGTAAGAAGAGGGAATCGTCTTAGGTGACTTCTTATGACCCTTCCAGTTCCAAATCTTGTTATTCAAGTCTGGAATTGAGAACTCTGTTTGGAAGTCTGGAATGAGTTTATTGGCAGACTGAATTTATGTTATGCCCAACTTCCACATGTTCTGGTATCATGTAGACAATAGACTAGATCTCTCACTTCTTATCCAAGTATCCTGGTGTTCAAGTTCTTGCATCCAGAGTTTGGGAATTCAGAAGGTGCCACCATGACTAGCCTGCAGGATCTTATGGTGTTCTTTATCATTCCAAATAATCCTGCTTTGATGTTTCATCATGACATGGAAATGACCCTGAATTCTTGATGACTGTACCAGTGGAACATAAGTTCTGAAAGGCTCTACCATGCTGAAGAAATATCACAATGGACCCTGTAACAAATTATGTCTACTTTATAAGGGCCCTGAGTACTTCATGGTGATTTTTTTGGCCACAGCAACACATGAAACAAAGAAAATATGAAATGACTCTTACTCATTTAAGGCTCTCTTCTTCCTTGATAGACACAGTGACAGAGTATTAAGGGGGGCAAAGGGTGCTAAGAATCACACATAGTTTTAAGACTATCAAGTTTGATATGGCTATTGATATTCTAAGTCAGAAATCCTTGCTCCATGATTATTGACTGGATAAACTGCTGAGGATCTAAGCAACCAATCTTGAAATTATTTCTATAAACAAAATCCTAAGAAAGAAGTCACAACTAAACGGAAGGATGGTTCATACTCACTCCTCAGAGAAGTAAATCAAGGAGTTGGGAGAGTTGATTTTATCATATTCCTAAAGGCATCAGGAAACATTTTCCTGTAATACTGCTACATCTAATGTTACAGTACTAATGGTAAGCATTTACAAAGCATTTACAAAAAGACCATTATGAAAATAATTACAGTTTGCACACAAGGTCACTAATTGGGGATAAAGGGAAGAATTCCATGAAGAAATTTTATATATAACATTTTATAGCACTGAAAATAGTATATTCTAATTTATTACCAAAACTGTAAAAGCATGATAATTAAACAGATAAACAAAAATTAAGCTAAAAGCTAATTATACAGAAAACAAATGAACACATGGCCCCAATAGTGTGTTCACTTATTCATGCACACATTACTTCAAGATGAAATTAAGGATTCAAATTTTAATAAAAAAGCTAAAATTGTAAAGACCATGCTTCTCATCTCCCTTTCTCCCCATCCTTTTCTTAGTCTGATCTTCTCCAACCTTCCTATTATCATATGAAGCATATTCATCAACTTTGTTACCCAGACATGGAATCTGTCTTTGACTCTTCTCCAAATTTAAAAGGTCATCAAATCCTTATCCATTTGTTCTCTAAATTTCTAAAATATGTTCTTTCCTTTGCATTCCAAAGTCAAATAAATCTGATATCCAAATCTTGACTATGGTAAATTTCAGATTAGTTCCCCTAGCTCTTTTATCATTTGAAGAATTCAAGATCTGGAATCACAGATGGCAGTTGAAAGGCTGTTAAAGTAACTCAAGCACGAGAGATGAAGGTATAAACATGTGTAGTGGCATTGGAAATGAAGAATCAAAGATGGAAATCAGAGAGACATTTGAAAGTAGAAGGACCTTGCATGATAAGATATGACAGATGAAGCACACCATTTTTTTTCAGTTTACCAATATCCTTTTTAGAATACCTTACTCCCAATGTAGTCTTATGACCTCTAGTATAAGCATATCTGTCTACCTATCTATCTATCTATCTATCTCTGTGTGTGTACACACACGCATGCCCACATAAACACACATATTCAGATATATCTTGTTTCTGACCCCAGTGTATTCTATACCAGTCAGACCACATTTGAACACTGTGCTGAATTCTGGGGGCCACATTTTAGAAAAGATCTTATTAATTAATGGGAAAATAGCTACATTGATGAAGGTCCTCAAAATAATGCCACATGATATTTTCTTGAAGGAATTGGGATGGTTTGGTCTAAAAGCAACTTTCTAGGGACAGGTAGATATATTCACATATTTGGGGGGGAAAGTACATGGAAGAGAGGCGGAAGATGATAGAGTTAAGAACAATTGATGGAAGTGTCAAAGAGGCCTTTATAGTCTTGATATGAGGGAAAAGTATTCATACTAATCACTTATTTCTAAAAATAAAATGGGCTGCCTTGGGACATGGTATATTTTGCTGTCCACTACCCCTATTCACTAAAAGTGAATAAGCAAAGTGAAACTTTGTGAACTTAAGCAAAGGCAAGATAGGCATTTTAGAGGTGGGAGGGGGATGTTGTAGAGGAGATTCTTATTCAGGTAGGTAATTGGGTCTTGATTTTCTCTAATATTCCTTCAAATTTTGAAAGTCTTAGACTCTGTGACTTAGAGATAAAAGATTAATTTGGGATACCTAACCTAGTATATTAGAACTGCATCACCATTGATTAGTAATATGGTTAACTGAAAAGAGCAATTCACCAAATTTTTTTTTTTAATTTGATTTTATTCTTAACCCTGTCATTCTTCTAGCTGTGGGACTTTGGACAAGTAACAGACTCTCTGAATTTCTTTTTTTTCCCCATCTGTCAAATGTGGGAATTTGACTAAATTATTAGAAGCATACTGCCCACTTCTGCAAGAGAGGTGATAATGATCTCAGAGAGCAAAATTAGTCATATATTTTTTTGGACACAACCAATGAGGAAATGAGTTTTGCTTGACACTGTGTGTGTATGTGTGTGTTACAAGGATTTTCCCTTTTTTCCCCCAATAGGGTGGAGGGTGGCACATAGTAGGTACTTAATAAATGCTAATATATTGAGAGAGAGAAAATCAATATCTGCTAATTAAAAATACATTTTAATTTTAAAAATTATTTCTAAAGTTGTGTTCATTTCAAAATGTTTGTCTTTCAGCTTACTAAGACATATAATAGATTCAAGTTACCAAACAAAATCTTCAAATCACTTTGTTTGCCACATAGACTAGTTTCCACCATCCACAATTTTCAACCCTAAGAAAATTATGTTCTACATGATGAAATTCTAGATGATATTCTAAAGTTAATATTTCCTCTAAAAGTAACAGATTATGTGTTCCAGGCTAATAGTAACCACATTCTTTATCCCTTGAAAACATGTTACCCAAGAACAGAGAGAACTTGTTTCTCCAGTGATGGTAACCTACATACACAATTGCAGGCTCTAATAAGGTTCTAAGCTACCAGTATGGGTGTTTAGAAAAGTGTTAGCATGAACATACTGAGGCTATAGGTCCAATACTGGGAAAATTCTCTCTCGAGCAGGAAGTAGAATATAAAGTGATAGAAGGTAGAGATAGTTTTCATTTGTGTCTTTGAATTTTGACTGCCTGGGCATAGAGCAGTCTTATTTTATCAAAGTGAAAAATGGCCAAAATGCCCCATCAGTGATTTTGTGTCAGGCGATACCTTCTGAGAGGAGTGAGTTATGTTACTCAGTATATTGCCATGCTATTTCTGCATGGAGGCACAGGTTCTTCCTTCTTCCTTTCTCCATGTTTATCCCTGTCTTCTGCTCCTAAACCTCCACGAGGCAAAAGGCCCTTTGAGGCTTTCCATAAGAAAGATTTATTTGGAAAAATGAGACGCAAAATCTCATGAGAAAACATTTCTTTTCCCTTGTGCCTTTGGGGAAGTCTCTTACTTTCCTCATTCCTCAGTTTTCTTTTATAGAATGAGATTGCTTGATTAGACGGCCTTCGAAGTTCCTTACAGATAATGATTCTATGTTGTTTCAAGTCAGCATCAAGACAACAAATTATCCAACAATTTTGCCAGTCCCAGGTTTGATGAACTCCAGGGCCTAGAGATATCTACGGTTTGTAAAAGTATGGTACTCATCTAGGTATCTCTCCTTCTAGAAATTTAATTTTTTGTGATCCAGAAGGCCCAAGACTAGATTATGTAAACCAAAGTAGCTATGAATCCTTGGTCCCTTTCCAGGAGCTAAGGACTCTTGCAAAAGAATAACTGGAGAAAGGACAAATAGAATCATAAGATCATAGGATTCAAGTTGGAAAGGATTTCAGAGACTTAATTTAATCTAATCCAACTATTAATCTAATTCAACCACCAAGGCAAGAGAATTTCAGTGGCATATCCAAATTTACACAGTACAGCAATTGACAGAAGCAAGATTTGAACCCAGGTCCTCTGATTCTGGATGAGGTGTCCAATTGACTATACCATGCTACCTCTCTTAGATATCTTATTCAGCTTCCTGATTTTGCATGCAGAAATTGAGATCTTCCTCCAACAAGAGCCCCCAGAAAAGTTAACCCAAATTTGGGGGACTTTATGGGTCTATAACCATTAAATCCATATTTTCTTGATATATTTACTTTTATCAACTAACCAGGGGAACCATTAGCTGGAAACAAAAGACATCTAATGAGACAACATAGTAAATTAGGTGAAAATACGCTATGCAGAATTTTGTATACTCACTCTCAGGTTACCATACCATCAGTGGAGAAGGGCACAGATGCAGAAAACATGTGGAATCTGGAAATATACATGCATAGATAGTACTTTTATATGGAGCACATGTGACCAGGACATATGTATAAAGAGTCAAGCATTCTCATTTGCCTCAGTCCGTAATCCAGAGCTCTTCCTTCAGTTTTTATATCTGCTAGCATCAAAATTCACTGTCTTTTGGGTTGCATTCTAGCCTAGCATAAATGTTATTCCTCTTCTTGGATATAGAATAGGAAATGCTGAGGCTTTGCCTCAGTCAGATTGAGCCCCGTTAAGGACCCTAGATTGAAAAGTATCTCCAATTGTCCTGATCTATATCTATCCACCATAGCCAGATGGTTCTACAGGTGAAAGTGAGGGTGGTGACTTTGCAAAGCCCTCCCTCACTTAAATCCAATTCACTTGCATGTCAGGGCATCACTTTCCTGATGTCCTGGTCCTCTCTGAGAATGAAGGACAGACAGTAAGAAGAGGAAATTTAAGTCCAGAGCATAACAATGACTTGCTCAAGGTCAGGAAGGCAATTAACAGCAGAGCCAGGATTTGAATCTAGGCTCATTCAATGGACTCTCAATATTTTTCACTCCATCCTACTGCCTTTCTCTGAGATACTGTGGAACAGAATTGGAAAGGTAATATGTACCCTCTGAAGCACTCGTGAGGGCCAGAAAAAAGAAAATTGATAAGAACAGCTTGTTTCTTTGTGTCCTAGAGGATATCTTTGGTTATTTTTTTTGGCACTAGAGTAACTGTCTGGACCTACTGGTTACTTCAGTGAAATGAGAGTTGGAGGGAGGGAAGAGACAAAGGAGATAGAGATGCTGGAGTTTTCATGGCAATTAAAGAATAAACAGTTGGAAAGCAGCACTTCAACTCCTTCACAAGAAAATAGGATTGGATATTTTAAATGAAGTTAATAATAATTCAAGAGAACAAAGAATATAACAGGAATTGTGCCAAAGACTGAGAGAAAAACTACCTCTCAGACAAATGGATATTGATGCCACTGTCACATTCTCACAGTGTGAGTCATGCTGTTTTCTTCCACTGGTGACATTTTGAAATAAGATTCATATTTTGCCCCATGGCCAATAATATTAAGCTATTTTAGTGACAACAAATACACACTTAGTCTCTCACATTCTCTCTCTCTCTCTCTCTCTCTCTGTCTCTCTCTCTCTCTCTTTTTCTCTCTTCGTGCCCCCCCTTCTCTTTGTTCCCTCTCTTTCTTTTTCTTTCTTTCTCTACAAAAAGGAAGTGGTTCCAGCCCTCAAGGAGCTTAAATTCTGTGATAGAAGACAACATGAATATGCAGAAGTGAATATGAGATATATGCTCTGTGATGTATAAAAAGTTGGAGAGACATAGTTTCTGGGTAATTATTTTATTAATTATCCTATCAGATAATTAATAAAAGAGGCCAGTGATACTCTCAAATGTCAAAGACCTCTCATGGAACCCACTCAATACTTATATGCTCTTGGAAGTGTGGAAGTTCCTGAGGGTGGCAATCAACTCTGATTGTTTAACAAGTAATGAAAGAATGAATATTATAATGAGAGGTGGTCCTATTCTAATGAGAGGCTGGGGGAATGTGACTTTGATTGCATCATATACTTCCAGACCACCCCACTCCTCCAAGCTTGGGCAATCTAGACAAAGGATCTACCCTTACCCAAGCCTGAGTAGAACTTAATAGGTCAGAATTCACCTTAGATCAATTTCCTTGTAAGGTTCTCTAGTTGGGACACTCCCACCCAGGATGGGAAAGCAGAGTTGCAACCTGTAAAAAAGTATGAAGGTGGGAGATGGAAAGTCATGGATTGGGAGAAGCAAGCAATCTATCAGAGTTAAGATGTAGAAGACACGATGGATAGGAATTTGTAATCAGGCTAGAAAAATTGGTTTGAGCCAAATTTGAAGGGCTTTCAGCATCAAAAAGAAGTTAGTATTTCTTTGTACATGCAATAGGGAATGACAGTAACTACTTGAAAAGAATGATGACATCATTGAACCTGTGCTTTAAGCATCAATTGTGTAGCTGTGTGGAGAATGGACTAATGAGGTGGCAGATTAGATATAAGGATATCAATAGGGAGAGTAATACAACAGTCAGGAGAGAAGTGATGAGAGGCTGAACCAGGGTAATTGCCAAATGCATAGAGGGAAGAAGATAAATGTGAGAGGTATTGTGGAGATAGAATTAACAAAAATTGGTAACTAAATGGCTCTGGTGGAGGGGATAGTAGGGAGGGAGAAGAAATGAGAATGATGTCAACATTTCAAACCTGAATGTCTCAATAATAATAGGGAAGTTAGGAAGAACAGTCAGTTTGTAAAGGAGACAATGTACTCCACTTTGGACGTGTTGAGTCAGTGATGCCCACCGGACTTCTAGGTAGGTATGGCAGGAGATAGCTGGTGATAGGGGCTGCAAGACCGATGTGGACACTAAATGTATAGGTTTGGGCATCATCTACAGAGATGATAATTGAACCCAGAGAAACTGATGAGATTACAAAGTGATCACAGATAGAGAGAAGAAGGCCCAGGACAGAGCTTTATGGGTACACTCACACAAAGCGAGTATGTTATGAATGATGAGACAGCAAGGGAGACTGAGGAATGGTGGTTGAGTAGGATGACACTCAGGAGATAGTCAAGAAAACCCAGAGAAGAATGGATGAACAAATGAAAATAATTTGTGTCTATTATGTGTCAGATAACTGTTCTAAGCACTGAAAATTACAAAGATAAAAAGAAAACTTCTGCCCTCAGTAAACTTACCTTGTAATAATGGGAGATAACACATCAGGACACAGTGGCCAAAGAGAGGTGATAAGGTCTGGAAAGTCACCAGGATGATGAGTGAATTTGCAAAGCAATTGATCAAATGACCTTTCCAGCAGTGGTAGTATTGTTCTGATTGCCATTGCCACAGCTGGAGGTAGAAGTTGAGTGGTAAAAAAAAAAAAAGGAGAAAGGTTATGAGGATAAGTGGATATAGAAGGAAATAAGGAAGGAAGGAGAAAAGGAAGAAGCATTTATTAAGTACCTTCTATGGATCAGATGCTTTAAAAATATTAGATTATTTGATCCTCATAACAACACTGGGATGGAGGTGTTATTATTATCCCCATTTTAAAGTTGAGAAAATTGAGGTAGAACAAGGTTAAGTGACTTTGACGAGGTGCTTCTGTATCATTTTGGTGGAGCTTTTGTACCCCAGTTTGTAAAAATCTCACTTGTGGTTGGGTAACTATGTATGTCACATCAGTTTCTAACAAGCCTGTGCCATTAAGCTGTAAAAGTCACACTTTCCTTCAGCCATAAAGGCATTCATTCCACTTCTCCCCCTGCCCCCAGCCTCAAAGTCTTTTCCCAAAATCTGCTAGATAGTTTCCCATTAATCAATCACTGCAGTATTCTTAGAGAAATACATAATGCCTTTGTTCTTAGCCCAGCTGCACTTTAGAAACCTTGAGCAATTTTATCAAGGAGATAACTCCCTCCTGAAATGGTCTCTAATCAGTCTAGCTTCCAAACTTGGCACCTCCTGAAACAATCAAGCCTATACTCCCAGCAGCTATGTTGGACCTATGTCATTCATTCTTGACCAAAAAGTTACCTAGTGATGTGTCAAGGCAATAACCACACCCCTACCTCCCCAACCCATTGGAATCTCTCAGTGCATTATGGGCAGTTCACCTGCGCAGTTGATATTAAAAATGTATGGCCCTTTACACGCTTAACCACTCCCAGACTCCTCCCTAATCCCACATTTTCCCACCTAGTTAGTATAATGAGCCTCTGACTGACAGTTTTATGCCTTTAAAATGACACCTCTATCCCCCAGCACCTTTCAAGTCTTTTTTCTATCTTCCCCCCCTGCCCACTTTGCTGAAAAGCACAACTCTGCCTTAAATCCCTTTCAGCTTGCCGCCATGCCTCAGTGAAACAATAAACTTTTATGACTCTACCAAAGGACAGCTGAGTCCAGTAAATTCTTTTTCTGACAATGAACCTAGAACAGATTTCATTAGAAATCCCATACCCCTTCTCCCTCTTCAACTTGGCTAAAGTTGCATAGCTAATAAGTGTCAGAGGCTGGATTTGAATTCAGGTCTTCCTGACTCTAGGCCAAGCACTTTAACCACTGTGCCACCTAATCGAATGACATAAAGATAAAGCAGCATCTTGTAGCATGGTGAATCTGAGTCTGAGTGGGGATAGTTATGGAGAACTCTTACCATTTGGAGCAAGCAGGTTTCCACTGTAGAAAAAAACAGCATGAAGATGACCAAAGAACAGCAAGAGGAGATAATATCTTGCAGTAGGAGAGGGTCAATAGTGTTAAAAACTGAAAAAAAGAGAAAGAAGGAAGACTGAGAAAAGGCTGTTGGATTCAGGAATCAAGAGAGCATATGTATCCTTGGGTAACAGTTTCAGCTGATTATTGGGATTAGAAATTACATTTAAAAAGTGATTTTTAAGAAATGGAATGCAAGGAAATGGAGGGAATGATGCTAGATGGCTTTTTCTCTTGCCTAACAGTAAAGAGAAAAAAACTGCTGCTAATTTTGAAAGGCTCTTGGAAGGACAAAACTTAAAGAGGAATTCATCAGCTTAAAGAAGCAAAATATAATGAAAGGAGGCTAGTTTCAGAGTCACTATCTCTGATTTCAAATCCTACCTCTAATATTGGATAAGCCTGAGGAAATCACAAACTCTGCTCTTCAGTTTCCTTGACTGTTAAAACAGTTTAAAATGGAAATAGTAATCCTTGCACTTTTTGCCTCAACAGTCTTTGTAGAAACATCAAACTTTACATATATTTGAGTTATTATTATTAAATAATTAATTTTTTGGAATTCAAATAACCAAAACACTGAGATAGACACAGAATTCTTAAGGTGTGTTAGTGTATTTGAAGTTTATAAGAACCCCAGGGAATTTTAAGGTTAAATTGTGTTCTTTCTCATTTGAATGTTATGGTATTCTAATTCTCCCAATATGGCTAATCCAAATGTGGTAATACTCAACTAGCAAGAATATTCAATTAACCAGAATTCTCCATTCCTCAAACATTTTGGATAGACAACAATGTCATACTCATGCTCTAGCAGAAGAAAAGAAAAAAAAAACATTAATACTTTTTCTCCTTCAGTGGTTTTTGTGTTCCATTCATTTCTATGAATGCCCTTTTTATTGCAAAAGAAATATTTCCAAATTCTTGACAGGGAAGAATGTATTGATTTGGTTTGTCTCAGTGAGGTTGAAAAAAATCAATAACTTCCCTTGCTTACAGCAAGGTTATTACAATTTTTAGTTCCTTTAGCCAGCAACATATCAGAAATGGCATCAGTTTACTTCAGGAGCATTTTAATTTTTTTTAATTCATCAGATCAAACAACATTCCCCAAGAATGGAAAGGTAACGAAAACGTATCATCACCAAGATTCATGAGGCTTTTTGTTTCATAAGAGTTATTCTGTGTCAGTTAATGTTTTCATTAAATTGCTTAACCCAAACCACAGTCTGTGGTATGCTAGTAGGCCAGGCCCAAACCTTTTTCCAAATCAAATTATTGTTTCTGAGGGAAGAAATTGAGTTTTGGACAGATTTTTAGACTTTCATAGTTTTCTTTGATAATTGAGGTTTTTTTGGGTGGGCAGAGGGAATGGGGGAGAGAAGGAATGGTGGAGGAGGAAGGGGCAGCTTATCTGTTAAATTCCAGCCTTCATAACTGAAGGCCAAATTTTTTCATCATTTAAGCAGGTAGGGAGAAAAAAAGGAACATGTTTTAAAACAACAACAACAACACCTGAGGAAAACAGGGGAAATGTCAAGGAAGTTTGGCCACAACAATAAAAGCAAGGATAATTAGAAACTGACAATGCAAAAATCCGAGATAGATAACTTCTAATTCTGCAGAAAGCAGTAAATAGTGTTAGGGAGCCCTCAGCAAAGAACTTTTGATGAGTCCCATAAATAAAGGAGGCTAGAGGCTACCTAATATAATTTCCACTGTGAAGAGAGGACTAAAAGAGATTGCCCTAAACTGGTCATAGATAAAACACTTCACTGTCAAGAGAACTCTGAAGACTCTACCATGTTGAGCTTTTGTTTAAAAAAAAAAGCATCTTCATCCGTAAAATGGGTATAATGATATCAGTCCTAGCTCCCACATAACATTGAAATGATCAAATGATTAAATGCATGAAAAGGCATTTTGTAAACATAAAGGCATCATTTTGTAAAGGTCTATCTATATAAAATACAAGATGCCACTCTCCAGAAGGTTATATTCATCTTACCTTTCACTTTCAGTATTTACACAGAAAGAATGGAACCATGAATAAACAGGTTAGGCAGTGCTACCCTAGAGATAGCCCAGTATAGTGGGAGAAAAAATACTGTATTTTGAGTTTGCATCTGGCTTCAGATTCTGGCTCTGCTGATTCCTAACTGCGATTTTGATCAAGTCACTCCAATATTCAGGGCCTCAGTGTCCTCGTGCAGAATTGGAGGAATCTTGGACTAGATGGCCTCTAATCTTCTTTCTAACTCAAAATCCTATGACTATAAAATGATTCTAAAAACTGGTAATTGCTTCTCAGTGCCATCCCATAGGATGAGCCCAATGAAGACAGTTTTGCCTTAGGATAGATACTCTTATGAGTAGAAGACTGAGGTGAGCTTCTTACGAAGCAATGCAATGGATTATCCTAGGAGAGACATGGAGAACAAGGGAGATTTACTTTAAAATGTATTATTTTTCTGCATTTGAGGGGAAATAGTATGTAGCTGAGGCATTTACAAGTATGAAAGGATGGGAACTCAGGCTAGGGGAGACAGGATTGGCCACAACTCTGATGTTTGGGGACTGGATTGGTTTGTTAGCAGAGAGAGGAATAGACTCAAGTCTTTTGGTTTCATGGAAGATCACTATTGCAGAACTATGTTGCAACCTAGGGAATCTTCCCTAGGGACATTGGTATATGCTTCATTGGTCTTTTAAGATCGAATACAAACTCTTTGGTATTTAGGGACCTTCACAGACATTCATTCTGGGGACAGATTGGTTGCCAGTGGAGAGAAGAGAGGATTTAAGAAAACCTAGAGAGTAGCTGGAGGAACACAGTTGTACCATGTGGGCATCTGGGGTGTCTTCATTTATATAAACACTTATGTGCTTTCCTTTGCTTTTAGGATCAAACATAAAATCCTGTATTTGGCACTTAAGAGTCTTCACAATTTGGCTCAAACTGATTGTTCCAGGATTATTATTACTCCCTGTAGTTCACTCTACTGCATCACTGATAGTATTCCATTTCTGATCTCTGAGCCTTTTCATGTACTGTTCTGTCCTCCATGGCTGGAATAGTCTTCCTCCTCACCTCCACTTCTTAAAATCCCTAGTTTCTTTAGAAGCTCAGTATAAATGCCACTTCCTATGTGGCATCTGCCCATCCTGACTCCTCCAGCAACTAGTGCTCTCCACTGTCAAATAACACGTATTTCTTGCTTATATTCTTGAGAGAGGTAGCCTGGGACAGTGAATAGAGAACTGGACTTAGAGCCAGGAAGAGCAGGGTTCAAGCACTTCCTCTGATACATACTGGCTGTGTGACACTGGTTAAGTTATTTAATCTCTCAGTACTACAGGCCCTTCCCTAAGACTATAAATAGGGGATCTATTCCCAGGGAAAGTGATGCTTCTCTGGTCAAATTTTGAATTGTATTTTACTTAAATCTCTTCTTTGTATTTAGTTCACTTCCCTTTGCACTGCCTTTGAAGTGGTATTGTGGATACAGTGCAGGACTGTGAGCCAGGAAGACCTGAGTTCAAATTTTGCCTCAGATACACATATAGTAGTTATATAATCATGGGGAAATCACTTCACCTCTCTGTCTCAGTATATTCATCTACAAAATAGGGATAATAGCATCTATCTCACAGAGTGGTTATAAGGATCAAATGAGATAAAATACATAAAATACTTTGCTTAAACTATTGGCTGTTATTTGGAATATGGCCTCCAAGGGAGGAAATTTTCTACCAATGAAAATGCAGAATAGCACCTTTTCTGTAATTTATAATCTTAGAGAGTTGCCTAGAGCAGTGCTGTCAAACTTGAATTGAATTGGGGGGCCAGTAATCCGCATGTATTGACTTCATTTAAAAATGTAACATTATGTATTTTCTAAAATTTTATTTATTTTCTTAAGTATTTTCATATTGCATTTTATCCAGTTTGGGCCACTAGAGAGTACTGTAACAGCATTAGGTCTGAGGGTGTTTGGCACCTCTGGCCTATTGAACTGAGAGGTTAAATAACTTTCCCAGATTCACTCAGTCAAGGTAAGACTTAAATTCAGGTCAGTGTATCTGAGGCAACTCTCCATCCGTTCTGTCCCTTGTTAGTTATCACTATAACAATCACCACCACCACCACCACCACCATCAGCATCTTCATCATTGTCATCATCATCCTGTAAGCTTCTTGAGATCAGCACCTATGTTATTTATATACCTTTATATCAGCAACACCTAGTCCAGTGCCTTATACTTAGTTCAAACTTCAAAAATATTGGTTGAATTTTTCTAGATGAGTTAATGATGCATTAATAACATCATTTGAGCTGTGGAGACATTGTCCTGGAAAGGTCAACCCAAGGGAGACAAGTACTTCTTTTCCTTTAGGATTCAAAGATTCTTGGTTCAAGAAAGGATATGACATTTCTTTCAGAGCCCATTTTAAATTACACAACAACTCTGCATTGGAGCTGACTAGGTAAGACTGATTGTACTCTCATCAATGGCGTTTTATTCATCTAGCATTTAAAAAAATAATCTATTGAATTGTATTATCTTTATATTGTGCTGCCAGAGCCAGAATCAAATGGGTCTCAGCTGCCAGTTGCTGGGGGTTACAGGTTTCTGTGGTTGAGGCCAATGTTGACTGAAACTTTGCCAGCTTGTGTCTTTTGGCTGCGTCTGATTGGCTCTGCTCAAGGAGATGACAAAGTCTCAGGATTAGCTTTGGGCAGATCTAAAACGGAATTATGTGCCCTCAAAGAATTTCTTTGCAGAAACTCGCTCAGTCAATCCTCTGATTGTGTGTGCCTATGTGTGCACATGTAAAGCCCTTCTTAGGCTAAATATTGAAGTAAGCAGACCTTACTTTACCTAGCCTTTTCTCAACCACCTCTAACTTCATCATTATCCCTTCACTTATTTTCACCTTATCCCTCAACCTCTAAAAACATTATGAAAGATCATCTAAAGCCTTGTTTTCTACATTTTAATTCAAGAAAACATTGTACAGCGGTCTTAACAAATGTCCCCATACCTATCCCTTCCCTTTGCATTTTCTTTTGTGGAATATTATATAGCATTATGGATTTGAAGTCAGGAAGGCCTCAGTTCAAATCTTCTTCAAGTATTTACTGGCCATATTATTTTTGACAAGTACTTTAATATTGGTGAGCCTCAGTTTTCTCACCTGTAAAGTGGGAATAATAAAATTTTTCATATTTGTTCACAGTGTTGTTGCAGGGTCAAATGATCTCTCTCTCTCTCTCTCTCTCTCTCTCTCTCTCTCTCTATATATATATATATATATATAATA
>CM053585.1:123661433-123676804 GCA_028646515.1 Pseudochirops corinnae | reverse complement strand
TCTTTCTTTTCCCCAAAGAAGGAATCTAGGATTTGGGTACTGTTCTTACTTTGCTTTTTATGCTTATTCTTACTCATGGTTGTTCAGCCCGTGATTTTTTTTTTTAATCTCTGTGGGGCTCTGCTTCCAGAAGGGAAAGCCTGTCCCAAATTGCTGGGGTCCTCCTGGCTGCCATAGCTTTCAGGAAGGTGCTGGGATCTTTCCTACTTACTTCCGGCTGGCTGGATAGTGAAGACTCCAAGACCGAGGCCCAAGACGGCTATCCGGATTCAGGCCGCTCAACACGAGAGCACTGGCCTCAGAACAATCTCTTAGTCCCCCTGCTGTCTGCAGGCCGTGGGCGGGAAGCTGCAATGCGGAGGCAGGTGCAAAACCTCTGCCTTTCGCTTCTCCACTCTGGAGGCCTTTCGGCCGGACTGATCTTCCCTCCCAAATTCAGCCCCAGTGACCTAGTTCTCAACACTGCTCGCAGCTGCCGCTAATCTGCTCATCGCTCCTCTTGTCTGGCCGCCCCCGGGGCTCAGCAGCGGCTTCAGGCCAGGCTGGTTTCAGTTCGCAGTGCTGATATGGTTCCTTGTAGCCGAGCTGACTTTAGTGGGAAGTATCTTTGTGTGTGTTTTGGAGTTCTAGGATTGTTTTAGAGTCCTATTCCATGAATATTTTGGGGTGGCTATGTTAGAGCTGTGATATGTTGCTGCTGCTACGCTGCCATCTTGGCTCCGCCCCCCTAAAGGAAGTTTTTTATTCTTTTCTTTGATTTTTGAAAATATCATACATGGACAAAAGAAATTTTTGTGCTTCATAAATCATTTTTTTCCTGAAACTGATGGAATATGCTCAGTTTTGTGTTATATTTAAGAAGAAAGATAGGATACACATTCTATCACAACATATGGATAATGGTTCATTTCTCATGGTTAGTTGCACTAACAATGCAAAGTAAAAAAAAATACAAAAACAAACAAATAGCAATTCTTCAATGCTCCTTTCCTTTTATAGGATATATATTCATAAGATGATTGTTTATCAAGTCACTGAGGAGGAGGTGTAGCCTTTGCTCCTTCTCAGGGTAAATGGTAAATAACTGTATCTTTAAAAGTCTCCTCCACGTTCTGTCCCCACACCCTATTACTAATCTTCCATATTCACAAGTCTGGCAAAGAACTTTTTTTTTTTAATTTTCACAATAATACTAACATGTATTCAACTCAATGCAATTAGTCCCACTTTACAGATGAGGGAGCTGAGATTTGGTGATTCACTCATAGTCTTAGAGTTAGTAAGGAATAGTGTGACTTCCACGAAGAAGAAATGAATAATGCCTTTTCATTTGAGATTTGATGTTTATTGTTTGTCCTCAGTTACTATGAGAACTATAATTTGATAGTTTTATGGTACATGAATTTTCTTTTTGCATAGTTTTTACAAAATAATTTTAGAGAAATAAAAATTGAATAGGTATGCATGAGTTCTTACCTTAAACATTTTATTCATTTTTCTAAAAATATCATATCATGTAAATATATTTCTTTTTTTGACAGGAAACATAATAAAAACAATTCTGAAGAGAACAAAATAAAACTTTTCCCTCAGAATTTCTTCTTCAAGGCTTTAACACCTCTGATCAATCATGGCTCATAGCCAAGAGATATTGAAGGAATATTAAAGACTACTTTTATTTGATTCAGTTACCATAGTTTTAAGACAAATTGTGACTTTACTAGTTCAGTTTTATTTAGTAAATGAATTTTAATTAACAATACAATATAAATATAATATATAGATAGGTAATGTGTGTATGCGTGCATGTACGTGTGTGTGTGTATGCGTGTGTGTGTGTGTGTATGTGTGTGTACTCCTTCCCCATCCTCTACCTCAGGTACTCAGATAGTTAACCTCTGGAAGAGTGTGAGGGAAAAGAAGTGAGCAGATAAATAGAGACAAAGGAAGATACAGAGACAAAGAGAGAGAGAGAGATACAGAGATACATCCAGAGAGACAGAGAGAGAAAAAGACATGAGTCCCAGAGTCTTAGAGAATGCGAGTCAGAGGTAGTTTAGTAAAACTAAGCAACAAATCAAATCTGACAGTATGTGCAAAGCTCTATATTCATAGTTTCCCACCATTAAAAAAGAAGGGAGAAAATGATCTTTTCTCATAGTTGTTTTTTTTTTAGTGCATGCTTAAGTCTTTATAAATAGATATTTTCATGAAAAAGGTATATCTAAATCAGATTAAGTTTTCCTTAGAATTCACTACCTAAAAGTATCCTATAATGACCTACTTTGTAAAGTGAAGTCTTACAATGAAGATCTTTGATTTTTAAAATTCATTTATGATGTAAACACATTTTCATGTATTGAATTTACTTAAAGCAAAGAGAATCTGTAATTTCAGAGTAGTAATACCTTGAATTTTAATCTCGCAGAGGTAACATTTTCATCTCCACCTTAGTCTTCCAGCTACACCTTTGTGATTTTGGGAATGTTTTACTCTACTGCTATCAGTTTGAGACCCATTCTTATGTGTTCCTCCCCATCTCTTTACCATACACTGAACTGCTTTTATTTATTAGGTTGTTTCTATTTAACCAGTTAACATAAATTAGTTTTTACCAAGGGATATTTACTTCAACTAAGTGGCAAAGTAGATAGAATCCCAGACCTGAAGTCAGGAAGACTTGTCTTTGTGGACTGAAATCCAGCCTCAGACACTTACTATGATCCTGGACAAGTCACTTAAGCCAGTTTGCTTCAGTTTCCTTATCTGTAAAATGAACTGGAGAGGGAAATGGCAAACCACTCTAATATCTTTGAAAAAACAAAAAACAAAATAGGGTCACAATGACTCTAATACAACTAAAAAATGACTGACAATTTACTTCAATGTTCTAGCAAGGAGAGTAGGAGAAGGGGGCTCAAACTTAACACAGTTTATATATAGCATTGGTCCCACTAAGTTCACTTCCAAATGTGGCATCTCTGCTATTGTTGAAGTAGATGAGACATTTAGCATTGTTCCTCCTACCATTCAGCTTAGAGCAGTGGTTCTCAACCTTCCTAATGTCACAACTTTTTTAATACTGGTATGTGGGCATATCTCCACGTGGGCAGACCCGCCTGGAGATGGATAGAGGAGCAGTGTCTCGGTTCCTAAGACCATTGGAAATATGTGTTTTCTGATGGTCTTAGGTGACCCCATTTGACCCCTAATGGGGTCGTGACCCACAGGTTGAGAACCACTGGCTTAGAGCTATATCAACATGAACCGTTCTCCCAGGCTTCTGGTGCCTTTCTCTTTTGAACTTTCAAAACTCACATTATCATAGCTACCACCAGTTTTCTTCACCTAAATAAGGCAATAACAACCTCCAGAACACAAACACCATATTCATTGTCCACATATCACCCTCTGAGGGAGAAAGCCTGTGACCTCTCCACTTACCACATTGTCTCTCTTACCTGAATGCAGACAGGCAGGAAAGGGTCAGAACAAGAACAAGGCCCTGACTGGGAGCTGTTAGATTGCACCCCTTGTTCTGTCTACAGAGCCAAACAATAGGCTTTAGATTAGAAGAACAGAATGAGATTCAGAATGTCTGCACAAGTTTCAAATAGGGGAGAAGAGGAATAGACTTAATGAAATAGAGAACTTTAGCACTCCTGATATAAAGAACAGGAGAGAATAGAAATACTGAAGTGTAAAAACAGAAATCAAGAGAAATAAACATAACTGAATGATCATAACGAAATAAACAAGAATAAACTGCTTGCATTCTAAAAGGAGGAAATGATAGATGTATCTCCTCTGAACCCTACAATCATAAGGAATCTAATTAGAGAAGGGAAGAAGTCTAATGAGAAAAGGACAGAGTAGTTCTGTTATGTCTCAATGATCTTAAAATAAAATGGAAAGGGAAGGAAAGATGAATATGCTAGGAGGGGAAAGGAAGAAGAATGTTACAGAAAATTATCTCATATAATCTGGGTTTAAAAGTAGAAGTCTACCAATAATGAAAAAGGGGTGGGGAAATCTAACATTTGGACTTAACTTATATGAAGTGCTCAAAGGAGAGGTGAATATGCACACTTACACACACAGAGCTGGGTACAAACATGTATTTCATTCAACAGGGAAAAAGAGGAGGGAAGAAGGAAAAAGCAGTAATTAGAGCAAGTGTAGATTAAAGTAGATTAATTTGTCCTAAGAGAAACAAACTTTAAATAAGAATGTACAAGATATGTTTTTAGCTCTTTTTATGGTGGTAAAGAATTAGAAAATGAGGGGGTGTCCATATATTGGAGATTGGCTGAAAGAGTTACGATACTCAAGTATGATGGAATTTTATTGTGATATAAGAAATGATGAAAGGGATGGTTCCAGAGAAAATCGAGAAAACAATGAATTGTTGTGGAGCAAAGTGAGCAGAATCAGTAGAACATTTTATACAAAGACAATATTCTAAAGACAGCCGACTTTGCAAGATTAAAGGAGACTGATCAGTGTAAAAATACAACCACAATTCCAGAAGACTTATAATGAAAGTTTTACCCTCTTCCTGATGGGGAGGTGAAAAATAGGATGCAAATTTTTATACATATACACTTACACACACATACACACAAACATATAAACATATTAACATGGCCAAATTCAGGAATTAAGATCATTTGATTACACATGTTTTCAAAAGGGCTTTTCTTTTTCTTCCTTTCTTAGTTGTAGGAGGGAGAAGGAATAAGGTTTAAAAAGTAGATGTTTATTCACTGCAAAAAAATAATTTTAAAAAAAGGATGAAATTAGCTTGGTTGTTTTCCTCCATTCTTGAAGAGGACCAAAGTGACATAATCATGTTGGGATCAATTACAGTGTGTCCACCTGTGGCTGATCAGACCAATACAAGCTTGGAAAACTCTATCACAGATCAGGCACCAATAGTCCACTAATCCCTAAGGCAACCCATTCCATTTTTGAGTAATTCTAATTGTTAGGTAACTTTTCATTTCATCAAGCTGATATTGGTTTCTCTGGGACCAAGGGAAACAGAGGCAATAAGGAAGCAGGTAATAGGTATAAATGGGGGTCAAGATATTACATATAAAAAATTGCACACAGTGAGTTGCTTTAAAAATATCAAAGATATCTATGACCAGAACAAGAGATCAGATAGTCAAGCCTTTTCCCATATTCTTCTACTGACCAAACATTCTCAGATCCTTCAGAAAATCCTGAATGAACTTGTGAGTCTCTCGCCAAACTCTGAACATCCTCTAGCTTATCAATATCTTCTGTGATGACATTCAGAACCAAATATAAGACTTCAGCTTTAGTTTGATCATGGCAGAATGCAATGGCATTGTTATCTCCCTGGTTTTTCAAATGTCTCTCAATATCGCTCAATGTAATTTTAAGTTTCTTGGCTTCCCATATCAAAGTACTGCTTTATATTGAGTTTGCGGTTCACTAACATGTGGCTCACCATGTTGTCCTCACCTTCCCCATCTAGCACAGTGCCTGGCACATGGTAAGCAGTTAATAAACATTTATTTATTGATGAATGATTAAGTCAATCTTTTCAAACCCAAGTTTCAGACTTTGAATTTATCCCTTTTCATTTCCTCTGTTTGGCACCATAACAATTGTTTGGTTTGTCAAGATCTTTGAAAACTCTTACTACGTTTTTGAGTGTATTAACTCCCTCACAATAGTATATCATCTAAAAGTTTGATAGGTTTGCTATCTATGCCTTACCTGAACATTGATATAAAATGTTATATGACACAAGGAGACAGAACCCTGAAGCACTCCACTGGAGAGCTCCTGCCAAGTTAACCTCAAATTTCTGACTACTCTCTGGGTCGGTTGATGAAACCACTTCCAAGTTCACTCTAACCCACATCTCTCCAATTTTTCCACAAGATTTTGACAAATAGATTTGGACAAATAATTTTCTGAATTCTTGTTAAGCATTTCTATAGTATTCTCTAGATTACACCAGACTAATAACCCTGTCAAAAGAAGAAATAAGGTTAGGTTGGCATGATTGGTTCTTGATGAAGTGATGTAGTTTTTTCTTGTTTACTGCTTCCTTATTCACTAACTGTCCCTTTGTTATTACATTCTCAAAATTTTCAAGGAATTAAAGCCAAATTAAAATGTATTTACAATCTCCATTCTCCTCACATCTCTAATCCTGCAGCATTTTTTCCATTTTCTCTGAGGATTTCCTTTGTTTAATTTGTGTCCTTTGGTGCCAAGAGCCAATATAATAGAAAGCACATTAGACTAAAGATGGGGTGCCTTCCCAGCTCTGCCAATTTCTGAGCCTAGCACTGGGGCCTTGGGAAAGCTACCTTGCTTCTTTATGGAAATAGAAGCAACTCACATGTCTATAAAACTTTCAAGTTTTTCAAAGTGCTCACAATAACCAGGTAAGGTATATAAGAGAAATACCCTATTTCCATTTTACATATAAAGAAACTGAAGCCATGATGTTAAGTGACTTGACTACAATAACACAACTGCAAAGTGTCAAAAGTGGGATTTAAAATCATATTTACTGGCTCTAGGGCCAGTACTCTTTCTACTATGCTACCCCAAGTCTAATGACTTGGAATGAAAGGACCTGAGGTCCATTTTTAACTCAGCTAAGTATCATTTATATGATCTTATTTTAATGCTATTTCACTCCTCTGAGGCTCAGTTCTTCATCAATAAAATGGGGGGAGGGTTTTGGATCATATGATCTCTGAGGTTTCCTCCAGATGTTAATTCTGATCCTATAGCTAGGTAAACTTTAAAACCCTATTTCAGCTCTAATATGGCATGAGAATTTCAGTGAAAAATAGTGAGGAAGAGGGGCGGCTAGGTGGCACAGTGAATACAGTACCAGCCTAGAGTCAGGAGGACCTGAGCTCAAATCCAGCCTCACACGCTTAACACAAATCTAACTGTGTGACCTTGGGCAAGTCACTTAAGACCCATTGCCCTACCTTCCCACCTCCAAAAAAGCAAAAAAAAAAAAAAAAAAAGAGAAAGCTAAACATGATTGCTTGGAAATAATGATCATAATCTGATACTCAGAGAAAAACAATTATCTGGTCATATGAGGCAGGTGTCAGAAAATCAACCTTGAGATTGTAACTTTGCAATAATTAGCTGTGACTTCCTTATTCCAGTTGGTCACTTGCACTTTGAGAACCAAATGAGTTTGGTTATAGGTGTTGAAGCAGCAATTCATCAGTCCAAAAACACCAACTTCTCCAGGGGATTTATGAGTATATAACTTACTTGCTCTGATGCTACCTGGCTAGTTATCTTCCTGTGATGGTCTGGTTTCTTCTCTGGCTCCAGCATTTTTATTACTTCCCATTGTTGCTCATTTCTTCCCAGCTTCATTGATTGATCCCTCCTGAATCTAAGACCTAGGATCCTTTATGCTATAGAAAGGTCCCTCAGAGGGATCTGAGTTGGGCCTGTAAAATTTTCTGTGAAGAAACTCCTCCTATTATCTCCAATGCTAAGGCTCTGGAGGAGGCAGACCAGTTCTCTAGCTAAAGGCTTTGACCATGACCAAAGATTTTGTTGGGGAGATAGGGAAGGTGGAGCGGGGGAAGAGAAAGCACAAATTGACCAGAACTTTTAAGAATTTTTTTTTGTACAAGAAAAAGGAAAGGCCCCTAGCCACTTAAAACTTTTCATCCATTACTTCCCTGTTTTTATTTTTTACTCAGTTAAACAAAGGCATATCCTCTGGAGAAAGAGCAAGGTGTAGAAGGCCCATTTAAGTCGCTTTTAGTTTGAGGCTTGAAGGAGATGTCAACACTAAAAGCACTTGTTAGAGAAAGGATGTTTCTCTCTCTTTCTCTCTCTCTTCTTCCCCCTCTCTAAAAACTAGGTGGTAGGCAATGTGATGACTCATCCAAATGTATGCCACAAGCTATTACACTGAGAAATGAAAAATAACAAAAGCTGTGTAAAAGTACAAATACACATCCATACAAAGAAGCAAGGAGGATTGTGTGTTTTATTTCCTAAAGAACTGATTTTTCCAAATCCAGTGTGCCTCTCCTTGGTACATTTCATTTGCAAATACAAAAACAACAAAAAAAAATTTCTAGTTCTTTGACAACTTAGAAGAACAGCTTTTTCATGGGTGAAGGAGTTTCATAAAGTATTTTGTAATATAGTCACTCTGTAGGCTAGCTGAACCTCAGCACTATTTACTGATCTGGAACTATGCATCAATTACTTTATTACATTATAATTCAAATTCATTCAGTCAAGCAAGGTAGGGATTCAAAGACACATGCATCCAATATAATATATCCAAGGCCTGTCTTGGGGGCAAAAAGTGAAAGCACATTTTTTTCTAGCAAAGTTCCTTTCACTCTCCTCCATTACCATCCCCTCCAACAAGAAGCAAAGTCATTGGCATAGATTGATTAAGGATTTATTTAATTATAATTACTTTTGATTGATTGATTTATTTAATTTGATAACTGGACCTTCTGTATTTGCATTAATTGAGGTAGTAGTTTCTAACCCTTCCCATATATGTGTATAGTTTATTCCTATAAAGATTTTATAGCAATGAATGGGATAACAGGCATATCAAAACGTGTTTTTTCACATGATTAAATTTGTATCATTTTTAGAAGAGAAAATTCAAAGTTTCTGCATATCATTTTATCTTTCCTCTGTCTCCAAGACAAGCTGTATCCAAACCATCTTAGCCCAGGGTTCTTAACCTTTTTGGTGTAACACACCTCACTGAAAATTTAGCAAAACCTAGGGACCCCTTCACAGAATAATATTTTTAAATATATAAAATAAAGTACAATAGAAACTAAATTGAAAAGGTTATTAATATATACATATACATACATATATGTGTAGATAGATGGTAGACAGATGACAGAGAATTCCTGACTCTAGGTTATAAATCCCTGATCTATACAGATACAGTTAGAGGAGATGAAGTAGTGTTAGTTACTCTTCAACAGTAATAGAAGTTAACATTGAGAGGACATTTTAAATATGTTATTTGCTTTGATAATGATGATAATGTGAAAAGTAATTAAATGTAGTCCTGCAATGATGAACTTGGAGTCAGAAAAATCTGATTTCAAATCCTGCCTCTAACACTTGTCATATGTGGAATTAAATGACAACTTTTCTGAGGCAAAAGCAATGTTCTAAGAATATAAGATATAGCAGAGTCTATAGGCATTCAAGGAGGACTAGCACCTCTGGTGTGAGTGCTTGCCAAGCTCTTTTTAAGGCTACTCATCCACTTTTGACACTCAGCTTTCACCTATGCTTCCAAAAAGCGATAGTATGCACAGCAGTCATACCCCTGTAAACCATCTCAACAGATGAACTAAAATGAGTTTGAGGATAAATGTTGGGCCTCAAAGCTGTTAGTGGGTAAGGGGGATGTCTATTTCAAGCATGTGAAGACATGTGGAATTGGCTTAATGTGAATAGGATTAGTCATACTGTCTATAACGTGGTTTGTGATCCATTAAATACACATACCTACATATATGTATGCATGTACACATACATATATGCATGTGCATATATAGATACATATGTGCATGTATGTATGGGTTTGCATACACGTACATACATATGGTTGGTTGTTGTCCTTCCTTCTTGAAGAGGACCAAAATGATATCACTATGCTAGAGCCAAGTTTCAACATGTCCAACTATGGCTGATCAGACAAATACAAGCTCCAAACGTTGTACCACAGGTTGGGCACAAATTAATCCATGTGAATATTTGGGGTGGATTCTCTAAATTTGTGCACCCTGTGTTTCCTTTGAGCTGTTTCAATTCTGCTTTGTTCCTAGAGCACAGCTACTTCTCTGATGTGGGCACACCATGCTGAGTGATCCTGTGCTATTGTCTCTCATGTCACACAATCAGTTCCAAAGTTCTTAAGAGAGACCTTGAGAGAGTCTTTGTATTGCTTCTTCTGACCACCATGTGAATGCTTGCCCCATGTGAGTTCTCCATAAAATAGTCTTTTTGGCAAGCATATGTTTTGCATTCAAACAACATGTCTAGTCTATCAGAGTTGCACTCTCTGAAGCAGAGTTTGAATGCTTGGCAGTTTAGTTCTAGTAAGGACCTCAGTGTCTGGTACCTTATCTTTCCAAGTGAGCTTAAGAATCTTCCTAAGACAATTCAAATGGAAGCAATTCAGTTTCCTGGCATGGCACTGGTAGACTGTCTAGGTTTCACAAGCATACAACAATGAGGTCAGCACAATGGCTCTGTAGACCTTTAGCTTAGTAGTCAGTCTAATACCTTTTATACACATATATACATATACACAAATATATGTGTATATACACATAAATGCATATACACATATTACACACATATACATGTGCATATACATATACAATACACATATACATATATACACACATGTACATATACATACAGAGAGAGAGAGAGAAAGAGAGAGAGAGAATATATCTGAGTTTTACAGGAAGTTAAATAGAGAGGAGTCCTTATGAGTATAATTATCCCTATGATTTCGGATACTTACAGAAGAATGCAGCAAAGTGACTCATCAGGAATTGTGTTCAGATTATGAGGAAGGGAATAAGAATAAGCATTTATATAGAGGTTCTAGGCACTGTCCTAAGTGCTTTACAAATAGCATCATATTCAGTCCTCACAACAACCCTGTGAAGTAAGTTAAAGATATTCTGTTTGTAACTGAGGTGTAGAGGACAGAGAAAGAATGTTGAAAAGCAAACTGATCAAAATATTCAAAAAGGCTCATTCAGGGTGGGGAAAAATGAGCCCATTTGTCGATGCCAAGAGTGCATGGAGATAGGAAATTTGTGGCATAGACTAGCTTATCAGTGCAGGGGAGACCAAACCCTGGAGACTAGAGAACAAATGGCCATAGTTTCTCTCAGTCAACTAACTATTGACTAAAAATGGTGCCTCAGTTTTCTGATATGCAAGATGGACATGGTAATATCTGTAGCTGTTTTCTATTAGTAAGAATAATAGGAAAAAGTAAAAAATTGCAAAAGAGCTGTCAAAAAATTTATAACAAACAGTTCTTTCCCTCAATGAAAATGAAACCCTGCCATTTGGATTCTAACATCATAGTCCCCTTTGTGCTATATGAGTAAGTAGAAAAAAACGCTACAACACAAAAGAGAATGAAGATAGGAAAAAACAACTAGACTAGTTGAAATATATATAAAATTGTTCTATTATAGAATTAACAAAATTTTGAGAGGTTCAAGTGATTTTCTCAAAAAAAAAATCAAACTGAAAGTGGGGAATATAGCAAAAAATTTTTAAAAAATATCCACAAATATTCTTCTTATGCCCCAAAAAGTGATAAGGGGGGATATTAAAAAAAATCTCATTTTTATATGTCTACCATCTCATTCATTGCTATAAAATCTTTTTGAGAATGATCTATATACATGTAAGGGTGAAGGCATAAACCACCACCCTAATTAATGTTAACACAAAAGGTCCAACAATCTGGATTAAACAAATAAATTAATCCAAAGTAATTATGATTGAATAAATCTTTAATCAATTTTTAGTTGAGTGGTGACTGAATCCAGTTTCAAAGGACTCCTAAGAGGAAATTGTCCTTGGCTACTGGAAGGAAGTAGGGGAATGGGAAAGACCCTTTTTCTTCTCCTTTTCTCCCAAGACCCCACTGATCAGGTGATCTTAAGAATTTCTAAAGATGGGAAGGTTTAGAGTAAGGGTAGGGAACTTGCTGCCTTGAGGCCATGTGTGGCCCTCTAGGTCCTTGGGTATTGGCCTTTTGACTGACTCCAAGTTTTACAGAACAAGTCCTTCTATTAAGGGATTTGTTCTGTGAAGTTTGGATTCAGTCAAAGGGCTGCACTTGAGGACCTAGAGGGCCACAGTTTCCCCACCCTGGCTTAGAGTTTCCATCAACATACATAGTGTTGGCCACAGAGATGATAGTAGTGACCTTTGAGTACATGTGACTGAGGACAGTATTTGCATCAAGAGCTGAGAGATATACCAAGGATAGAATAGATACAGCAAAGAAAGGTGGCTCCAACGAGGACACGGACGATCAGGGCCCAGTGGGGAACTACATAAAAGGGGAAATGTATGAGGATTATACAAAGAGAGAACATTAATTCCAGTAACCAGGAGCTATGAGTTTGCCCTACCAAATGTTGGACCTGACATGACCAGGTGACTAGAATTATAATTGGAAGCTCTCTATCTTGCATAAGATGATATGAGACAAATCCTTGTATACACACACACACACACACACACACACACACACATACACACACACAAAATGAAGAAAGGAGCTGGATTTCTCTACTATATATATACCCACACATAGAAGTGTAATGGTTATGGGATTTGAAGATCTTCCATGACCCTTGAACTTGCTAATGTAGCAGGAAAGGATGGGACAGGAGGAAGCCAGAGCCAAGCTGAAGTCAGTGAGATGACTGGAAGTAGAGAAGCAGTGGCAGAGGCTGCAGTGGTGGTGGAGGTGCAAACTCCTTTTTTTTTTGAGCCAGCCAGAATTTCTGCTAAGGAGTCCTGCTGAGCACTGCTGGGGATGGGAACTGTGGGGGGCCAGAGCTGCTGGGAGCAAGCTGCATGGACGCTGAGCATTTGCCATGAGTGAGGAGAGGAGGACCTTTGCCTGAGGTGGCCTGTTCTGTTTTGAAGGCTTGAGAATGTGGGTGTTTACTACATTAACTATGTCTGCCAACTCCATAACTATTGTGATGGCTTTGATTTTCTGTTTTTGGGACTCAGTTTTCTGGTGTTTGAATAAATGTTCTAGCTATATCCCCATGTAGAGAGCCTGTTACATTTTTTGATTAATAACCATATTTGCACATTTATAGTTATTGTATGCATTATGCATACTGCATTGTTGATACAAGAAGCTTCAAAAGCAAAGAAATAAGAGCTTTGAGAGAACCTCTGAAGAAGCAGCATGTGAAAAAATTTCTGTTAATCTATAGGATCATAACAAGTTTAACACAATTAAAACACAAATTGGATCAAATGTGAAATAAGAAGCTTGTTACCCATTAATAACAACATAAAAAACTAAACAGCTACCTCAAGGAAAGTACTGCAATTCTTTCTTCTCTACAAAACTGGAAAGGGATGGCAACGGACAAAATCTATTATTATTGTCTGAACCATTTCATAGTGGTACATGAATTACTAGAAAGTCCCTTTACCAATTTCCTATCAGATGCAAGACTATTATCAACTTTCTTACCTATATAGATATAGATATATCTATACCAAAAGATGAAAAAAGCAATAAGCCCTCTGAATACAGGACACATATATTTACTTGCATAAAGCATTCACAGCTCATATCACTGAAAAAAATTAAGAAAAACTCAAAAGAAAATATTTTGTATAAGGAGAAAAAAGGATGTTCCAAAAAGTTCAAGACATGCAATGTAGCTTTTACATAGTCTTCATTTATCATCACAAAGCCTTTTATTCAGTTCTGTATTCATGGCTTATTTGCATTTTGCAAATATATATAAAATAGAGCCAGTGCTAGTGAGAATTCTAACATAATTGATGTTCACATGAAAAAAAAATAGTTCCTTAAATAAGTCTCTAACACAATTTTTACAAGAACTATCTATATAAAGTGTGCCAACTTCTAGAGAAATAATTAAAGTCATTTATGCTTCTGCTTAGCCCTAAATTAATTGCCTTCCCTCCTAAATATCATTTCCAAGTTAAACAGGGAGACATACCAAAACATTTTTATCAATATGTCAACAAAGAAACACTGAACAAATAGCTAAGTCATGGACCTTTGTGGGTAGAAAAGGAGTTGTTAATGGTGATGATTCAGGATCAGGTCATCACTGTCAGCAATTTCAGATGACTTATCCTTAAAGAATCAAGCTATTATTCATGGAGATTTTTTTCAGATCCATGGTAGAAATATTTTAATACATTTCTCCAGATTGCAAAAATTTAGTACCTACCAAATATTTGGACATGACAAGACCAGATGGCTAGAATTATAATCAGAAGCTCTCTATCTTGCATAAGATGATATGAGACAAATCCCTATACTGCAAATATAAACCTCAAAACATCAGACTGGGCTATTATTTAAGATAGATTTGTTGCCCACGATCACCAGGATAATAGATGTTGCCATACCAAATATTCATACTCCCAAATTATCTACATGGAACAAAAATCCATTCTCCTGTTCTAGTGGGAGAAATCAAAAGCATAGAACAATTACAATAATAATAGCTAATATAGTACTTACTATGTGCCAGACACTATTTTATTATTCTCATTTTGTGGATGGGGAAACTGAGACAAACAGAGTAAAGTGGCTTCCCCAGGATCACACAGCTAGTAAGTGATTGAGGCCAGATTTGAACTCAAATCTTCTTGACTCCAGGCTTGGAGCTCTATACACCAGGCCATTTAGCTGTCTATTTATCTGTATAATATACAAAATATATACACACATACACATGTACCCATATGTGTATGCAAATGTTCATCTACTATATGTATATATTTATGAAATCTACATAATATACAATATTCAGAATTAATAAAAACATGGTAGTGACTTCTGTCAAAGGCATCACCTTCCTTCTAATCTTCCAGGTTCATGACTGCATAATTAAGCTTGATTCAGCACTGTCTTCCCTCTCACCATTTCTCCTTCTATAGCATCTCTCGTATCTGGCCACCTCCCTCCACTCACAAAGACACCAGCATAATTCAGGCCACCTCTTGCCTATATTACTGTAATACCTTTTGATTGGTTGCTGCCTCAAGCCCGTCCCACTTCAATCTAGCCTTCATGCTGCTGCTAAAGTAATTTTCCTTAAGCAGAGATCTGACCATGTCACTCTTGCATTCAGTTAACCTTAGTGCCTTCTTTCACCTCTAGGATAAAATATAAACTCTGTTTACCTTTCGAAGTTTTCACAACTTTGGCCCAAACTGTATTAGTCTCGTTAGATATTATTTCCACTTCTGAAAACTTTAATCCAATCAAACTGGCCTTCTTTCTGTTTTACACATATGATAATCTCATGTCTCTATGCCAATACACTGATCACCCCACAACTTCTGCTTCTTACAGTCTCAATCTCTTCCTTTAAAGTACAACTCAGACACCATCTTCCACAAGAAGTCTTTCCTGGTGTTATGGGAATCTAAAGATCTTCCCTGCCCCTAGGCCCTTTGCTGAAGTGGCTATGTGACTCTGAGGACCCTTGGATATTTGAAAGTATACTCTGTTCCTTAATAGGCTGAATGTGGTCACGTGGAGCCTGTGGTGCCAG
>CM053585.1:123643463-123660933 GCA_028646515.1 Pseudochirops corinnae | reverse complement strand
TTCCTTGCTTCCCCAGATTATTTACAGTATCAGCCTTTATAGTGCATTTCTTTTCAAATTATTAAAAAGACATTTTATGAAACTAGATAAAAAAAACTAAATTCATTTGGAGAAACAAAAGATCTAGAATATCGAGAAATAATTTTAAAATATAATAATTAACAGGAAATTGTTCTTCCAAACTACATTATAAAGTACCAATCTGATACTAATTAAACTGATATTAGTTTAAAAATAAAGTAGATCAATTGAATTGATTGGACAAGAGAGAATTAGAAGCAATGGAACTCAATATTCCAATAACCCAAGAAAGCATAAATTATATAAGGGGCTACCTGTTTGATAAAAATTGTTGAGAAAACAAACTTCAATATACAAACAGAATAGAATATTGCTGTGCTGTGAGAAATAATTATCATAAGAAATACAGAGAAACATGAAAATATTTATATGATTCTATGCAGTGAAGTAAAAACCAAGAAAACAATATGCAAAGTGACGAAAATAATGTAAAAGGAAAGAATGACCATAAAAAATTCAAAAGCGAATGCTGCAAAATTACGAAGGACACACATGACTCCAAAGAAAAGATATGACAAATTACCCCCTTATCCCCATCCTTCAAATCCCTGGAAGTTCACAATTATGGTACATTCCACACGCTTTCAGATGAATGTACATTGACCAGATGGAGAGATTTTCCTCCTCTTCCTTTTTCTTTTTCCTTTAAAAATAGTATTTGTTACATAGGAGGGGAAAGACAGTAGGAGGACTTTTGGTCATAACCAAAATACTTATTTGGTGATCTAATTTTTTTTGTAATTCTTTTTTAAAGGAAGGCATCTAAGATCTTATATACGTTCCCCTAAGTGATTGGTCTACTCCATCAAAATCTTGACTCGTATTGTAACAAAATGATTATGAAATCAAATAAGAAACTGTAGTGATTTCTCTTACCCAAGAATAACACAAAATGTGAGCCAGACATCTATAGACAATAGGAGAGCAGGCCTTAACCAACAAAGCAGTGCCAGTGAAACATAGCCTCTTGAAGCATGATCACAGATAGGACACGTGTAGCCTATGAGATCCTGTGACCAGAGCCATTAAGAGAAGAGGGTTACACTGAGAAAAGCACAGGGCTGTCAGAAGGTTAGAATAAGGACCTTAGGAGCCACCAGGAGTAGTGGTGTACAGTAACCAGTGATTGCTGTGATGCTGCAACATTCTAACTCCACCTCAGGGTTTCCATTCCCTAGGACTCTCCTGAGATAAGAGAGAGAAGTCTGAAGAGTTAGCACTCTGAACTTCAAAGATCTAGAGAGGCCCAACTCTGGGGAAGTGCAAAAACAAAGGGAAGCCAAGTTGAGACTGAGCAGGGCCAATCATCTCACTCAGAAGTAAAAGGGAGGTGGGAAGAGAGTCTGGCTCTGGCAGAAAGCCCAGTTCAATAACTAAAACTAGAGAGCTGTGTAAATCAAAGAGAATACCAACCAGTATCAATAACTGCAAGCAGAGATTCAAAGATAAAAAAGGATTTCCTATGAGAACCATGTGAATGCCTAGAAGAAATGAAGCAAGAGATTAAAAAAAAATTAAATAAAAGATCTGAAAGAACTGGAAGGATAAATAGCTTAGCATGAAAAGTCATAAAACTTTACCCAAGAAATATACTCTCTGAAAACTAAAAGATGCCAAACAAAAATAAATGATTTCATGAAATAGAAAATATATATGAACAAAATTTTGAAAATTTAAACAATAGAACGGACATATATAAAAAAACTGACCTGAAAAGCAGGTCGAGCAAATATTATTTTAGTATTATTCAACATTATAGCTTTCAAACCATAATTTTTTTTTAAAAGTCTGGACATTAGATTTTAAGAAATTGTAAATGAGGGCAGCTAGGTGGAGTAGTGAATAGAGTACCAGCCCTGGAGTCAGAAGGACCTGAGTTCAAATCTGACCTCAGACACTTGACACACTTACTAGCCATGTGACTTTGGGCAAGTCACTTAACCCCAGTTGCCCTCCAAAAAGCAAAAAAAAAAAAAATCATAAATGAAAATTATCCAGTTCTACTAGAACTAGAGGATAAAATAAGGGTATTTAGGATCTACTAATATCTGAAATAGAAACAGAAAAAAAAAAAACAAGAAATATCATAGTAAAAATCCCAAACTCTCACATCAAAAAAAATGCAAGTATTCAGAAAGAAGTTAATGTGCTAATAAACTAATCAAGGTTCTGCAAGATCTAACAACTTCTAACATAAATGAAAGGAGATTCTGGAGGAGCATGTAAATACGCTGGGGGGTGGTAGTGGATTTTTCTCACTTTAGCAAAAACAAAATTCCTAGAAATCTTTTGAGCAAACAGTTCTGAGTAGTAAACACTTTAGGATATTAGAACTAGAAGAGGCCTTAATGATCATTTAGTTTAATTCACTTATTTAATATAAGAGAGAACTTAGGTCCAAAGTTGAGGTGGCTTACCCACACTCATAGAGCCTTGTCAGTGGCTGAGCAGGAGGGAAAACTTCTCAACACTAATTCCCTATTACCTCCTGTATCAAATAAAAAATCCTCTTTTTACCTTTCAAAGGCTTTCAAACTAAAGGCCCAGACTTCTTCCACTTTCCTCTTTTTCACTTACTGTGTGATACAGTGGTCTTGGTTTCCTTGTAGTTCCTCAAAAAATCATTCCTGCATCTCCAGCCTTCCCTGGCTTCCTTCAAATCTCAGCTAAAATCCCACCTTCTAAAAGAAGTCTTTCTTGGTCCCCTTTAATATTACTACCTTTCCCTTCTTGACTCTCCCCAATTTATCTAGTATATATCTTTCAGACATTGTTCACATGTTGTCTCCACCATTAGACTGTGTGGTCCTTGAGTGCAGGGATTATCTTTTGCCATTATCAGTATACCAAGCACCTAGTACAGTACCTGGCATATTGTAGACATATAATAAGTGTGTATTGACTTGTGACTTGACATGACTTCAATCTGCAGCTCTTATATAACCCAATACTCTTTGACCCACTGGTTAGTGGGGATCACAATATTAGTCCTACTCAAATCACAGAATTTTATAAGGTCTAAAGAGATAATATATATAGAAGTGTTTTGTTGTCCATAATATGCTATGCAAATGTACATGTTTATTGTGTTCTTTGTACATAGTAACTGCTTAATAAATGACTTTTACTATTCATTATGAACAGATACACAGAGAAAGAATATAGTCCTTGACTGTGATTCTTTCAGGAAAAGTACCTTTTCTTACTCCTTTCCCTGAAGACAAGCATGGACTTTCATTTCCCAGCTCTAAAGCCAATGAGTTTTTTATTCAAATCAACAAAATGATTCCAATAACCATGCCATAAACTTAAAAAAAAATCTACTTGCCATATCTGACTTCAATTACCATAAATAATTTTGGCATAGTTAGAAATATAGATATTTTTTATTTTACCAATAGGGACGTGTTTGACTCTATACTACCAATAATGATTCCATGTGTGGGGACTAACTGTACTAACTGTTCATCAGTATAAGACTGAGATGATAAATATTAAGAAGTTGTCTGAGGCCTACGGAAGTCAAGACTTGCCCTGAGTTAGATAGCTAATAAGGATCGAGGTAGGATTTGAACTCAGGTCTTCCTGACTCCAAGCCAATCACTCTACTATGCAACACTGCTTCTTTTTGCTCGCCTATCACCACTGACAAAATAAAAAACAAAATGGAAAGACTGCAACATCAAAAAAAAAATCTCTATAGTGGAATAGGCTTTAATCTTGTCAAATAGACCTCTTATTCAAAAAATCTAAACTTAAAAAAATCGGAATAAGATAACTATTTTCTGGGTATGAGCAGTGTATGGATTGGTTTTGTTTCACTATATGTATTTGTTCCAAAGGTTTTATTTTCCCCTTTTCATGTTAGGATAGAGTGGAAGAGGATGGATGGCCCACCTCAAAAAGGAGTGTCATTGAAGTATTTTTTTTAAATAAAAGAAGCAGGGATGGCTAGGTGGTGCAGTGAATAGAGCATCAGCCTTGGAGTCAGGAGGACCTGAATTCAAATCCAGCCTCAGACACTTAACACAAAAAACTAGCTGTGTAACCTTGGGCAAGTCACTTAACCCTAATTGCCCTCCAAAAGGCAAAAAATAAAAATAAAAATAAAAGAAGCAAACCAAAGGTGGATCAGAAGGAAATTGACATGAGCAAGAGAGCTTTGAAAGAAACATGTTGAATTTATTATATACTAAAAAAGAAAAGCAATCTGTACACAAAAAAAGATTCATGGTTTCATGTGCAATCTACATTATCTACTTTACTTTGTATATGGAACTGCTCATTTTATTTGGTGTTGGTTGAGTTCATAAATAACTTAAAAAAAAACAGTGGATGGTGATCTCATTTTACAAGGAATTTACTATTTTAAAAGAGCAATATGCTTTGAAATAATTGCCTCCTCTTCTGTGATTTAAAGTAGAAATTGTAATTTTAAAATTTTTAGTTTATGTTTTTTCTTTTAGTTCATTGAAGAAGAAAATGTTTTAAGTTTCATTCTTTTAAAATGAATTTATCAGCAATTTGTTAAGAAAACTGTAATTCATTAATAAAAATATAATGAATATTAACTTCAGGTTTGGTGGAGAGTTTAACAAGTGTATGTGTTTTTCTCCAGTTTTTGTTTTGCAGTTCATTTCTGATTTAAAATGGAATTGATTTTATAGAAACCTTTCACATCTCTTTCATCTGTGAGCCTATTAATTCTGTTTACACACAGCTTCTTAGACACACCTCTAGGCTGAAAGCATTCCTATTTGTATTGTGGCCCCTAGATTTTCTTGAGGAAAAAAACATTCAAAAGTTTGCTGGAGCTGATATGTCAAGCTATATTCCAAGAAGCTTTCTGTGGCTTCTTACACAGAGGCCAGATTTTCCCTTGAATTCCTGCCTATGAACCGTATTTGATATACAAACTCTTCATATCTGGGAAAACATAAGAAAGTGCTAATGGAATACTTGATGTAATAAAATCATGCCTTTCAAGTTATTGTGGTCAGCTGGGGAAGGCGGGAGGAAAGTTTTTGAATTCCGTTTATTTGATATTGGTGTTTGAAAAATAAAAGACTAGCCTGTTCATTTCTGAGCAGATTTGGGGAGTGACAAGTCCAAACTTATATTTGGGCAGATGGTTCTTGACTATCCTAACCTGATTTAGGGTCTGGGCTCACATGACACTTCACTGAAGTTTACCATGGGTTATGAGAGAATGTGGTTTAGTGTTTTGCTAAATTTCCAAACACAAATTAATCTAAAGAGCATTTCTGGCAAACTTAAAAAAATGAAATGCTAGAATTCTTATTTACAACTTGGCAAAATAAACTCAGAGTAAGCTGGATTAGACAGGATTTCCTTATAGGCAAGCAAATTCACTTCAGTCTGAGAGAGGTGATTTGGTAGAAAAATTCCTGGAAATACACATCAACAAAAGACATGGGTTTAGGGGAAAAAATCCAAGCTGCACCTCTACATGTTTCCTGTATCCACCCTCTCTTTCCCTTTCTTTGTCCTTAAGGACTGTGGGGGAGGGGGTGGACAGAAACCCTGGCAGATTTGGTTGAGTTTCTGTATAGTGGGGGTGGTTAGGTGGCACAGTGAATAGAGCACTGGCCCTGGAGTCAGGAGGACTTGAGTTCAAATGTGGCCTCAGACACTTGACACACTTACTAGCCGTGTGACTTGGGCAAGTCACTTTACCCCAATTGCCCCCCAAAAAGCAAAAAAAAAAAAAAAAAAAAGAGTTTCTGTATAGTGCTATCTTTTGAAAAGTTTTCCTTTTTTTTTAAAACTTCTTACAGGTATATCAATATTTCATTTTAATCCTTCTCTCTAACCCAAATACAATAGTGATAAATAGAAAAACTTAAGGAACCGGTTAACCATTAGGAATATGTATTCTTGAGCATATTTGCCTTTTAATTGTAATTGCATTAGTAATGATGATAACAGCAATTATAGCCATTGCCAGTAGTCCTGACTTTTGTCTTACTGCTGGACTTTGATGACTCAGGAAGAGAGAGTGAGGCAGATGACTTTGTACAACTCTGCCTCATTTAAATCCAATTCACGGGTGAGTCAAGGTATAGCTCCGTGGTGCTAGGGTCTTCTTTGAAAAGGAAGCACAAACAATAACAATGGCAATGATAAATTATGGTAGAAAACAAGTTTCTTTGACATTAAAACCCCTTTACAATCTGGTGCCAGTCTCCTTTTCCAGTGTTATAGCATATAGCTTTGCCTCATACACTTTATGTTTCATAAAATTGAATTATTTGCTGTAAATAACTTTGCATCTCTTGTCTTTGAATGTTGGCCAAACTGGTCTCCATTCCCTGGAATGTTCTCCCTCTTCCCTTTTCTCATTTTAGAATGCCTAGCTTGTGTCAAGGCTCAGCTGAGGTGTCAGAGGCATTGACTGATGCCAATAATTTCTAATGCTCTCTCTCTTCCACCAATGAGTTTTTATTTGCTTATTTGAGTACATGTTGCATCAACTCAGGAGGTCAGTGACTATGTCATTTCTATCTATGCCAATTACTTCACAGAGTACAAAGTAAACACTTAATAAATGCTTACGGAATTGAATTGGAAAAGGAAAGGGAACAGTCATTTATAAACTGTCTACTGCATGCCAGACACTGCGCTAATCATTTTACAAGTTTTATCTCATTTGATCTTCACAATAACCCTGGGAGGTAGGTGCTCATATTATTCTCATTTTACAGTTGAGGAAACTGAGGCAAACAGACGTTAAGTGATGTGCCTAAGATCCCACAGCTAGTGATTATTTGAGGGTGGATTTGAACTCAGGTCTTCCTGATTCTAGGCTTACCATCTTATCCCCGGGTCAACTAGTTGCCTCAATAATGAATAAAGGAATGCCGTTCAGGGTCTGGAATCATATTTTTAGTCAGAAAGTCTTTAATTCACACTTCTACTTCAGAGAGAGCCATTACTTTTAAGTCACTGTAATCAACCAGAGATTTAATTCCTATAGTGCATTAAGACTTAACAAGGGGCTCCCATGACAACTGTTCTGAGGGAGTGTTTATGCTGTTGTTGTCTTGGTCATACTTAAGATTTTATCTGTTTAGGGAGCTCCCTGGTAAGGAAACTCCCTCTGCCAATGCAGATCAGCCACAAACTCTTTTCCCACTTACTCTCTTATTATTGTTTGGAGCATTGAGAATTTAAGTGATTTATTTAGAGTCCTATAGCCAGTATGTGTTAGAATCAGAGATGGAATCTGATTCTTTCTGACTTGGAGAACAGTTCTCTATTTAATATACTGTCCTGCCTATCAACATCTCAATCACAGATTACTTTCATTATATTTAGGAAGCTCCAGGTATTGAAACTCTGTCCACCAATGTGGACAAGCAACTTAGAGAAACAGAGAAGTGACTGGGTCACCATGGTTACACAGCTAGAATATTTGTCTTTGCTTCTCTCCTTTTTTTTCTTTCTTTTGCAATCAGAATTAGGTGCCTTGCTCTGGGTCACACAACAAGTAAGTGTCTGAGGCCACATTTGAACTCAGGTTCTCCAGACTCCAGGGTCAATGCTCTATCCATTGTACCACCTAGCTTCTCTGTAGCCTCAATACCACAACTAATATTTCTAAGGCAGGACTCCAACTCAGGTTTTCATGACTCTAAGTCTGGCTCTCTCTTCATTGCACAGATGTATTTTAAACAAGAAAATCAAGGGGTAAAAATGTTTTTACAGCAATGTTTTATTTTTTGAAAAATATGGGGGAGGTGATGATTGCAGATCCTTTGGCTGTGCCAGTAAATAATTTGGGCTCCTCTTTTCTGTTTTCAGCTTAGCTATCTTTCCCTGCACCCCAATGAGCACCATTTGTTGACATCTCTCCTGACTCCACATGCAAACTGTACAGTGACCCTGATATCATTGCCTTAGTTACTTTATTTAAAATACATACATATATATGTATATGTATATTATATGTATCTTGTTAAATATTTCACTATTACATGTAAAAATTTTAAAAATCATTTTAAAAAATTGAGTTTTAAATTATCTTCCTCCTTCCTCCCCCTCCCCTTAGAAGGTAAGCAATTTGATTTCAATTTTACATGTGAGGTCCTGCAAAACATATTTCCATATTAACCATATTTCCAAAGAAAACACAAAACAAAATAAAATAATAAAAATAAAGGAGGTTTAAAAAATGCTTCAATCTGCATCCAGAATTCATCTTTTTTCTCTCACTAGATGCGGACGTCATTTTTCATAACGGTCCTTTGGAATTATGTTGAATGATTGTCTTAATCAGAATAGCTAAGTCTTTCATATTTGATTGTTAATTTACAAAATTGGTGTCACTGTGTACAATATTCTTCTGGTTCTACTCATTTCACTCTTCATTATTTCATGCTAGTCTTTCCATGTTGTTTTTTCTTTCCTTTTTAAATCAATCTGCTCATCATTTCTTACAGCAGAGTAGTATTCCACCATAATGATATACCACAACTTATTCAACTATTCTCCAATTGATGAGCATTCTCTCATTTTCCAATTCTTAGCCACAACAAAAACAGTTGCTATACATATTTTTGTGCAAATAGATTTTCTCCCCTTTTCTTCAATCTCCTTCAAATATAGACTTAGTATTGCTATTACTGGTTCAAAAGGTATACATAATTTTATAGTCCTTTGGTTGTAGTTCCAAGTTTTTCTCCAGAATGGCTGGACTATTCACAATTCTACCAATGGTACATTGGCATCCCAATTTTTCCTTATCTTTTCCAGCATTTGTCATTTTCCTCTTCTATCACACTAGCTAATCTGATAGGTGTGAGGTGATATCTCGCAGTTGTTTAATTTGCACTTTTTCCTAATCAGTAGTGATTTAGATAAGTTTTTCATGTGACTATTGATAGCTTTATTTTACCTCAATTATTGTCTAATTGAACCTTAGGAAAAAAGTGAAGAGTGAGGTAACATTTTTCAAAACCAAGACATGACACACGTATAAACTGAAGACATTTATTCTTTTTTTTTTTGTAAAGAGTATTTTTTTCAATTACATGTAAAGATAGTTTTCAACGTTCATTTTTTATAAGATTTTGAGTTCTGAGTCAAGATGGCTGCATAAAAGCAGGAGAACACCATGAGCTTCCCTGATAACCACCTCAAATACCTATAAAATATGACTCTAAAAAATTTTAGAGCTCCAGAACCCATAAAATGACAGAGAAAAAAGGCTTCTGCCAAAGACAGTCTGGCAGGTGGATAGGAAACATTCATTGCAGCATGTTGGGAGCTAACACCAGCCCAGACTGAAACCATGTCTGTAGCCTGGGGGAAGCCAGGACAAGCCAGGCTGGAGCTTTCAGGAGAGCAGATCACTGGCAGCTGTGGTAGTTTCCAGAATTATCAACCCAAAAGAGCCAAGGACAAAGTGAAAGATTGGTGGAACTTGGCTAAAATGAGGGAAAGGAGTGGGTCTGGCCGTCTACTCCTAGAGCAAGAAAGCAGCTAAAGCAGTGGCCCTGAAGCTGCCTCCATGTGGCTGCTTCAGAGCTCCCAGCCTGCAGATTGCACGGGGGGCCAAGCAAACATTCAGAGGCTAAGTACTCTTGCCTTAACCTGCCTAGATCAGGATTGTGGTCTTGGGTGGTGGTACTGAGGTGACTGACCAGTGAGCCCAAGCTGGTGGGGGCTGCAGAGATAGCAGCCTTCAAATAGCTCCAGCAGCTGTGAAAACCCCAACGATTTGGGAAAAAGCTCTCCTCTCTGGAAGCAGAGGTCTACTGAGCCCCAAAATCAAGTAATTGACTGGCAACGTGAGCAGGCAAAAGAAGCAAAGTAAACACAGCAACCCAACTTTAGATTCCTTTTTTGGGGACAAAAAGGATCAAAACATGAAACAGGAGGAAGACAACACAGTCAGAACTCGTGTACCAAAAGCCTCCAAGAAAAATGTAGATTGGTTACAAGCCATAGAGTAGCTACAAAAGGATTTTGAAAACCAAATAAGAGAAGTGGAGGAAAAATTGGAAAGAGAAATGAGAATGATGCAAGAAAATCATGAAAAGAGAGTCAACAACTTGACTGAAGAAAATAACACCTTAAAAAACAGATTAATGCAAATGGCAAATGAGTCCCAAAAAGCCAATGATGAGAAGAATGCCTTAAAAAGTCGAATTTGCCAGATGGAAAAAGAATCTCGAAAGTTCACCGTAGAGAATAATTCCTTCAGAATTAGAGTGGAGCAAATGGAAGCAAATGACTTTATGAGAAATCAAAATACTGTTAAACAGATCCAAACAAATTAGAAAATAAAAGGCAATGTGAAATATTTCATTGAAAAAAGCCACTGACCTGGAAAATACATACAGGAGAAACAATTTAAAAGTTATTGGACTACCTGAAAGCTGATCAAAAAAAAGAACCTAGAAAGCATCTTTCAAGAAATTCTCAAGGAAAATTACAGGGATATTTTAGAATCAGAGGGCCAAATAGAACTTGAAAGAATTCACAGATTACCTCTTGAAAAAGATCCCAAAAAGAAAACTCCTAGAAATGTTATAGCCAGGTTCCAGAATTCCCAGATCAAGGAGAAAATATTACAAGCTACCAAGAAGAAACAATTTGAATACTGTGGAAATACAATCAGGATAACCCAGGATCTAGCAGCTTCTACATTAAGGGGTTGAAGGGCCTGGAATATGATATTCCAGAGATCAAGGGAGCTAGGATTAAAACCAAGAATCACCTATCCAGCAAAATGGAATATAATGTTCCAGGGGAAAACATGGTCATTCAATGAGGTGGAGCAATTCCAAGCATTCTTGATGAAAAAACTGAAACTGAACAGAAAATTTGACACTCAAATACAAGAAGCATGAGAAGGTAAACATGGAAAAGAATTAATAAGGAACTTATCAAAGTTGAACTATTTACATGCTAACATGGAAAAGTGACAATTGCAACTTATGAAACTTTTCTCAGTATGAGGATAGTTGAAGAGAATATAAATACACATACACATGCACACACACACACACACACATATATGTATACAAGCAGATATGTCTATGATAGGAGGGTATGTATAAATGTATGAATACATATCTGAGTGTGTGTATATATGTGTACTTAGGGGACACAAGATCAATTAAATAGGAAGGGATGATATTTTAAAGGGTAAAATTGAGAGGTGGGAAAGGAATAGAATGAGAGGAGATAGGAAGAGACAGAATGGGGTTAATCATCTCATGTAGAAGAGTCAAGGGATAACTGTTACAATGGAGGGGAAGAACAGGAAAGATGGATCAACCTTACTCTCACGGAATTTGGCTTAGGGAAATAATGACACACTCTCTAAACTGGGTATCTTGCCCTACAGGAGAGTAGGGGGGAAGGGAATGAGAGAGGGAATGATAGAGGCGTAGGGATTTTGAGGGGGGAAGGTTGTTAGAAGCACACACTTCTGTAAAGGGATAGGGACAAAGTAGGGAATAGAACAATTGGGGGTCGGGATAGGAAGGTGGAAAATATAGTCAGTGTTTCACAATATGTCCATTGTGGAGATGTTCTGTGTAGCTACAAATGTACGGCCTGTATTGAATTGCTTGTCTTTCCAGGCGGCGGGGGGGAGGTGATGAGGAAGGAAGGGAAAGAATCTAGAATTTAAAGCTCTAAAATCAAATGTTAAAAATATGTGTGTATGTATTATTATTATTTACATGCAACTGGATAATAAAATATACAGGCGCTGGGGTAGGGAAATTCATCTTAACCTACTGGAAAGTCAGAGAGGTGATGGAGGAGGATAAAGGAGAGAGCATATTGGGAGAGGAGATGTACAGTGGTGTTGTGGCCACTTCTTCACTCAGTACCTCAAGGGCCAGCCTTAGGGTATATTCTCAGGACGGACTGAAGAGACCAGAGGTGAGAGAGAAGTGTACAGCAGCTGTCCTTTATTGTATTGCAGCATCCTCCTTAAATACCCTAGAGGTAACATGATTGGAGCATGATCCCCTCGTGCACTGGAGGAATGGGCCAATGGAGGACAGGCCGAGCCAGCTGTCACAGCTGCTGCTCATCAGGCGAGCAGTCTAGCAAAAGACTTCCCTATGAGTTTAGCAACTGGGCTGTGACCCTCAGCACTACAGGTACTTTTAGACTCACACTGATCCCTACACAGTGGGATTGCTGTTTTTGGGTGGTGGGTAGGAGAATGACGGGAAGAAAATTTGTAACTCAAAATCTCATGGAAATGAATGATGTAAACTAAAAATAAACAAAAGCTAATATAGAAAAATAATAATAAATAAACAAATAAATAAATAAATAAATGAACAACAAAAAGGGAAAAAAAAAGATTTTGAATTCCAATTTTTTCTCCATCTTTTCATCACCCAAGATGACAACCAATCTGATAGAGGTTATACATGTGTAATCATATTAAATATATTTTCATCTTAGTCATGTTATGAAAGAAGAAACAGAACAAAAATGAAAAAAAAAAAGTAAATATAGTATGCTTTATTCTGTATTCAGATTCCATAGTTCTTTCTCTGGAGGTGGATAGCATTTTCCATCATGAATCTTTTGGAACTGGATCATTATATTTCCATCTTGAATCATTGTATTGCCAAAAAGAGCTAAGTCTATTTTAGTTGATCATTGCACAATGTTGTTATTATTGCTTATAATGTCCTCCTGGTTCTGATCACTGCACTCAGCATTAGCTCAAGTTACTCTTTCCAGGTTTTTCTCAAATCTGTCTGTTTGTCATTTCTTATAGCACAATAGCATTTCATTGCATTCATATACCACAACTTATTCAGCCATTTGTGAATTGTTGGGAACCCTTCAATTTCCAATTCTTTGCCACCACAGAAAGAGCTGCTATAAATATTTTTGTTCTTGTCCTTTTCCCTTTTTATGATCTCTTTGGGTTACAGGTCTAGTACTGGTATTGTTAGATCAAAGGGTATGCACAATTTAATCATCCTTTAGATATAGTTCCAAAGTGCTCAAGTCCATCTACTGTTAGAATTCTTACTTAAATATGGATTGCTCAGTCCCACCATGATTGCAGTCAGATGACTGTAACGATACTGGGATTTGAAGATCTTCCACGCCCCTTGAGCTTGCTGATGTAGCAGGAAGGGGTGGAGCGAGAGAACGCCAGAACCAAGCTAGTCTCCGTGTGGTGCTGACTGGAAGCGGTGTCAGAGGCAGTGGCTACCGTTGGGAACTCCTTTTGCTTTGAGCAGGGCAGAATCTCTGCTAAGGACTCCTGCTGAGGACTGCCTGAGGCGGGAACTGCCAGGGGCTGGAGCTGCTGGGACCAAGCTGCCTGGACGCTGAGCAGTTGCGTGCGTGAGGAGAGGAGGATCTTTGCCTGAGGTAGCCTGTCCTGTTTGAAGGCTTGAGGATGTGGGTGTTTACTACTTTGACCACATGTGCCAACTTCATCACTACTGGGTTGCCTTTGACTTTCTGGTTTTGGGACTCAGCTTTCTGATGAATGCACTATCTATTTTTCTTATGCAGAGAGCCTGTTCCATTTTGTGATTAATAACTATATCAGCATATTTATAGTTACTGTAGGCATTGTGAATACTGCATTGCTGATCCAATGACCTGAGTTCAAATTCTAATTCTGCTACTGGTCTGTGCTGTTAGTGTGTCAGCTATGGCCAAGTCACCATCCCTTTAGATTTCAGTATCCTTATCTGTAAAATTAAGTGGAGTGAGGTTATGAAATGTTTTGGGGTGGGGTGGTCAGGATTAGATTTAGTGATTTCTAAGGACCTAGTCAGTTGCAAGATTCTAGGATTTTTATACCATAACTTTCATCTGGACCTGTGATTTCTGCTAGTATGGAAACTTTCCCCACTCATGCATATCAGCAACTAATCTGTAGCAGGGGTGTGCTGGAGCCAGCTTGGAACAGTAGTTAAATTTTCAATATGAGCATTTGTACCTCAGAAATCAGCAAGGTACAAATCAGGACTTGATTTGTTGTTTTGTTTTCTAGACTTAAGAAAGTGATGGAGAAGATATTAATAATGCAGATTAAACTAAAAAGTGTGTGATATGTACTTTTTTTTCCTGAATGACAATTAAACATTTACCAATATGCCACTGTTTGTATTTTATAGCCTTCACAAACTTCCTAAGGTACTGATGTGATGAGTAATTTGCTTATTCTTACAATGATTATGTGTCAGTGGCAGGGCTAGAACCCAAATCTTCTGAACTCCAAGACCATATTGCCAAGCTTCTACTATATATTTTAGGTTAACTCCATGATACTACTATCAAAAAGGAGTATCATTTCTCACTTCAAATTTTTCCTCTTAAAAAAAAAAGAATCTAGGTTTAACATTGAAAGAAATTACATCCCATTCCACTAATAACCAGTCCTTTGGTTTTTGTATCAAAATGAAAATGAAAGAATCAAAAGGTGTTTCAGAGATCATTTGGTTCAACTCACCTGTTTTATAGATGGAAAAACTGAGGCTTATTTCCCATGAGTTCTATCTTCAAAAAAAAAAAAAACAGGTTAATAAAATAAAGTGACTCCAGGATAAAATTAGATAGATTTTTCTAGAGACAAAAAAGGTGACATTTTAGACAGGGGATGGGAAGTAATACCTACTGTTTGAGAGCTTCCTCTTGCTTTTAAAATATCTGTGTGCTGAGAAAATGGAGCCTGCCAAATAGATCCTATCATAATCTTCCAGTCCATCAGGCATTGAGTAAATGCCTAGAGGGGTGAGGGAAGAGGATCTGTGAACTAGTGGTTTTGTATCCTCTCAGTTCCATAAATCACAGAATCAAACTGTGCCTAATTATCCCTATCATTTTCTCCAACTCTATGGACTCTATACAAGAAGTTGTCTGGGAGTCTATTCTAATGAGATGAGTAGAAGAAAAGAGAAGGAGAGGCTGTTTTAGGGACTACCCAACACACAAGGAAAGCAGTGTGCTACTTAATCAAGAAGCAGCTAACTGATGTTTTAGAAAGAATGATACATTAGGAGGCAAGGGGTCATAGTTTTTAGTCTAGCTTCATCACAGATTTACTTGTGGTCCTAAGTCAGTATTATCACTCAGTGCCTCAGTTTCCTCATCTGTAAGATAGGGAGAGTAAAATCCTCTGTACTTATTTTACATAGTTTCAGAGAGAATCATATGAAGTAATAGTTGTGAAAAGTTTTCAAAAAGCATCAAGTATAATAGAAAACACTATCGACTCCTTATTACCTTTAGGAAAAATTTTAAAATCCACACTCTGATTGTTGGTTAATACCCTCCAGTTCTATTATCACATACATTTCCAGTTGTATTTCATATTACTGCATTTTGTACACTCCCAGTTCCAGTCAAATTAGCCTGCAAAATGCTCCCTATACTTAACAATCTGTCTCCTACCTTCATGCTGTTATGGGAATCTGAAGATCTTCCCTGCCCCTAGGCCCTTTGCTTAAGTGGCTTAAGTGACTCTAAGAACCTTCCCAGATTTGAAAGTATACTCTGTCCCCTAATAGGCTCAATGTGGTTACATGGAGCCTGGGGCGGGAGGCTTGCTCTTCAGGAATGCCCATGGCTTATTACTTTGTGATTGGGCAGTGGGTCAAGAGGGCTGTGACATTCTCTGAGCCAGGAGAAGGCTATATATATGCCCTGATGTGAGGTTTTGATTTCGGGCTCACTTTGGAAAGAGTTGTGTGATTTGGCCAGACAAGACTCTGGGAAGCTGTCGAGCCCCCGGGCTTTGAAAAACCCAGATGTTGCTGCTTCCTTCTCTGGTAACTGAGTAGGTATGGATGTAATGGTCAGATGATTAGAAGCGCGTCTGCTGATCTGTTTCTTTGTCTGCTTGTAACTTCTGCTTGTTAACTTGTGTTTGTATTCTGTTTGCATTCTCTGAAGTTCAGGGTGCTGACTTTTCCCCCTGAACTGGGTAAATGATATTTGTTTGATTGATTAAAGTAAGATTGTTAACCCTTTTTGAGTTGCTTTCCTTTAGAAAAGCAGATCTAAGAACCTGTGCTAGCAGCCACCTGGGTATGCTAGGGTGCTTGCTGATACACATGCCTTTGTACAGTTGGTTCCCTATGTCTGGAATATGTTCCCTCCTCACCCCTCTTGGTATGTCTATTTTCCTTTAAGGCATATCTCTTATGCAAAACCTTCTCTGAACCCATCAAATATTAATGCTTATTCTGCTCTTGAAATGATTTTGTAATATTTTGTGGGTTCTTTGTTTTTACTTATCTGTGTGACTGTCCAATAGAATATAAGCACTTTGAGGTCAGGGGATGTTTTGTTTATGGTTTTGTATCCTCAATGCTTAGTATAATGCTGGACACCAGCTGGCAAATTACTGCCAGTTGACCTGAATTGATTACAAGTTGAAAAGTAATTGAATGAGAGGAGAATTCTGGGAAGATGGCCAGAGTATGTAAAAAAAAATTCCAATCTCTCAAGACTTTCCCCCACAAAAGAGTTAAAATAGCACCTTAGGGCAAAGTGTAGGAGGACATAAATAAGAATAGGGGCAAACCTGGGTCTTCCTGGGACAATCTGAAAACATCAGAAGAAAAATCCCAGGTTGAGGTTTGGTCCCTGTGAAGAGTAAACACCTCTAGGGTAGGTTCCATTTTAATAACAACTGGCAGGTTCAGAACCAGAACTTTTGCCTCCCATAGTGAGGGGTGTTAGGCATCTGAGACTAGGGAAGGTCAAGGGAATCATTGCTGACAAGGAATGCCAGACCCAGCTGTTTTGTGCAAAGCATGGGAGTGAGAAGGAATCAGCACACACATGGTGAATGCAGAAGAAGTGGAGTAGAAAACCCTTGACTGTGAGCACTTACAGGAAGTTGGAGGTTTGGCTTTGGTTCCAGGGTAGAGGGAAGAACTGAAAATCTAGGGCAAGAGGCACTATTTCCCATATCCCAGGACTAGAGGTGATTACAAATAATTAAGATATTGCCACAAAAAATGCACAGGCAAAGGAGAAAGAATCCAACCATAGAAAGCTATTATGGGAATGGAGATGACCAGGGTTGATCTTCAGAGGAGGATATTGGAGTAAAGAAACTCCCAAAGAGTAATGTCAAATGGTCACTTACCCAAAAAGAATTCCTAGAAGATCTTAAAAAAAGAATTCAAAAATCAAATGACAGAGATGAAGAAAAAAAAAAAGAATTATCCAAGAAAAACAAGAAGGGTATGAAAGGAAAGTCAATCAACTAGAAAAGGAGAACCAGAATCATAACAAAGAAAATGACACATTAAAAATTAGAATTAAAGTGAAGCCAACAAAATCATAAGAGATCAAGAAATAATTAAACAAGAATATGAATAATGAAAAAAATAGAAGAAAAAGTGAA
>CM053585.1:123622635-123642963 GCA_028646515.1 Pseudochirops corinnae | reverse complement strand
ATACAAGAAATAATTTTGAAAAATTCTCCTGAAGCATTAGAAAAAGGGGGGGGAAGTAGAAATAGAAAAAATTCATTGATCACCACTTAAAAGAAATCCTATGAGGAAAACTCATAGGAATATCATAGTCAAATTCTGAAAACCCCAGCTCAAGGATAAAATATTTAAAACATAAAGATTAAAAAAATTTAAATATCATTGTGCCACAATTAGAATTACGCAAGACCTAGCAGCAGAGACATTAAAGGACCACAGGTCTTGGAATACAACATATTGAAGAGCAAAAGAACTGGGGCTCCAGTCAAAAATATCACCCTGCAAATTTAAGTATTATCCTGAATTTTAAAAATGAACATTTGATAAACTCTGATACTTTCGAGAATTTGATGAATAAAAATTCTGAACTTAATAGAAGATTTGCCATATAAGAACCAAGAGAAATATAAGGCACATACCAAAGCTTGATTATAAAGGATTCATAAGGACAGATTGTTTACTTTTTACATTTGTAAAATGTATGTCTAAGATTCTTATTAATAATTGGGTAGCTCATAAGAAAGATTGGGGTAAACCTGAGTATGATACGAATTTAAAAAGTAAAACTACTTAAGAGCAGCTAAAAAGAGTAATTATTTTATACAAATCAATTGTAAGAGGAAGAATCAATACAGAGGAATTAGATGGGGGAGCATGGCTGGTAGTTCTGGCAACCTATTTTCATTAGGAATGGGTTTCAGAGGGAACAATACATATATATTTATGAGTATAAAAGTCTTCTAAATTCAGAAGAAATAAAATGGTAGGGGCAGAGGGAGGGGGGAGAGGACAAAAGAAAGATTTTGAAAGGAGAAGATGAGGGAATAGGTAAAAGGGAGGTATAGAAGGATGTTAGATTCATGGGAAAGAGAGGATAGTGGCGGGATCTTTGGAGGGAGGGAGGCAAGTAATAGGAGGGCAAGATAGTAGGTAGAAGTAAAGTAGAGGAGACAGGAGGGATAGGAAACAAGAGATATACACAAACATAAAAAAACAAAGCTCAGGAGTAGAATATGTTTGAGAAACTATATGTCTAGAAGGGTTATAATGAATGGAGTGAACAATGGGAAAGAAGAAACAAAACCAAACATGGAAAAGAATGATAGCATGTAGATTGCTTCAGTCTCCATTTAAACTCTGTTCTTTCCAGGTCTTTCTCTGAATGTAGACATCTCCTTCCATCCTGAGACTTGTAGAGTTGCCTTATAACTGTGCATTGCTGAGAAGAGTCCACTTTATCAAAGTTGGTCATCACACATATGATGTGTCTGTGATTGTGTACAAATTTTTCCTGGTTCTGCTCTTCTCATTTAGCATCAGTTTGCATAAGCCTCTCCAGGTAAATATGAAGTCCATCTCCTCCCCATTTCTTATGGCACAACCAGACTAATGTCCAATGTGAAAGTATTTGCAGATCCTATACTCGATTACGTGCCACCATGGGTCGGGGGCAGGGGGAACAAGGAGGGGAGAAAATTTGAAACTCAAGGGATTGTAGAACTGAAAATTGTAAACTAAACGTAAATAAAGAAATCAATTAGAAAATAAAAATAAAATAAAAAAGAAACTATATGTCTATATATGTATGTGTATATGTGTATGTATATATCTATAGCTATAGAGAAACATATATGAACTTTATTGTAGCCTTCTGGGGGGAAGAGGGGAAAAAAGAACAAAGTAAAAAATGTGCACAGCAGAGGACAAGAAAAAACTTACAAGGTAGCAAAGAAAAGATGGACAATTCTCAGCACAACATGTGTTATTTATCATGCAGCCTTTCTTGCAATGAAAATTTATTGTTATGTATTTTGAATCCTCTCATGTTCTGCTATGCTCATATGATTCTTTTTTTCTTAGCATTTAATTTCCAATATTTAAGTTTTATATGTTTTTGTTTCTTTTCTTATGTATTTGTGTTCTGACCCTTCAGTCTAAAAAAAAGTGGGGGAAAAACATTTGGTTCTAAAAGAACATTGATTCTAATTTTGGCTCCATCTTAACTATGTTCCCTACCTCCTCCATCCCCAGGAAACTCCAACTTCCTATAAAAGGACTGTGTACCTGGAGAAACTTAGCTAGGTTTACAAAGAAACCATATACTGCATCCCAGGCTTGACTTTATCTTAAACAAATGCATTTTGAGCGCTAAGTTCCTGCACAGAGCTGAGGTTGACACTCTTGTTTTTTTTTTCCTCTTTGTGTGTTTTTGTAGCATTTAAACACTGATATCTCAGATCCAAGGTAACCAAATTCTTTCAAAAGGCATGCAAAGATATAGCTGAAAACTAGTCAAACAAACTGGCACCTCACCTCACTCATTCTTTTTCACAAATCAAATTCAGGAAGTTTTATTTTATGGGATCCCTAGGAATACTTGAAAATTAATGACAGATTTATAAATGCACTAAAGATAACTAGGAACCCCCTACAAAGAAAACTTTCTGAAATGGGCAAAGTGTCCTTGTGCTGGGGTATTTGCAGTTATGGGCTTGCTCTCAAAGGTGACTCTTTTCCTACTCTCCTCCATTTCCAACAACATATGTTTACATTAGCATTATAATGAAATGAATGCTTTCTGGGGGAAATAAAGAAAAGTAACTGTATCTGAAGTTTCTTTTCACTGGTAATAATAACTCTAGGAAACTGGGCAGGACCTTTAAAGCCAGATTCCCTCCCTACCACCTCCATACCACCTCAACCCTTGCAGCCTCCACAGATCTCCTAATGGTTAGAAGCTAAGAGAAATACATTAATTTTTGGAGGTCAACCTGGCTATCAGGGAGTGGCTTGGGCTATGTCAAAGGTGACAAGGAAAAAAGAAACCATACTCTATTAATTGCTTTTATTGCTAATATTTCTCATCTTTCATACTGTTTGTTGACATGGAGTGAGGGAGGTGAGAAATGATGGCATGAGACTCAATCTTGGTCCATTCATCAATACCTGAGCAAGTCCTAAGTCCCAGGCACAGTGTTAGGTACTGGAAATACAAAGATGAAAATGAAACAGGTCTTACCCTCAAGGAGCTTAAATTCTACTGGAGAAATATTTGTATTAACCTTTTGGAAATAGTTTATGTTTTTTTTTTCTACATTTTTCTATATTCTATATTTTCTACATTCTACATGTTTCTAGATTCTGATTTTTAATATTATTAGATATTTTTAAAACTTACTATCATAAAATATTACTGGATAAATGCAAATGTATTTTGAACAGAACATTTATACAAATAAATGAATGTTCAAAAAAATAAGCAATAAGAAATCTTGCCTGGACAAGTGCCATTGATACAACAGGATATAGCAGGAGCAAAAGAATGGGAGCAATCACCATGAGTGAAAAATTTATCATCCAGTGACAAATTTCCTAGGTGATAGTCTTGAGAATGCAAGCATAGCCTGGTGTCAGAACCATTCTAGCCTGGAAGAACTTTCCAGAGCTTACATTCCTTTGGAATAGCCTTTATGAACTCTGAATCAATGCCACACCACAATGAACAATTAGACTAAGAGAACTGTAAAAACTGAATTTTTTTTTTTGGGGGGGGGTTGTCAGTCTCTACATAGGCCAGTTAGTTTTGCTTGTTTTGCTGCTGTAGACTGCATTCCTAATCTTAGCTAGTCATGTAGAAAATAGGAACTATAGGAAAGAATTTATATAGTTCCAGGGAAATACATCCTGACTAGGAGAAAAATAAGTCAAGGTACATATGATCCTTGCTGAAGGTCAATAGATACATGGATCAAGTATTTAGGGTGTACTGCATACAGTTACTGTGCTAAACACTAAAGATACAAACATTAATAACATTTCTCCCCTCAAAGAGTTTATATTGTACTGGTGGAAGAAAATATATAAAAGGGTGCTGCAGAAGAGGAGGAGGATGGCGAACACTGATGCTTGGCAAGTTAAGGTAAAACAGTCATCTATTTGTTTTTAGGGGGGAAGCCAAGGGTAAAGGGATAAATAAGTGATCAGAGAGTGAAGTCATGGAAATGGCACTGGTGGGGAGGCCTAATTCCTAGTAAGATAAAGCAAAATTCTCAAATATTAAAGCCAGGGACCCCAGGAGTGGAGTTCAAATTTCTCGCTGGGTGGACAAATATGGAGCATGGGGTCATGGTAAGGACATTGGATCAAAAGCATCATCTTTTGTGTGTGAAGGACACTTTATTGCACTATATTTCTGATGACATCACTTTTCATCCTCCTCCTTATCACCATTATGTCTTCTAAAAGAATACAATCTATGGGGAGAACAATCAAATCATTCAAGGTCTACCAACAGTTCTATCAAAATTTGTACTCATTCATAATACAGAAAGTGAGACAGAGAAGACAAAAAACCCTGATGTAATTAGAAGACCTGGGTTTCAGGATTACATCTTTCAGATTCTAGTTGTATGTACTTAAGGTAATTGACAGGCCTCAAACCCATCGGTGAGTAAGGGGGATGTCTACCCAAGTAAGTGAAGCTTTCCCCTGGCAAAATGGGTAGATGAGAACAATTGGTTTCAGTGGCCATAAAGATGACTGAAGCAGACACTGTGGAGCACTTAGAGTTTGGTCAGGCATTGAAGACTCCAAGGTAATCCACTGCATCCCGGGCCATCATCAGTTGTCCTAACTTTTGTCCTGCTACGGAACTTTGAGGACTCTGGAGGAAAAAGTGAGGCTAATGACTTTCTGCAGCTCTACCTCACTTAAATCCAATTCACTCAAAAGTCAAGACATCACCCCATTATGTCATTGGTCTTCTTCAAAATGAAGAACAAACAACATGTGGATGTAGACAAATTGCTTCATCTCCCAGGGTCTGTTTCCTCATCTATTACATTCTTGCCCTACTTACCATGAATGTTTTATGTGAAGCTAAAATGAGAAAAATATAGAACTCTTTATGTCATGGTTACAAAGCACCTTATAAAAGTAAGCTATTATTATTCAGCTAATGTTATTAAATATTTTTATATCAAGTAGCATTTATGAGGGAGTGCTTGCCAATGAACTCTGGAATTTTAAGAAACAGGAAAACATCAATATTTTGGGAGGGAAAAAGGAGAAAACAAGTGCTGATTTTAGGATATTTATGGTCATCTAAGGAGGCAGACAACAGTTTTGATATATGGCATTTTCCAGTTGTACATTATCAAAATGTCAGGCTGTCTTTGGTACATATTCTAGTGTTTAAAGGAAACAAAAAACACAATGATGCACTGTCTCCACCCTTTGTTAGCAGTCAGGTCTCAGAGCTTTGTTTACTCTGTACATCTTAGCTGAGAGGAAGGCTTAAGTGGTTTGAAGGAAAAAGAAATATCCACCAGGAAAAAAAAAAGAGTTCCTTTTCCTCCCAGGCAACCCAAGTGTGCTTCCTATCTCTTTGTACCCTGCCATTCACTAAATAAGCATTAGGATAGAACAAAGAAACAAAAAAATCCCATTCTGTTCTTCCCTCTCAGAATTAATTATAGGATTTAGAATTTGAAGGAGGGGAGGAGGGGAGAAGAAGAGGAAGAGAAGAGGAGGTCAACCCATTCATTTTATAGATGAAGAAATTAAGGCCCAGAGAAGAGAAGTGACTTTTCAGAGATCATACAGTAGTTAATTAGGATAACTTAAATGTGAGAAATGGTTAGAAAATGGTATTTTAAAGTATTTAAGTGTTTTGGTGGGCAACGAACTAAATGTGACCCAACAGTTCAATATGACAGTCAAAAACGTGAATGGGTCTGTGTGATACATTAAAAGAGGCATAGCTTCCACAAAGAGGGAGGTGATGATGCCTCCATATTTTGTTTAAAAAAGACCATATTTAAGGTTTTGTGGTCTGTTCTGGGCAACGTTATTTTAGGAGGGGCTTGGATAAGCCAGAGACTTTATACAGAAGAATGGATGAAGAATGGAAGAATAAGGCCAACAAAGATGGTAGAGTAGGAGGAAGCAGAATAGCCCAGCTTTCTGCCATGACTATTCCAACAGATACATGGAAAGAGAGCCAGAACAAATCCTTACCAGAAATTCCAAGGAAAAATCACAGCGGATCATTTTACTAGTCCAGGTGAGAAGAAGGAGACAAACATTGAGTAAAGAGTCAATCTAGGAGGGCTCCATGTAGAACCATCCAACATGTACTCAATTGGGACCTTTAGATCTACACTAGGGTAGAAGAGCCTGACAATGTACAAAGAGCAAGAACAGGTGCCAAATGATACCTTTGTTGCTCAAACCCACAATGGATCTCATATATCATGCAGACTAAGGTGAGCCTCAGAACAGTGGACCAGGTCAAGAAGTCACAGGTCTAAGGTTATACACTAAGCAAACAAGAATAGAGACTAGCAGTAGGTGTATGATTCTGACCAACAAGCAGGATTTTGGATTTAACCTCCAGCACAGTCTGAGACCTGTAACTGAGTAAACAGTGTAGGGGCATCAGACCAATGGGGAGCTTACAGTTCCATTGCTCTTAACTTGAAAATATCCTAGCTGATGGGTTCTGGGGCCAGCAGCAATTTGCTGCAGCTCCAACCAAGGTTAAGTCTTATAGTTATGTCACTAAGCCCAAACTGCAGTCAGGAGTGTGTGAAGTTCAGAACAAAATGACAACAGTCAGATTTCTGTTTGGACTAGACAGCTTTAAAAGAGTTGAAAGTGTTCAGGTACTAAGTCTTAGCTGCTCCACAATACAGCACCCAATACACAGAGAAAACAGCAGCAAAACCTAAGAAAATACAAAACAAATCTGAGCAAGGGTCAGACATTCCTTTCAGAAGTGTGCGGAGTCTGGCTTTTACACAAAAGTAAGACTGGAAGAAACAAAAAAAGACTCTTACTCTAAAGGGTGAATAACATAACAGAGATGTCCAAGACATAGAACCAGAACAGGATGACTCCAAAACATCTACAAGTAAGGCCTCCAAGAAAATGACAGTTTGGATACTAATTCTACTAGAAATACTAGAAGTAATGAAGCAAGAATAAAAGATCTTAAAATAATTTTGCATATTATATGAGTACTATGGGAAAGAATTGTACAAGAAATGAGAATAATGGAAGAAAGGCTTGGAAGAACAACAAATTAGTAAAAGAAACACAAAACCATACATAGGATTAGCTGTCTTGAAAAGTAGATGGCACCAAACAACCAGTAAGGTGTTAATAACTCCATCAGGTAATAAGAAATGCTGCTTGAAAAAAAGGAAAAAGAAAAAGACTGAAAAAAATGAAGAAAAAGTAAATTGTTGCATATTGAAAAAAAAAACTGACCTCGAAAACAGATCAAGGAGAAAAAAAGTTGTTTTCTTGGACTATCTAAAATATATGGCATGATTCCTGCCCCTTCTCCCACCCACCCTCCCAAAGAAAGTGTGGTCATTATATTTCAAGAAATAATGAGAAGAAACTGCCTAGACCTCTTAGAAAGAAAGGGCAAAATAAAAATAGACTTCACCAGTCAGCTCTCAGAAGAAAAACTTAAAAGCAAAATTTCCAGGAAAATCCAAACAAAATTCATAGTTTACAGGTCAAAGGGAACAAAAAATAATGCAAATAGACCTAAAGAAAGAATTCAAGTAGCAAGGAGCTATAAGTAAGATAGCAAAAGGTTTAGCAGCTACCACACTAGATACAGTACAGAACCTGGAGTCACAAAGACTCATTTTTGTGTGTTATAATCTGACCTCAGACACTTACTAGCTGTGTGACACTGGGTAAGTTGCTTAACCCTGTTTGCCTCAGTTTCCTCCTCTGTAAAATGAGTTGGAGAAGGAAATAGCAAACCACTCCAGGACCTTTGCCAAGAAAACCCCAAATGGGGTTATGAAAAGTCAGACATGAGTGAAAAATGACACAACAAGAAACACAATAGAAACAAAGAGTTTGTAATATTATATACCTAAAGGCAAAAGCTACAAGCTTACAGCCAAGAATGACTTGGTTGTAAAAGCAAATATGAAAATAATACAAAAGGAAAAATAATGAATCTTTAATAAAATAAAGCTCTTTCAATATTTCTGATGAAAAGTCTAGAGCTAAGTTGAAACTCAGAAATAAAAACGTAAGAGTTAATAGATAAAAAGGAAAATGTGAGTAAACAATCAGAAGAGACAAAGAGAGAGTGTTTACATTCTAATACTAGAAAATAACATGTCACCTCAGAATCCTAATGTCACCAGGGGTCATAGAGGGAATTAAATAACATGAAGCACTTGGGAGGAGTTGCAATAAGTTTTGATGAAAGGAAGGAGAGGAGGAAAAGAATAGAGGGAAAGTGAGGGGCAATTTCTTGTTGTTCAGTCATTCAGTCATGTCCATATCTTCCTGACTGCATGGACCATAACATTCTATGCCCTTCTATGCTCCACCATCTTTCAAAGTTTGTCCATATACATATTCATTGCTGTCATGATAATATCTATCCATCTCACCACTTGCTGTTCCTTCCTTTTACCTTTGATCTTTCTCAACATCAGATCTTTTTTTCTAATAAGTCTTATTTTTTCATTATGTAGTCAAAGTATTTAAGCTTCACCATCAGTAGTTGACCTTCCAGTGAATAGCCTGAATTAAATTCTTTAAGTACTGACTGATTTGATCTCCTTGCTATCCAAGAGACTTTCAAAAGTTTTCTCCAGCACCATAATTGAAAAGCATCAATTCCATGACACTCAGCTCTCCTTATGGTCACAACCACCCATTTGCTACTGGAACAAAACAAACAAACAAAAAACAAAAATAAAAACATAGCTTTGACTCTACAGACCTTTGTTAGCAAGGTAATGTCTCTGCTTTTTATTGTGCTGTCCAAATTTGTCACAGCTTACCCTCCAAGGAGCAAGCATCTTTTAATTTCATGGCTGCTGTCACCATCTACTGTTGATGAGGTACAGGCTCTGGGAATCCCCTCTGAGCTCTCCTTGACTCTTCCCACTTGAAGCATTTGCCTGAGGCCATAAACCTTTCATTATAACTCAGCCCAAATCTCTGTTACTAGCCTAGCCCTCCATTGTCTGTTGTCTCCAGGTAGCCTCCAGCTATTTTCCACTCTTAATCTCCCATTACTGGAGTCTGACCTTATTTGACTCCTCCTGAAGTCCCTCCCCAAACTCCTCCTCTAGACCACCCCTAAATTCCTCCCACAACCTTTCATATATGAGCTTCATCTTGCCTCCATGAGATAGCTGAGAATTATCTAGTACAGAATCACTCTGTGTCAGATTATTCTGGCCTGCTTGTCCGATACAAGTGTCACAGATACCAAGGCTTCTTAAGAGTCTACCCATTATGGTGAACCTTTAATAAACTTTGTTTTGCTTTGACTGAGAGAAGACTTGAGTTGAATTCATTCAGCAGGAACCAGTGTCTTGGTATTTTGGGGTCTCATGTACCCCTAAGCCTTAAACCTCTACACTGAAATCTTTGAGTTCAAGATAAATTTTTACACTGTTTCCAATTCTTACCCCCATTTGCCAAGATATGATGGGAAAAGTACCAAGATCTTTGTTTTTTGTTTTATTTTGTTTCGTGTCGGGGACTCATCAAGTGATCACAACACTTTGGTTCTTGGTGACACAAAGATAAAGACACAGGTTATGTGGGATGGAAGCATGCAGTCCATTTATTAAGCATTTTCTATGCCCTTTTGTATCCTTATGACAAAGAAATATAACAGCGAACATAACACTGACCCTTATTCCCTTAGACTGCATGGTTCCCATTATTAGCTTGGAAAAACATATATGTGTGTGTGTGTGTGTGTGTGTGTGTGTGTGTGTGTGTGTGTGTATTTTTACTTTGTACCTTATCTTGCACCTTCAATAAGTTCATGGGTTCATGGAGAAGCCTTGCACCAGCCTTTCTCTAAGCATAACTGAGTACACAGCCTAGTGGCACACAAATCCTGGGCTGGACTCAGTTACACTTGGCCCAGCTCCTCAACAGTTTCTTTTTTGGTTTTTCTTATGTTAAGCTTCAAGTTAGCTTTTACTCTTTTCTTGCCCCATGTACAGGTTTCTTAGGAGACAAGTGAGATGATCTGGTACTCCCATATTGTAATGGCAAGCAAAGAAGTAGTTAACACGTTGTTTCAGTTCATGATTGTATCAAGTGTTAAGATCCAGAACTTGTGAATCCCACAACTTGTGAACTCCAGAACTTGTGAAAGGGAGGAGCTAATGACCATATATAAGGAGAGGCACAGGTTGGAGAGAGCAGAACTGAGAAGGGAGCTCTTATGGTGTAAAAGGAGGAAACTTGTGGTATCCTGACACTCTATGTTTGTCTGTTCTGTCTGTGTTGATGTTTGTTTGTGATACTTTGTACATAAACCCTGGGACCTTACTGGAAGTGCTGAAAGAGGATTTTCTGGTTTTCTGTTTACAGAAGTTCTAGAGGACAGTTTTGGAGGTCCTGGGACTTTACTGATGATTTGTATTGACCTCTTGGACCTTATTTGTGGGTTTGTGTTGATTTCTATGTTGATGATTTTTGTTCACCTCTTGGACCTTGTTTGTGGGTCCCTGTTGATCTCACAGCAGATAGTGAACTGATGATGGTGCCAGCAATGTGAATGAATGCTGTTTTGACTCTGCTAAACTTTGTCTTCCCAGAAACAGAAATTATGAAGAACTTAAGGTGGACTGGACACTGTGAGCTTCAATATGGAATGGGAATTGGACAAGAAACTGGATGAAGTACTGGAAAGGGAGTTGGACAAGGAACTGGGAGCTGCCTGCCTTTGAACCCAGGTGACAGTTGTGTAGATTTGGGCAGGAGCTGGGACCACGGAAGAGGAACTGTGGAAGCTGAGAGCCAGCCCTGAGTCAAGATGAAAAAATCTCTTCTTGGGTACCTGATGCTGACTGAGAAGGTTATGATTTACTATGACCTAGGGGTGGAGAACTTTGACCTTTGTACTTCATGTCCATTAAGGAGATAAGCCTCTTTAAGGATGATTGAATTAAGGACTTACTAAATGATTGAGTCACTAAATGATTGTACTTTGTTTAAAATTATGTGGTGACTTTGGTAAAAACTGTGTGGTCATTTTAGTGATGTTATATCATAACATTGTGAATGCAGTACTTTGATTTCTGTCAATGTTTTGTCTTAGTTTGTTACTGAAGAAATAGAAAGTTCACTCTATTATGTAATCAGAACCTTGAAGCTGTTCATAGCAGCAGTCCTCTGGAAAGCTGCTCGTGCTTGGCTTTACATATATCTTTGAGACTTGTGACATTTTGTTGTGATCCACACAGCCAAAGGATTTGCTGGAATCAATGAAACAGAAATAGATGTTTTCCTAGAACTCCTTCACTTTCTCCATAATGCAGTGAATACTGGCAATTTGGTCTCTGGTTCCTTTGCCTCTTTGAAACCAGATTGCTCTTTCAGAAATTTTTGGTTCACATGTTGCTGAAACCTACCTTGCAGAATTGGAAACACAACCTTGTTGATATGTAAAATGAATACAATTGTTTGGTAATTTGAATATTCCTTGGCATGAACCTTCTTTAGGACTGGAAAATAAATTGATCTTTTCCAATCCAGTGACAACTATTTGTTTTCCAAGTTTGCTCTCTTATTGAGTGCAGCACTTTAACAGCATCATCTTTCACGATTTTAAATAGCTCAACTGGAATTTCATTGCCTTTAATAGCCCTATTGTTAGTAATGCTTCTTAAGGCCCAACTGACTTCATTTTCTAGATTGTCTGACTCTAGAACAGTAACCACACTATTGTGGTTATCAGTGTTGTTAAGATATTTCTTTTGTCTATTCTTATCATCTCTTCTTAAGCCTTCTGATTCTGTTAAATCCCTAACACTTTTGTCTTTTATCATGTCCATTTTTTTTTGCTTGAATTTTTCCTATGATAGCTCAGATTTTCTTGAAGAGCTCTCTTGCCTTTCCCATTCTGTTAACTTCCTCTACTTCTTTGCATTGCTCACTTAAGAGCTTCTTATCTTCTTATTTTTCTTGTTATTCTGTGGAAATCTGCATTCTGTTAGATATCCTTCCATTTTTCTATCCCCTTTCCTTTTCCTTCTTTCATCACCTTTGTGGAAAGACTCATCAGATAGCCATTTTGTTTCCTTGCTTTTCTTTTTCTTTAAAAGGCTTTTTTTTTGCTGCCTCTCATACAGTGTTGTAAACTTCCATCCATAGTCCTTCAAGAACTCAATCTATCATATCAGATGTAAACTCTTAAATCTATTCATCACTTCCACTTCATATTCATAAGGGAAGCTATTTAAGTCAAACCTATATGGTCTGATGGTTTACCCTGTCTTCAATTTAAGAATGAATTTCCCAATAAGAAGCTTATGATTTTATTCAGAGTGAACATTGAAGAAATGATTACAATTAGAAATGAAATAATGTAATCCTAAAGAATTGGTGAGTCAAATAACTAATCATAAAAAAAAGATAATTTTCTTAAAGAGAATGATAATAAGGAGGTAACATACCTAAATCTGTGGAATTTAGCCAAGGAAACTTTAAGGGGAAAATTTATATCTCTAAACACATCTATCAATTAAAGAGAGAAAGAATAAGTCAATGAATTGAACATACAACTAAACAAAGAAACAAAAATTTTCTTAGCAAATGTCAAATTTCTAATCCTTATTAAAAACCAAAAGAGAAATTCTAAAAATTCAAACAAGAGGTTAACAAAATGAAAGCCAACTGTAGGGTGCCACCCGTGTACCAGCCTCAGGTGTGAGCGGAGGTGTGAGAGAGAGAGAGAGAGAGGAGTAACTAGACCATGTGGGTAATCCAAGAAAGAACCATGAACTCCATTTAATGATGATTTCAACAAGGTTTTTAAAGATCCAAAGGACAAAGATTCAAGTATTCTCATCAATAGACTTAGTTTTTCACATCCTGGGATATTATCATAGTTTTATTATTACAATGGTCTGCTATATGCTGGAAGTAACTCAGATACAATCAAAACTTCTAATTTCTAGTCTCCAAGAATCTGGGGCTGTTCATCAGGTCTTTGGGAAGTCAATTAACATTTTTAAAGGCATTAACTAAGAGGATGCAAAGGCCAGAGCAGGCCTTCAAACATCTAGGTTTTATAAATCATTGTCTTGAATCTGCTATACCATGGGACTGAAACTGGAAAAGCTTGTCTTTTTTAAGTAACTGAAGTTTTGAGAATTTTACACATCAAAAAGTCTTTGGAAATCCAACAGGTCTTTGGAAGTCAGTGAACATTTTAAAGGCATAAACAAAGATGATGCGAATGAGAGCAGGTTTCAAAGCATCTAGTTTTGTTTAACACAAATCTATGCCAAAACCACTTCTCCAAGTCATCTGCATGTGAGCTGACCCCAAGATCAAATGTTTTGGCTTGCTTCAGCCAACAAATTATATCTAATTAATTAATAAAAGTAGTAACTGTCTTAAAGAAAAACAAAAAAAAATAGATTAACCATCAGCTGATTTGATTTTAACAAGTTACCAGTTTCCAAGATGAAAAGAATTTACATGAAAAAAATAACATATTTGACACTATTTTGCTAAGTTACATGTCAATAAAACTAACTAGTTAAGTTAAATAGATTAATATTTACAGAAATAAAAAATTCCCAGAGTAATAGACCAAGAAATAGAAAATTGAAATAGCCTAATCTTGCAAATAAGAAATTGAACAATTTATATGTAAGCTTCAAAAGGTCAAAAAGCCCCCACCACATGCATATAAAAGAAAAATCTCTGAGACATTAAAAAGGCATTTAATTCTAATATCACATCAGTTGTTAGAAAACATACAAATAGAACAGATCCAACTAAATGTTTTTCTTGTAATTCAAATATTATATTGATCTTTAACCATGGAAAATCAAAACAGACAAAGAACACTATAGACCCAGATACCTAATAAACATTAATGAAAATGAAAGTTTAAATAAAATATTAGCACCAGACACAGTGGTATAAACCTGTAGTTTCTGCTCCTAGGGAGAGTGATACTGGTGAAATTCTTGTGATTAGGAATTCTGAGATGCAATGTGCTAATCTGATCAGATATCTATGCTAAATCCAGCACAAATATAGTGAGACCAGTAGAGGTGGGGGCTAACAGATTGATGAAAGTTCATCAGCACAGGACAGAAACAGAGGTCAAAGTTCTCACGTTGCTCAACAGTATGATCAGATTCATGAGTACTCAATAACAGTAACTACTATCCAGGGTTTTATGAGGATTAAATGGAATAATAATTGCAATACACTTAGCATATTGTCTGGTACATTAAATGCTGTGTAGATGCTAGGTTTTTTGTTTGTTTTTGGGATGCTTTCTTTTTTTTTTTGAGTATATGAAAGGCAGCATGGCCTCTGTTTGAGAGGACTCTAATTTTAAGACAGCCATCAAAAAAGGCTTGGTGAGATAGCGACATCTAGTCTCAATACACAGATATATATGCATGCACTGTGTTTATATATGTGTCTGTGTTTGTATATATGCATATGTGTATATATAAGTGTATGTCTATATATACACATATGCATTTATATGTGTATATAAACATACACACAGAGAAACTACAACTTATTTATTATTAGTTTTCAACATTCATTTACACAAGATTTTTAGTTAAAAATTTTCTGTCTTTCCCCTACCCCCACCAGAAAATAGCAAGCCTACTGAATACCCCTCCCCCAATCTGCTCTCTCCTATATCTTCCCCCATCCCTCCTCTAACTTTCTAGTAGAGCAAGATGGATTTCTATACCCCAGTGCCTATATAGCTTATTTCCCAATTGCATGCAAAAAATCATTAAAAAAAACAACAACTTTGATTTCCAGATTCTTTCCCTTCTTCCCTCTTCACCCACCCTGGATAGGAAGATAAGCAATTCAATGTAGGTTGTACATGTTTAGTTGTGCAAAACGTTTCCATAGTAGATATATTATGAAAGACTAACTATATTTCCCTCCATCATAACCCACCCCCCACTTAATCTATTTCCTACTTTGACCCTGTCCCTTTTCAAAAGTGTGTGCTTCTAATTACCCTCTCCCTCAATCTGCCCTCTCTTCTATCATCCCCCCTCTTATCCCTTTTCCCCCGTAATTTACTGTAGAGTAAGATACTCAAATGAGTGTATATGTTATTCCCTCCTTAAGCCAAATTCAATGAGAGTAAGGTTGATCCATTCCCTTTCACTTTCCTGTTCTTCCCCTCCACTGTAACAGTTTTCTCTTGCCTCTTTTCCTTCTCTCATTAAATTCCTCTCTCACTTCTTAATTTTATTTTTTCGATTTCATCCCTTCCTATTCAACTGATCCTGTGCCGTCTGTCTATATATACATATTCACACATATATACACATTCACATATGTATTTATACACACAGACACCCTCCTATATAAACATATATATGTATGTGTATGTGTGCATAATGTATGTATGTGTGTGTACATATATATTCCCTTCAACTATCTTCATACTGAGAAAAGTCTCAAGAGTTACAATTATCACTTTTCCATGTAGGAATGTAAATAGTTCAACTTTAATAAGTTCATTCTGTTTTCTTTTTTCCTATTTACCTTCTCATGTTTCTCTTGCTTCTTGTATTTGAAAGTCAAGTTTTTTGTTCAGCTCTGATTTTTTCATCAAGAATGCTTGAAAGTCCTCTATTTCATTGAATGGCCATATTTTCCCCTGAAGCATTATACTCAGTTTTTCTGGGTAGGTAATTCTTGGTTTTAATCTAAACTCCTTTGACCTCCAGAATATCATTTTCCAAGCCTTTTGATCCCTTAATGTAGATGCTGCTAGATCTTGTGTTATCCTGATTGTGTTTCTACAATACTCAAATGTTTCTTCCTGGATACATGTAATATTTTCTTCTTGACCTGGGAGAGACTACAGCAACTTATTACAAAGATTATATGTTTTAACCATATTGGATTCATTTGAGGACTATAGAATTGTGAAATATTAGGAAAACTATCTATATACTGCATCTTATTAGTGAAAAAACCAAAAATCTGTGATTATATCAATAGATGCAGAAAAAAAGTTTTTGACAAAATATTCCTATTCCTAATAAACCCTATTCCTAATAAAACAAGAACTAGAAAACATAGGATTAACCAGACCTTTCTTTAATGTGATAATTAGTATCTAAAACTAAGAGTCTGCCTTATATGTAATAGAAACAATCCCTTTCAATATAATCAAGAGTAAACCAAGACTGTCCAGTTCCACCACTATTTGCTATAGTGCTAGAAATACTAACTAAAGCAATTAGACAATAAAAGAAATTGAGATGATAAGAAAAGATAAGGAGGAAATAAATTATTTCTTTTGTAAATGATATGATGCTTTACTTAAAAAACCCGAGAGCAAACTAAAAATTAATTGAAACAATAACTTCAGCGAACTTGCAGAATATAAAATAACCCACATAATCATCAGCATTTCTGTATATTTCCAATAAAGCCTGAAAGGAAGAGATAAAAAGAGAAATGCTATTCAAAATAACTAAAGAATGTATGAAATACTTGGAAATCTACCTGCCAAAACAAACTCAGGAACTATATGAGCACAATTATAACTCATTCTGTATAGAACAAGAACAGACTTGAATAATTGGAAAAAATATTAATTGGTCATGGGTGGGCTGAGTCAATATATAAAAAAATGACAATGCTGCCTAATTTAATTTGCTCATTCAGTACGCAACAATCACATTACCAAAAAGTTACTTTAGAAAGCTATAAAAATAAAGGAAAAAAAATCATTAAGCGATCACTACTTAGTGATTTGGTGCTAGTTAAGAAATAGGGTGGTCATTCAGTAGAGATCATTAAGTATATGATATATGGAAGCAATTTAACACATCAGCCTGGTATTTAATATATTAATATTATTAATTTGAATAATTAATTCAAATATCTTAGCTATGTGGAGAAATTACTAGACCTGGAATCAAGAAGATTTGAGGTCAAATCTAACCTCAAGTGCTTACTAGTTATGTGAATCTGATCAAGTTACTTAACATCTCTCAACATCAGTTTCCCCATCTGTAAAATGAAAATGATAATATCACTTACTTCCCAGGATTGTTGTGAAAATTTGTAATGGTAATGTAATTTGAATTTGAAGACCCCTTTTTGTATTGGCAAGTAAGCAGGTTCTTAGTACCTTGTTTCAAGTTAAGCAAAGGTAGTAGGTACTTAGCACTTAGTAATTGATCAAGCCTCTGTTGGAGAAACAGAAGGTATGAACTCCTGTCTCCTGTTGCTGATGTGACAGGAAGGGTTGGCTGAAACAGGAAGCTAATGTTGTGTATATAAAAGGAAAAAGCCCACAGAGGGATGGCCAGAAATTCTTGAGACAAGAATCTTGTGGCAGAAACTGTTCTGAGGAGGAGCCCAGGAGGCTGAAGAGGAAAGTCTCACCCCCACCCCTCCTGCCTACCCTCAGCTAGATAAGATGATTCTGATTTTTCAAACAAGCTCCAGAAGACTGAGAAAGCGTGACCAGGATGCAGGGACTTTGTCTGTTTGTGGCTTGGTTGGGCCTTGAATTCCCGGGAACAGAAATTGTGAAGGATTTGAGATGGACTGGACCCTGTGAACTCCAGTGTGAAGATGGACCTTCACAGAGAGCTGGACAAGGAAATGGGAGCTGTCTGCCATTGAACCCAGGTGACAGTTTGGTGAATCCAGGTAGAATCTGGGACTGTGGAAGAGGATCCAGGGAATCTGAAAACTAGTTCCAAGTCAAGATGAAAAGACCTCTCCAGGGGTACTGAGTAATGATGAAATTGTAGTTTACTAGTGACCAAGGGGTGCATGGTCTGTGTATTTTCTAATGATTGTACTTAGTGATTAATGATACTTAGTAATTGGTTGCTGAATAAGTGACTGACTGAGTTAACTTAGCATGCCCCATGAGTGGAAGACTTTGACTACTGCACTTTGAGATGATTGTTCTTTGTTCAAAACTTTGTGGCCACTAGGGTGGAAACTATGTGGCCATTTTAATGATACACTGTTGTGAATACTATATTGTGATTTTCTATGATAATGTGTAGTATTGTAAATGCTGTACCTTTATTTTCTGGGAATGTTTTGCTTTGATTTGTTATGGAATAGAGTGTTCACTATATTGTATAATCAGAAACTTAAAAGCTATTCAGAATAGCATTCTTCTGGAAAGCTGCTTGTGCATGGCATTAAAGATTCAAATGAGATAATATTTATAAAGTATTTTGAAAACCTTCAAGGAGTACAGGTAATGTGGCATTCCCAAAGACAGATAGCTAGTATATATCTGAGCCTAGATTTGAATTCAGGTCTTCTTGACATCAGGTCATATGCTCCATTCACTGTGCCACCTAATTGCGTCTAGAAGGTACTTATAACATGCCAAAAGTTCTCTGAAAGGATCCATATGCACAAAAATATTTATAACTGTTCTTTTCATGGTAGTAAAGACCTGAAAATTAGCAGGATCCCAATCAACTGAAGGATGGTTGAAGAAACTATGGCACATGAATGCAATGAGATACTGTGATTTAAGAAATGATAAAGAGAGTGGTTTCAGAGGAATCTGGGAAAATCTGTCTGAAATGAGTCAGAGAAATGGGCTCTCTAAAGAATTAAGCAGAACCAGAACAGAATAATGATCATTATAGTCAGTCCATACCAACTACTAGCTTGGGTACTAGATCTGATATCAATTAGTGACAAGGGAACTAGACCCACTAGACTAGTCACTAAGTTAAGTTATGATTTTACAAGTAAATCTAAAGATATGGTTACTCTCTATCTAGACAACAATAATAGAGATTTCCCAGGTGACATATGCCTTGGAAAGAATTGCATGAGTTTATTGCTGCACATGTGAATCACTGAACCTTTGAGTATGTTGGTTTCATATTTTGCTTTTAAGTTCATTTGATTATGCTTTCTTATTTTTATGATATAGCAATATCTAGTCATTGATTTTCATATATGCTAATGTGTAAAGTTATTCTATTTTTATATAGACCTGCTGAAAACAATATTTTTGCAGCTAGCTAGTTTTGCCTTGCTTGGTTGTTTATGATTGATTGCTTTGTTATGCTTTTGCAAGTAACTTGGAAACATACATGGGTTATGTCCCTCACATAGTTAGCTATGTTGTTAACATTGGAAACCTCTTAGGAGATGCTTTATGTAGTGTCATATAAATTGTATGAACTGTTAATATACATTTCTTTTAGTTTAGTTTCAAAAGAACCATAGGGTGGTCAGCTGGGATGCTAGAAAAATTATCCATGTTGTTCTAAAGCATTGATGTTTGTGTTTATAGTATAGTTAGAAATTTCAAGCCTTTCTTGGCTGATTTTTATAAGGAACTTCAAAATTTCAACTTAGGCGGAGCCAAGATGGTGGTGTAGGAGCAGCAAGGTACCTCAGCTCCCACATAGCCACCTCAAATACCCATAAAATATGACTCTAAACAAATTTTAGGGCTCTAAAACTCACACAAATACAGCTCTCACTGAAGGCAGCTCAGCAGGAAGAGATCATCTCAGCACTGGGAGCCGAAACCAGCCCAGCCCAAAACCACAGTGTGGCCATGTGGGTGGCCAGGATGAGCCGCAGAAGGAGCTTCAGTAGAGTGGATCAGCAGCAGCTGTGGCAGCTTCCAGAATTATCAAGCCATAAGAAACAAGGACTAAGTGAAAGGTCAGTGGAACTCGGCTAAAATTGGTGGCGAAAAGCAGGTCCAGCCAAATTACCTCCAGGGCAAGGAAGCAGCAGAAGCAACGGCCCTGCAGCTGCATGGCTGCCTCAGAGCTCCTGGCTTGCAGACTGCAGGGGGCCAAGTGATTGTTCAGAGGCCAAGTGCTCTTGCATTGAACAGTCTGGATCCAGATCGTGGTCTTGGGTGGTGGTCCTGGGGTGTGTTTTCAGTGAGCCAAAGCTGGTGGGGGCTGCAAAAAAAGTGACAGCCCCTTAAAAGCTCTGGCAGCTGGGAAAACCCCAGTGATTTGGGACAGAGCTTTCCCCTCTGGAAGCAGAATTCCACAGAGCTAAAAATTCATTGACTGGCCATCATGAGCAGGCAAAGGAAACAAAGTAAGAACAGAAACCAAACTCTAGATGCCTTCTTTGGGGACAAGAAGGATCAAAGCATGGAATGGGAAGAAGACAACACAGTCAGAACTCCCACACCAAAAGCTTTCAAGAAACATAAAGACTGCCTAAAAGCCAGAGATCAGCTTAAGAAGGATTTTGAAAACCAAATGAGAGAAGTAGAGGAAAAAT
>CM053585.1:123592042-123622135 GCA_028646515.1 Pseudochirops corinnae | reverse complement strand
GCTCAAAGCAAAAGGAGTTCGCAGCCGCAGCCACTGCCTCTGACGCCGCTTCCAGTCCGCACCGCACTGAGATTAGCTTGGCTCCGGCGTTCTCTTGCTCCACCCCTTCCTGCTACATCAGCAAGCTCAAGGGGCGTGGAAGATCTTCAAATCCTAGTATCGTTACACCTACCTACCTGATCTGTTGTCTTCCTCGTTATAATGCCAGGTCCTTGAGGGTAGAAACTGATTCATTTTTCTATTTATACCCCCATCACCTAGCACTGTGCTTGCATGCTTGATTCTAACACTGTCAACCACTTTCTTGGTTTTTATTTTCAAGTGGAGTCTCATTCTATTTTATAACTATATATGTATCATAGAGATAAAGGAAGGAGCCCTGATCTTAGATTCAGGAGAACTGAACTCAAGTCCTGCTCTGGTTCACTAACCCAATACAAGCCACACATTCTCTGAGCCTCCATTTCTCATCTGAAAAATGGGGATAATAATATTTTCATTTTCTAACTCACAGAATGGTAATGGTAATTAAACATGATCATGTTATATAAAGGGGTTTATAACCATTAAGCATTATGTAAATGTCAACTATTGTCTTAGAAACCCTCAGCACTATTACACTACTCTTAAATTTGATTTTCCATTTGTAATTGAGAATCAGTTAGTGAAAGTGAAACCATAGGAGACAAAAGGATAGAGAATGGAAAATGGTGACAAATTGGGGAACATGCTCTCCAGCAGGACATTTTAAATGCAATGAAATAGAATCCTTCCACAATGAGAGGATCAACAGACTATATCAATGACTTTCAGGCAGCTCTGCTGGATTCCAGAGAGATTTTAAGAGCCATTTGAGCCCAACAGCTCCCTTTCTCTCTTTAGTGTCTAAAGAGATATTAAAAGCCAAAGAATGGACAAGGTGGGACTATTTCCAATATGAAAAATAAGCCAGGCCAGTTGTCTGGTGATTCATGAATTCCTTTGCATAGCTCTGTTCTGACCACCATTCATGATAACACCAGTCTCCAGGATCCTTGAGTATCTTGTTTCATTTGTGATTAATTTGCAGAACTTGCAAAAACAAACAAATAAATAACAACAAAACCTCTTAGACTCACTGACTCTTCAATAGAAAAGTGAGGTATGATAAGTCATTAGAGTAGGAGACTCTTAATAGTAGTGAAAATTCCTTCTACTGACTAATGCAGATAGCAACCTGTCTATGATTCTAATAGCTAAGTCCAAGGGAGTTGTTTGAGGCAGGTAGATGTTCAATGACTTGGAAAAGAGTTTGTTACAGGAGAAAGAACAAGACCCTACAGTAAGAGGCCCTGGGTTTAGTTCTCATCTCAAATGCTTACTACCTACATGATCTTGGAGAAGTTACTGTTTAATACCTACTCACATTTATTTAGCATTTAAAAGATTGTAAAGCACTTAAGTTTTACTTTGGTTGATACTAACAACCCTGCCATGTAAGTACTATTATTATTCCCATTTTACAGATAAGAAAATTGACAGATTTAGGTCAGCTTTACCCTGTGTCATATAGTTGCAGTGCCACTGGCCAGATTTGAACTCTATTCTTCTGGGCCAGTTCTATATTCACTGGGACACCTAGACTCTTTTTCCACTTCTTCAAAATAAGGAGGCCAGGGTTAAATTAGATGGGTAATGAGGTCCTTTCCAGTTCTAGATCTATATTATATACTCCTACAGTTTGCCCAATTTCACCTACATAGTGATTGTCAGATAGAAGACTTGAACCACTCTCCAATACTAAAGTCTTTCAATACCCTCAGCACTATTACACTGCAGTATAACATAGCAGTGACCTTGGGTTTTCCAAGACTATGCTCATGGAGCAACAAACTCTGGCAGCTTCTACCAAGATGGCAGAGATTTGGGAATGGGTTCAATAATAGACTGTGGTCTGCTGTTGGAGTACCTTGTTTAGTACTTTGTTGGCCACAGGTGTAGGTGTCATTAATTAATTTTTTTTCCATTTATCTATCCATCTATCTATTTCCTTAACTGACCCAGGAAGGTGGCTGATCAAAGCACATTGGAAGGGTTTTACTCCTATGATCTTTGTCAGTGGAAGGACACACATAAACAGAGCTAAGGATCTTTGAAGACAGTGGTGCCCAGTGGAAAGAACACTAGCTATGGAGTCAAAGGAGTTGGGTTTGAAATTTAACCCAGAGGCTAAAGGATGTATTCAAATTTGACAATGGTCAAGGCCTTTCACCACCCTGGGACTGTTTCTTCATCTGAAAAATGAAGTACATGTTGGATTTGATGACAGCCGAGGTTCCTTGCAGTTCTATATCTATAAACCTAGAAGTATTGAAATGTTATACAATCAAAGGGTAGGGAAGGTTCCTAGGGATGATGTTGGCTAGTCATTTTATATATGAGGAACAAGAAGCAAGAGAGGAGAAGAAATTTGCTAAAAACTTACGAGAAATTTGCTAAAAACTTATGCTAAAAACTCCAGAATATAGACTTTATTTCTAATGCTGAATTCCTGACTGTAGTGATATTATATCAAAGGAAAGAAAGTTCCCCCTTTTGTACATTAAGAATAACATCATCTGTCATAGCAAACAGTTTTATGCTCCCCCAAAATGTTTTAATTTTGGAGAAACTTAGGAATTGGTTTGTATTACAGCATATTTTTCAAATTACTTTCATCATTTTCTCTTCTGTGGTGAAGGAAACCATTTTAAAGATACATATCATCAATCAGTGTAATGGATGTTTATACTAGTACTAATAGCTTTGGCAAAAATGACTCCAGAAAAGATCTGACAAAGTAGTGTGTGCATGGGAATGTGGGGTATGAAATCACCACCAGAGCTATGCATTGGAGGCTGTGAGACTTGGATCAGATCATAGTATCCAGGGGTAAAAGGGTTCCCCCTTTCTCTTTTCACAACATCTGGTCCTTTAATGTAGGTTTAAATGGGCTATGACGGACATTCAAGACAGTAGTGGGGGGAAGAACAGCAGAGAATTAGCTAGTAGGTTGTAGATGGTGGTGAAATAAAGGAAAAAATGACTCTAAAGAGTACATAGATCCCTTGAAATAAATGAGAATATTCAACCTAGTCATGAGAAGGCTCAGAAGGATACCACAGCTCTTTTCACATATTTGAAGAGCTATCATATATGAAAGGACTAGACATTCTGCTTGATGCTAAAAGTTTTGTATCAATAGATGGAAAGAGGGGGAGAAAGATTTGGGTCTCAATTTTCTAGCAATAAGTAATTTCTAAAAATAGAATGAAATGTTTTCAGAGATAGTGAGTAGCATATCAGTAGGTGTCTTCAAAATGAAAGCTGGATTATTACTAGTTTGAGAAATTGTTGGTGAGATTCAAGCTTCAATTAGACATCACCAGAACGCCATTAGTTCTGTATGATTCTATAAATTTAAATCTGTGATAGAAAAAAGGAGGAGGGCACTAAGGTCAATTGTCATTGTTTTTGCATTTTTTGCATTTTTATTATATAGCACTGTAGTGGTTAATAATTTTTACTTCACTGAAGTCCTACTCTCATGCTTCATGGTGGCATTGAAGTCTTCCAGGATTCTAGGGTTAGCAGAGCCAAAAGTCTGACTTGTTCTACTGAGCTAGAAAAGCTTCTGGTACTTGACTTGTGATAGATTGTTTGGGCATTGTCAGAGGACAAACCTAGCTAGATTCATCAACCTTAATCACCAGATTAGTCATAGGATGATAATTTTTTTCAACCACAGCAAATCTCAAAGACATGCTAAGTCTGCAATATTCACCAGTAAGGTGAGGAGCCACATGGATGAAACCACAAGTCACTGAATTATTTAAATGAATGAATGAAAATCATTAAGTGCTTATTATGTGCCAAGCATTATAGTACTGGGAATGCAAATAGGCAAAAATGAGATAGTTCCTACTCTTAAGGAATTCATACTATAATTGAAGGAAAGATACATAGAAAAATAATTTAGCTAAAGGGTGGATAGAAAGGGCAAGGAATCCTAAAGGACAGTAGTGACAAGGTCCAAGGGTCCTTAGTTTGCGCCAGTGGTCAGATAATAGCCCTATACGATTTTAAGACAAAGTGGTAAGGCAGATGGTAATGTGTGTTTTGGGGGGGGAGGGTTGCTTTATATCATTGGAATGGTAGCAGATGGAAAAGGAAGGAAGGTAAGAAAGAAAGAAGAAAGAAGGAAGGGGAGAGGAAGAAAGGCAAGTAAGAAAGGAAAGAAGGAAGAAAAAGAAAGAGAAAGAGAGAGAAAGAGAAAGAATTCCAAAGAGAGCAAAGAGAAGAGAAAATGAGTTTCTAAATGATGAACAATTGTAGATAATGATGTTTGTCTTAAAGTACATGAAGAAAAAGAATAGAGTATTAGGTGGTAGAGACAGAATTGAAAGAACTAGAAAGGTTCCACCCAATTTTTTAAAAAACTTTCTCGAGAGAAACCAGTGAGGATAATGAATATAACAAATACTGTAGATGACAGCTGTAGATAAGCATGAAGAATGGGTTCTTTGTTGTACTCCCATTCTGGAGCAATAAAGTGACAGAAAGCAGACTTTCTCCAAGAAGCAGAGATAAGATATCAACACTATAACTGACTAAAGAAAAAAAAATAAACTTTGAAATAAACTCTTAAGACAGCTCACTTTGCAGCAGTAAGTGTGACTATCATTAATGCTCAAAGGTTCAACAAGAATAATTCAGTTTTTCTCTCAGCCATAGTAATGGGATTAAATGTCTTCATTTTTAAAAAATCCCCCCAAAGAAGGTTTAAACTAAGGGTACTTTCCTTACGTTATTTAATATCACTCATTTATGAGCATATTCCCTTTACAATCTGGCTCCAAAATATTTTTCCAATAATATTATATATTATATTACTTCATGCATTCTTTGGTCCAGCTAAACTGGTTTTCTTGCTGTTCCTCACACAAGATATCATCGTTCATTTCTGTGCCTTACACAGAATGCCCCCCCTTACTCCATTTGCATTTGGGACGCCCTCCCTCCTCACTTCTATGTCTTAGGATTCCTGGTTTTCTTTAAAGCTCAGCTCAAGGCAACCTCCTATGTGAATACTTTCCCCATAGCCTACCTGCCAATAATGCCTCCACACAGTCACCCTCAATTATCTTGCATTGATTTTGTTTCTCTTTTGTACACACCTATATGTTGTCTATCCCTATAGAATTTAAGACCAAAGAGGACAAAAATTGTTTCATTTAAAAAGAAATTATATCTTCAGTGTCTAACAAGTTGCCTAGCATATAGTAGGTATTTAATCAATGTTTGTTGATGGATTGAATATGGCTGATGTTGGGTTAGAGGCAACTAGATGGCAGAGTAGATAGAGCTCTGGGCTTGGAGTCAGGAAGAGCTGAGTTCAAATTGAGCCTCAGGCACTCACTATGTGACCTCAGACAAGTCACTTATATCTGTTCACCTCTTTTTCCTTAACAGTAAAATGGGGGTGATAATAGCGCCTACCTTCTAGAATAGTTATGAGAATCAAATGAGATAATATGTGTAAAACATTTAGCACAGTGCCTGGCATACAGTAGGTGCCATGAAAAGTTGTTGTTGTTGGTGGTGGTGGTGTTGCTGCTGCTGCATTGGGAGTCAGCCTTGATCTAACAAGTTCTTCCTCCCCCAAGTGAGGTGTTGCCCTTTGAAAATAGAAATAGAGTGACCTCGTACCCATACTCTTCAATAAAACTGAGATAGTCTAGCCTGGGACCTATTTTCATCAGCAGTCATCATTCCTAGCAATCTGACCTCTTTGGGCAAGGTCCCTAGTTGCTTCCTGAGATCCACAAACACTGGTCGTTCTCTTTCCTACAAGAAATTCTCCCTTGTATTAGACCCTAATGGGACAACTCAGAGGGAAACACTCAAATTCAAACAACAGACCAGCTGGTATATGGTCAGAAAAACTGAATGAGGGAAAGAAATTGTTTCATACAATCTAGTTTTATGACAACTTAGAATAAGTGAAGGGGAGGAAAGGGATATGTTTGATCCCCTGGAGTCAAACTGGGAAGGACTTTATTACCAAACTAAGAAGTTTTTACTTTATTTTAGAGGCAATATTAAGGTACTGAAGACTACTGAGGTGGGTACTGACATGATGAAATCTGTAGTTTAGGAAGATTATTATGAAATCTTTGTGGAGGATTAATTAGAGGGGAGACTAGAGAAGGGATTCTAAATCTTTTGTAGGTGTGTCATGGACCTATTTGGCAATCTGGTAAAACCTATAGACCCCTTCTCAGAAGGATATTTTAAATACATAAATAAAACATATAATATTACAATGGAAAACAATTACGTTCAAAAGCAGATATCAAAATATTTTAATAATAAGCTTATCCTCCCCTTAAGAACTCCTGCACTAGAAGGAAACAAACTGGAACCAGAGACCTATAGAGGCTGTTGAAATAGTCCAGGAGGGGGCAATGAGGACCCAAGTTAAAACAGTGGCCATATTAGTGGAAAGAAGGAAAGAGAAATGCCAAGATAGAATCAATAAAAACAAGTAACTGATTGGATGAAGGATGATGAAGGAAAGTGAAGAATTTGCATTCACTAAGATAGAAAGATGAGAGCAAAAATATATTTCATCCATAGTATGAGACTGATTTGAGGCAGGGCCAGAAATAGAGGAGCATTTTCCTGCAAACTGAGTGAAGTAAAGTTTTGCATCAGAGATAAACATTTGTGGTTCATTTCTAGTCAAGGCTTTGATTCCCATTGTTAGGAAATCTTAAGAAAGTTATTTAACCTCTCTGGGTGTCACAACTGTATTAGCAAGCATCCTAGCACCCAGGAAGGCTTACTAGCCCAGGTTCTTTTGATCTGCTTTATAAAGGAAAGACAGCTTTAAAAGGGTTAACGGTCCTACTTTAATTATAGAGAAAGAAATGAGTGTAAAAAATACAAGCAGAGAAATTAGCAAAGAAACAACAGACAGGGTTCCTGAAATCTGAATGTGGCAATAAGCTTTACATGCATCACTGGATTGAAGGAGCACAGACATCTAAGCAGTCAGAGAGCTCTGAACATAAGGCTATGCAGAGTCTCAACAAGGAAATCAAAAGATCCTTCTCATGAGTGAACCCCCCAAAACAAAATGCCAACCTCCAAGAATTTATAACAAAGAATCAGCCCCTGATTGAGGCACAAAACCTACTGAACTCAGCACAGCTATGAATTATTAAGGTTCAAAGGAGATTAATCCTTTAGATGTTTACAATTTAGCCCTGAGTCTGGGAAAGTGAACTCCACAAAAAAAAACAACAAAAATCCCACCTTGCTTGTACTTACACTTTACCCCTCCAGGACCCTGGCCTTTATAGTCTGACACTTAGGCTTTACAATCTATGCAAGTGAACAAGAGATTTTTGTGGTCATGGATCCTGGAACAAATAGAAGCATTAACATCTCTTAAGAAATATATATCAGATCAACATAATTCCCATAAAATAAATACACCATGAGCTTCATATTTGCAAAATACATAGCAACATAACAACTCATTACCAGGGTGGCCATATGGCTTTAAAGAAACACAAAAGCATATAAAATAACATAACATACCCCCCCACCCTATTCATTCTCTCAGAGTCAAACTTTTTGGAGAGTGAGCAATCAGCTCCTCCTCCATTAATCCAAACCAAGAGTCCAGTAAAAGTCCTCTTGGGGGTATGTCCTGCCATTGCAGTCTCCCTCCTAGCACTCTCAGGTGTACACAAGCTCTAATGAGCCAAGTCCCAATCTTAACACTGCTCTAACCCATGCTTTTTTGTCCTGAAGTGTGAAAAAATCAACAGAGTAGGTCCTTGGGGGTCAATGACACTTTCCCCCACCTAACATAGACAACTCCACTCCCTGGTTCCCAAACCATCCCCGGGGAAGGTCACAAGAAAGCACCCTCTCTACTCTTGCCTTGCTATAAAGTTTTTATCTTGCCCTGGGGCTGATCTTCGAGCAACAGACAGGGCTCTGTCTGACCAAAGCAATAATGCTATACACTTTACATACATCACTGGATCAAGGGAGCACAGATGTCTAAGCAGTTAGGAGGCTCTGAACATATCAGAGTCTCCATTAGGAAATCAAAACATCCTTCTCATGAGTAAACCCTCAAAGAAAAATACCAATTCAGAGTATATATACACTTCTCAGAGCCAGAAGGCATCAAAGCCCTCCTGACTCACTGCCTAATTAGATAAGTACCAAAAGGTGTCAAAGCCTTCCTACATTCAAGCTTCCCTTAAGCAAGCTTCTATTTAAGCAAGTTCCTCCTCCAATGAACTGTATGTGATTCAGGATATATCACAGCTGAGCACATAGACCTATTAATGGGGGAGGGCAGGGAGATCTTCCTATTTCATTAACATTACAACTACCTACCTCTATAAGATGAAGATAATAGCATCTAGCCCTTCTCACCTCAAAAAACTCTGCCTGATCATATAAGTTAACATATTTGAAAGCACTTTAAATATACTGAAGCTTTCTACAACCATGTAAATCATGGTTTTCAGAGTTTTGGGGTAGGTGTGTGATAGAAGCAGTTTGCTTCTAGTGAATAAAGTGTTAGTCTTGGGGGTCTGGTGGACCTGTGTTCAAATCCTGACTTTCATAGTTGCTATCTGCCTAACTCTGCATGTCACTTAACTTTTTTTTGCCTCAAACAACTTTTTAGGAACTATTCACTAAATCGAAGATACATTCATGCTGCTCTCCTTTAAAGTAGCCATTTGATTTGGTGGAAAAAGCATGGCCTTTGGAATCAGAGAATTCAAGTTCAAATCTTGGCTCTCCAAGGTACATGCCAAATACTCCCACCCAATAAACTCCAGTGTGTACCTATTGCCTCTAATAACAAATACAAATACAAAATACTCTGCCATCCAGAGCTCTTCATAACCTCACCTAGCCCTCTCCTACCTTACCAGTTCTACTTACACCTTATTCCCCATCAAATTCTCTTTGATCCAGAGACACTGGCTTCCTAGTTCCACAAACATGACACTCCATCTCCTGGATCCACATTTATTTGTTTGCATATTGTGTTTCCTAGTAGATTGTGAGTTTCTGGAGGGTATGGATTGTCCTTTGCCTTTTTGTATGCCCAGTGTTTAGAGAAATGTGCCTGGCACTTAATCCATGTTACTGATTGGTTGATTATTAACTGAATGACCTTGGTAAAAAGCCACACATGAGCAACTTTCCAGAGGATAGCTGCTGTGAACAGCTTTCAAGCTTCTGATTACATAGTAGAGCAAACTCTCTATTTATTCAATAACAAATCAGAGCAAAACATTCATAGAAAATCAAGGTACAGCATTCACAATGTTACAGTTCATCACAGAAAATAAAAATAACAGCATTCACCAAGTCACAACTCAACAACTTATCACTAAAATGGCCACATAGTTTTCAACAAAGTGATCCCATAGTTTTCAACAAAGTACAATCATTTAGTAACTCAATCATTCAATCATCCTTCAGGAAGACACAAAGAACAAAAGTCAAAGCCCTCCACCCATAGGGTGCAATTTCATCAGTCACTACTCAGTAGCCTCTTAAGGGATAGTGGAAAGTACAAAAGCCATCCACCCTAGGTCACAAGTAAATCACAATTTCCTCAGTCACTACTCAGTATCCATGGAGACGTTCTTTATATCTTGACTTGAGGCAGGTAGCTCCTACCTGAATCCACCAAACTGTCACCTGGGTCCTAAGGCAGACCACTCCCAGTTGCTTGCCCAGCTCTCTGTGCAGTTCCTGCTCCAAATTGGAACTCACAGTGTCCAGTCCATCTCAAATTCTTCACAGTCTCTGTTCCTGGGAGGACAAGGCTTAATGAAGCCATAATAACATTCATGCACATTAACAAAGCCTCCTCAACATTTGTGCAAAATACTGGCACCATGGTCATGCTTCCTCAGTCTTCAGCAGCTCCAGCTGGCCCTTGAAAGTCTTGCCACTCAAGTTCTAGTTTTGTGTCAGTTCTCAGTTCTCATTTCTCTTCTCAGTTCTTCTCAATTATCAGTTCTGTCTTCAGTCCAGCAGTAGAAGCCCAGCCTCCAGATGCTTACTGAGAGAAATTCTCTCTCCCTCTCTCCAGCAGCAGCTGGCCTACCTCCACAATGATTATGCTAAGAAGTTCTGGCTGTCCAGCTTCTGCTCTTCCTTATATATGGTATAGCTTCTCCCTGTTCAGCCCCTTCCTGTTACAATCAGCAACAGGGGTTCATGCCTCCTGCTTCTTTAACAGAGGCTTGATATAATTATTTTGAAACTAGGTGCTAAGTACCCATTAGCTTGCCAATACAAAAGGATCTTCAAATTTCATTAATATTATACTTAGGCAAGTCACTCCATTTCTCTGGGTCTCAGGCTCCCTATTTTAGTAAAATAAGGGGCCAGATGTGAAGACATATGAGAGCTCTTCCAATTCTAAACCTATTACTGACTGTGATTGTCTATTAATTTCCTACTATGTGTCAGGTACTATACTCAGTGCTTCAGATAGAATGCAGAAAAAAAATTCAATAGTCTCTGCCTTCAAGGAGCTTACATTCTAGACAGAAGGAAAACAACAGAATTCATAAAAGTCAATATAACATATATACAAAGTAATTTCAGGGTGAAAGAAGGCACCAGCAACTGAGGGGATCAGACAAGGTCTCAGAGAGAACCTTGATCTTGAAAAAAGCAAAAGATTGTATGAGTCAGAAAGGAGGGAGCAGTACATTCCAGGTCGAAAGACAGAATATGGAATGGAATGTATAATATTACAGAATATTAGAGAGGGAAAACACTGGAAACAGGAGGACTAATTAGGGAGATCTTGCTACCACCCAGGAGAGAGGTGATAAAGTCCTGGATTAGGAGAGGGTTAGTGGCTATGTGAGTGAAAAGTAGGGGACAGATTCAAGAGATGCTATGGAAGCAAAATTGAGAGCAATTGATTAGATATGGGGACAGAGGAGAAATGAGGATAAAGAAATGTCAAAGATTATTTCAAGGTAGTAAATCTGAGTTGAAATATTCCATACCCTCAATAGAAAGGAGGAAGTCTGGAGGGGAAAGTAGGTTTTGTTTTGTTCTTTTGTTTGTGAAATATTGAGGGAAGATGATGAATTCACATTGAACATTTTGACCCTTGGGTAAAAAAAGATTCATTAGTGGATTGATGTCAACTTAGAATTCAGTCTTTAGTGGAATAGATCTATTCTTGCCCCTGGGTTGCTTGAAATTTTTATCAGTGACTCAGATGAAAGTTTAGAAGATATACTTCTCAAATTTATAAATGACACAAAACATGAAAGACAGTTGCTATATCAGACAACAGAAGCGAAAAGATCCCAACAGTAGAAAAATTTGGGCTGAGTCTAATAAGATGGAAATTAATTAGGGTTCCAAGAAGACAAAACAAAGGGGGATAGGTAGAAATTGAAAAGAGGCAGATTTGGGATATATGTAAGATAAAATCTCCTACCAATAGATCTATCCAAAAGTAGAATAGTCTGCCTCAAGAAATTGCCTTTCATTGGGGGTCTTCAAGGAAGGGCTGGATGTTCCTTTTTCATGGAATTTACAGAAGATACTGTAGGGATGCCCAAGCATGGGGTGATCTTGATATCTTCTGAATTCCTTTCAAATTCTAAGATTCAATGTGAAAATACATTACTCTCTAGATATAGGCATAAGGATATGCCATTCAATTTCATTGTTATTACTAGATGAGTAAATTCCCTCCATTATTGAAGATTAATAATGGATAGCTAGATTGGTCAGTGGTTAAAGTGCTGACCCTGGAGTCAAGAAGACTTATTTTTCTGAATTTAAATCTAGCTTCAGACACATACTAGATATGTGACCCTGAGAAAGTCCCTTAACCCTATTTGCCTCAGTTGACTGGTCCACAGACACAGAGCCAGGATGTGTCTCAAGTAGTACTTGAATTCAGATTTCCTTGTTTTAACACTATTTCTCTGTCAATTATGCCACATTACCTCTTTGATCTCCAGATCAAGGAATTCACATTACAGCATGATATAAACTACCTCTCTTAAAATTTCTCCCTCCTTTAAAGCATTTGTTACACGTGAATATGGCATAGGTCAATCAATTGTTCAGTCATTTCAGCTGTATTTGGCTCTTTGTGACTCCATTGGGCTTTTCTTGGCAAAGATACTGGAACAGTTTGCCATATCCTTCTCCAGCTCATTTTGCAGTTGAAGAAACTGAGGCAAACAGGGTTAAGTGACTTGCACAGGATCACATAGCTAATAAGTGTCTAAGGTCAGGTTCTAACTCACAAAAATGAGTCTTTCTGACTTCAGGCCTGACACTCTATCCACTTCGCCACATAGCTGACCCAGGTCAATTGATACTTACTGATTAATTGAAGACTCTTTCATCTCACTGTGTCTTTTGTACTGTCACACATTGTATCTTTTGTATGAGTTACTTTAAAGATTAGGAGAGCCAACATTGCACTCTTTTCAGAATTATTTTAATTTTGATATATTTGTCATCCTAAATTATTAAAAGAAAAATGTAATTTTAATCAGAAAAATGCTACACTTCTCCAAAAGATGTGGCAATGTTACAAATATTAGCTGGTTGAGTAAAACCTAGGCAGACAGATGCATTCATTTCATACTGCCATATCACGTAGCTTCCCATATAAGCTCTACAATTAATAACTACAAAATAATATTGTACTAAATGAACAGATTCAGTTCTCTCCTCAATTCAAGTCAAAGATCAAAAGAAGCCTGCAGTGGTGCACAGAGTTTAGTATATTAGTAGAATATGATCTTTACAGTTAAATTTCATTCTGTATGAGAAACTGGTCATGGGAGTAGCTATTTGAGGGAGGAAAGTCATTTGGCAGAGGATACTGTTTTACTTTATTTTACTTCAGCTCTTCAAGACTGTCTTTAACCTTCACATTGTTCTCTCTCTCTCTCTCTCTCTCTCTCTCTCTCTCTCACACACACACACACACACACACACACACACACACAGGCACGCAAGCCCAACTCTCCCTTCTATTATGTTCTACTATTCCCATACTTAACACACTTACCCATATATATGATGTTATGAATTAAGGCAAGTCCCATAGGATTACATATAGCATATGAGAGCTGGATGGGACATTGGAGATCATCTAGCCCAAATATTTTATTTTACAGAGGAAGAAATTGAAACTATGGTTATTCTAATTAGTATAAAAAGGGTGGGAAGTCATGGGAGCTTGGTCCTGCCTCAATCAAATGTGCTGGGTACAAAATAGCAGCAATATTGTAAGAAGATCAGCTGTGAATGACTTAGCTATACTCAGCAATACAATGATCCAAGGACTTATGATGAAAAATGCTGTTGATCACTAGGCAAAGAACTGATGGTGTCTGAAAACAGATTGAAGCATGCTTCTTTTTTTTCTTTTTTTTCTTGAGGGCTTTTTTTGGGGGGGGGGGTCCTACTTTTTTTCTTTCAAGACATGATTATTACAGAAATGTTTGCATGACTATACATGTACAACCTGTATTAAATTGCTTGCTTTCTCAATGGTGGGAGTGGGGTGGGGAGAGAGAGAATTTGGAGCTCAAAGTTTAAAAATGAATGTTAAAATTGTTTTTTGTTTTTTTGCTTTCTGGAGGGGCAATTGGGGTTAAATGACTTGCCCAAGGTCACATGGCTAGTAAGTGTTAAGTGTCTGAGGCTGGATTTGAACTCAGGTCCTCCTGACTCCAGGGCCTGTGCTTTATTCTTTGTGCCACCTAGTTACCCCTTTAAATTGTTTTTAAATAAATTTAGGGAAAAATAAAATACTAAACAAAAAGCCACATATTAATATTACCTGTGTTTTATTGTAGGGCAGCTAGGTGGCATAGTGGATAGAGTTCCAGGCCTGAAGTCAGGAAGACTCATCTTTGTGAGTTAAAATCTGGCCTCAGATATTTACTGCCTGTGTGACTGTGGGCAAGTCATTTAACCCTGTTTACCTAAGTTTCCTCATTTGTAAAATGAGAAAGAGAGGAAATGACAACCCATATCAGTATCTTTGTCAAGAAAACCCCAAATGGGGTAATGAAGAGTCAGACACTGGTGAACAGCAAAATGTTTTATTGTGTTTTTTATTTATTTTATTAAATATTTCCCATTTACATTTTAGTTTGGTTTGGTAATTTGCTTGATATATCTGACCTAGAGCATCTCTGAAAACAACTTTGGATTGTAACCTGAGTTTTTACTTTATCCTAGAATTAATCATAAATGCTGTTTCCTTCTTTCCTTCAGTATGCAACCAGTGAAGATCCTTCAGAAGAAGAGGGACTTTGGCAGACCTGTCTATAAGAAGATTATTTTGACAGCTGTGTGAAGAATGGGTTAGAAGGGAAAGACTGGAGGCAGGGAGATCACTTAGGAATCTCCTGTAACAACTAAAGTGAGCAGTAATTAAGATTTAAACTAGAGTGGGCTGTGGGAGTCTAAAGAAGGAGAATGAGGTGACATGTTGTGGAGGTTGCATTAACAGGGCTTGGCAACTGATTTGAATGGGTGGTGGGGAAGAGACAAGGATGCATTAATTATTAGAGATCTGGACTTGGAGCTAGGAAGAAAAGAATTACAGTGCTGCTTCTGACGTGACCATTTAATACTGAGCTGCAGTTTCTTCATCTACAAAATGACAATGGTAGCACCTACGTCACTCACAAGATTATAGTGAGATTCAAAAACTCAAGTAGAAAATGTTTTTAGAAATTTCAAATGTTGTATAAAGTCAGTTTTAATTATCATTCAGGTTTTTTTGCAAACTACTTTTCCCACCTTTACTACTACTTCCCACTATGATAAAGAAGGAAAGAAAGAAGAAAGGAAGGAAGGAAGGAAGGAAGGAAGGAAGGAAGGAAGGAAGGAAGGAAGGAAGGAAGGAAGGAAGGAAGAAGGGAAGGAAGGAAGGAAGGAAGGAAGAAGGGAAGGAAGGAAGGAAGGAAAGAAGGAAGGAACGAACAAATGAAGGAAGAGGGAAAAAACCAGCATTTATTAAGTGCCTACTATGTGCCTGGCACTTTACGGTGCTTAAATGCTAAGACTCAGTAGTTCTCAACCTGTGGGTTGTGACCCCTTTGGGGGTCACCTAATACCTTTGGAAAATACATATTTCCGATGGTCTTAGGAACCGAGATATGTAGATAGGCCCACATACATACTCGAGTATTAAAGGGCTGCAGCATTAGAAAGGTTGAGAACCATTGTGCTAAATTCTTGATATATGCTATTTCATTTGATCCTCACAGCTTTGGGAGGCAGATGCTATTATTATATCCATTTACTGTAAGACTCCCTACAATAATATATCTGACAAGTAGCCACCCAGTCCATGCTTGAAGTTCTTCATTTAAGGCATATCTACCACCTCTTGATGCAGCCCATCACATTTTGAACATCTTGAAATATTGGATTTTTACCCCTGATTTAAAGCGTGAAATAGCTTCTGGTTCTGACTTCTGGGGCCAAACAGAACTCCTTTATGTATTGGAAGACAATTGTTATGTGCCTCCTGTGTCTCTTTTTTTGGACTAAAGATTCTTAGTTCATTCAAATTATTCTCATATGATGAAGAAATAATACTAATAATAATGATAGCAACATTTATATGTTACTTTAAGGTTTGGGGCAGCGAGGTAGAGCAGTAAATAGAGTCAGGCCTGGAGTCAGGAAGCCTCACCTTCATGAGTTCAAATCTGGCCTCAGATATTTACTAGCTATGTGACCCTGGGCAAGTCACTTAACCCCATTTGCCTGGATTTCCTCATGTGTAAGGTAAGCTGGAGAAAGAAATATCAAACCATTCCAGTATCTCTGTCAAGAAAATCCCAAATGGTATAATGAAGATGTTGAAAAATGGCTGAACTAACTCTAAGGTTTGCAAAACATTTTCCACTTATTCTTTCATTTGATCATCAGAGACTCTCACCTCCTAATTCCTGGAAGCTATACCTCTTTTACTTAACTTCAAATTAAACATGGATTTTTTGATTGCCACATTACATAGTTTACATATATTAAGCTTACAGGTCACTAAAATCCTCAGATCTGTTGTTGTTGTTTTTGAGAAAAACTATTATCTAACTATGCTTTTCCCATTCTGTAATTGTGAAGTTTGTTTTTTATATCCTAATGTAGAATGGGATCTTCTAGCCATGGATACTATCTCTCAATATATTTGCCATGGTGTTTTTAACTGCCAAATCATACCTCTTTTGTTTGAGTTTAAATACTGAACTTAAAGTCACAAAAGACTCAGGATCTTTCTCAGACAAATTATTAGTTAGTCACACTTTTCCCATTGTGGATTTATAAATTTACTTTTTTAAAAAGAGTCTGAAGTTGAGTAAATATCCTTGTGCTCATCTTAGATTTGAACCTAAATCCTAATTTGTCAAGATCCTTTTTGCACATAAACTCTATCAACCAATATGTTACCTATTGCTCATAACTACATCATCAACAATATTGAGAATCATGTTGAAAAAAATATTGAAATACACAATGCCATGGACAGATGCTTGGTTCACTACACTAAAGACTTCCTTCCAAGTTGACATTATCGCATGAAGGACTACTCTTTTGTGTCCAGCCATTCAACCAGTTCTGAATCTACCAGTCAAGCTCACCTATAACTGTCAAATTCCGTTCTCTTCCTGTTTTTTTTTTAATCAAGAAAGTGTTTTTCTCTATCCAGTTCTTTATCATGTCCTCCAGTCAACATGATCTTACAATGATTACTGATAATGGATGATACAATATTTTGTACATAGTGAAGACTAAATAAATAACTGTGAAATTGATTTGAGTTGGGAAAAAATATTCCCCATTCAGTGCTATAGCCATCCATGCAAAAAACAAGAACAAAAAACCCCAGGTCTACAGAGTATACTGCACTTGTCATATATAGCAAGATGTGGACAAATTGGGAGAAAAGAGGTCACCTGAAAATAAAATAATTGGCATTTTGAAATAAGTTATGAGGCAAATTGAATCATAATTCTGGAAGATTATCTCAAAATGCCAGTGAAAATAGTTGTATATAATAAATGAGTCACACAACAATAAGACATTTCATGACCAGTAGATTAGACCTTTGTCTTATTCATTGTGGCATAGATAGATTGTCAAAATTCTTCTGGTCTAGACCTAGAGTATTGCTCCTTTCTGTAGAGTCACTTTACTATTCAGAGCAGATTGCTGCCCACAAAGATAACATAATTTGCCTCATATTAGCTAGAGAACCAAGTTCTTGCTACAAAACATCATTTCTTCTTAATATAAGCAGTTGCATTTCTCAGGGCTCAGTATATCTGGACACATTTTTCTGTACCATTAGGACTACCTGTATTTTTTCTTCCTTTTGCTATCCATTAGTGAGACTCATTATATAACAGGCCATTTCAGGGACTGCAATCAGGAATAGTAGCATTTCAATACCTTCCTGAATATTTTTGGAAAATATTTGTATGTTTGTTTCATTTCCCCTGGGAGAAGGAAATGGTCAAATGAAATGGAAAGATTGTAGACTCAGACAACTGTAGGATCAATAAATCTAATCACAGTCAGCTATCCACGTAGCCTTGCAAACCTTTCCTGGCTAAGACTTGGATCTTCCAGGTTCGTTAAAACATCCTCCATTCTCTAGGGGGACTAGAGGGGCAGACATCAAACTAAGCTTCCTGAAGACTAAAAGAAAAATATCCTGAGTTCTTGCATTGTTGCAATTATCTCTATATTCATTAAAATCTTGATCTGAGGGAGAACTGGAGGACAAGGATCTTTTTACCATATGGGCATTGAAAGAATGGGTTGGAGCCACATACTCATTCGGTGATAGAAGTGGAGAGAAAGAGTATCTAGCATTGAAAATCATAAGAACTTGTTTTTCTTTATTTGGAATTCTTTAGACTAATAGAAAATGGACTAGCCTTGTTTTATCTGACTCCAAGGAACTGAGCTAGGATCAAAGAATGGAATTTGAAAGTTCAATTCGAATTTAGAAAACATTCATTAAGAGTCAACTGAGTGATAGGCACTGTGCTAAGCACTGGGGATATAAACAAAAATAAAAGTAGGCAGTACCAGCCCTCCACAAACTTATAATCTAATAGCAGAAGACAAGATACAAAAGGAAGCTGAAAAGTGGGAGGGTGGGCCACTGAGAGTGGGAGTGGGGAGGAGGTTGACTGTCTTCCTTTTTTTGTTTATCCTAGGAGTTTAGCACAACCCTTGGCACGTAAGTGTTTTTCTTTTATTCATTTACATCTCTTCACCTAATACAGTACCTGACACATAGTAGGTTCAACAAGATAATGACAATAAGATAATAATAAGATAAATAAGATAATAATAAAATAAAGTATTTAACAAGATAATGGCAATAAATTTATATAGCACTTTAAAGTTTACAAAGTATTTCACATATATCATCTTATTTGGGCAACTATATCTGAGAAAAGTTCATTGGATTTTGCTGAGCTAAACTGCATTGTGAGAGGCTTGTATTTCAGGTATGGAATTGAAGCAGAGATCCCTTCTGAGGTCCCTTCCAATTCTTAGAATTTTTTGCTTCCTCAGAACAGACATCGAAATGCTTCTTTGGGGGTGGCTAGTTGGAGCAGTGAATAGAGCACCAGTCCTGGAGTCAGGAGGACCTGAGTTCAAATCCATCCCCTGACACTTAACACTTACTAGCCATGTGACCTTGGGCAAGTCAGTTAACCCCAATTGCCCTGCCTTCCCCTCTCCAAAAAGGAAAGAAATAAAAGAAATACTTCTTTGACATCAATGATTTTATGATTCAGTTTTTCTGTTGAATATGTGACAAAGGTAATGACTTCTAAATTTTTCACAGTGCCTGGGTGTGTGTGTGTATGTGTGTGTGTGTGTGTGTGTGTGTGTGTGTGTGTGTGTGCGCATGTGTGTGTACGTATGTATGTGTTCAGTAGGAAGAAATTCCTTTCAACACATACTGTCATTTTGGACAAAGGGTAGCACATTACATCCACCCATGACAGCCCATAAGCAACAAGGTGAATTTGATTCATACATACATACTTTCTCTCCCTCTCTGTCTTTCCCTTTTTTTCTCTCTTCCCCCCCACCCCCCCAATCTCCCTCTCTCTCAAGTCTTTTCCCCATGGAGAACAGATAGAAAAAGGAAGAACAGAACACAAATCATGCTGTTCCTCCAAAGGTCAGTTTGGATCTGAAATTAGACAAAAATCAGAGCAGCTTATGACCAAGGATATTTAAATTCAAAGCAAATGCCAAGCATTTCTCCTTTGAAAAATTCCCTGCTCATTTTCTGCTCCCTGTCTAACCTGTCCTATCTACTCTACTTTTATGGCAACCCAAGTACTACTACAGGATCTACTCAGTCAATCAACCTATTAGGGTTTTGGCTGCCTGGGCAGTATTCTCTGCCTCCTACCAAAACAAAATCACAGAATGAAACCTGTTCTAGTGGAACTACTTTCAAAAGTCAAAACACAGCTCTGCCACTGTGTGACCTTGGGGAACTTCTGTGACTTTCTGAGCTTCTGGTTTCTAACTGTAAAGTGGCAATTATAATAGCTGTGAAAACTGCTTTGTGGGGAGGCACTCTATGAATCATAAAGCATCACAGACTATCACAATCAGCTATGATTATCTATGCAGTGCCTGTTATATGACCTCCAGAACACCAGGTGCTAGAGGAGGGGAAGCAAACAAGCATTTATTAAGTACCTTCTGTGTGCCAGGGACTTTACAAATATTGCTTCATTTGATCCTTACAACAACCTTGGGAGATAGGTGTTGTTATTGTATCCATTTTACAGATGAGGAATCTGAGGTAGACAGAGGTTCAGTTATTTGCTGATGTCACACAGTAAGCATCTAAAGTTGGATATGAACTTTTATCTTCTTGACTCTAGGGACCAAAGTTTTCCAAAGTAAGCCATACTGCCTCCTGGGGCAGGGAGCTGGAATATTACAAGTGGGTAATGGTAGCCTTGGGCACAATTGGGGGGGCATTGAATAAAAATAAATGGGTGGCAGAAGCATAAGGAAAGAAGACAAGAAAATTTTGAAAAACCATTCATATATGTTTCATCTGTAGTGTAACAGACTTAAAATCATAGTGATTACATTATTTTCTAAATAAACACACAAAATGCAAGTTATAATCCATCAGTAGTCAAGTCTACTGACAGGTCTTAACAAGCAAGTAGTAAGAGAAACATGTGTCATGCATTATCAGTAAGTCCAGCATGCATTGGCAGGAATATGTGCATGTCATGACTTGTTTACAATAAGATACTATATGGTTACGTGATGCAATATTGCATCATCAAAATTTCAGTTTGGTAAAAAAACATAAATTTACAATAAAGTATTAAATTTAAGATGAGTCATTTTAAAAAATTATGATTTTTTGAAATGATGCAAATTAAAAAAAAATTAAAGAGTTAAAGAAAGTAGATTTCCAGGGGGGCACTGAGTAACTTTTATTTTGAAAATGGGGTGGTAGGCCAAATAAGTTTGGGAACCCTTGCTCTAGGCCCGGCATTCTATCCACTGCATCCCCTAGCTGCCTCTAGGAGGTACACAAAGAAGTAGAAGACATGGTTGCTGTTAGGAGTGCATAATGTACTTTGGAGAGACCAGATATAACCAGATATATATTAAGTTGCAAAACAAGATTTAAATACAATTCAAGACAGGAAGAGAGGACTCAAGGCAATGTGTTCCAAAGGAATGGAAGTAAGGAATAAGCATTTATGTAGGGCCTACCCTGTGCCCAGCACTCTGCTAAGCAATTTACAAATATTATCTCAGTTTGAGCCTCAAAACAATTTTGTGTTCTTACTCTCCCCATTTTACAGCTGAAACAACAGAGGTTGTATCTTGTCTAGAGTCATACAACTAGTAAGTGTTTAAGGCCAGAGAGTTTAAGACTAAATTTGAGCTATAGTCTTCCTGACTCCAGACCCAGTGCTCTCTCCACAATGCCATCTTGTATGCCTTAGTGCAGAAAATAAGTGATCAAAGTCCAAAAGAGAAAATAATTATAATCAGCATACGTTTATTATATATCTGCTATGTTAGGTGTTCAAGGAAAAACACAATTTTAATAAACTAGTCTCTCATAGAGCTTACAATATAGTAAATGCGTATTATATAACCATAGTTCTTTGATTGTATTTATGTGATTTAGTAGTGCAACTACGTGGCTCAGTGGGTAGAGTGTTGTTGGGTCTGAAGTCAGGAATAACTTCCTGAATTCATATCTAGCCTCAGACCACTTATTAACTAGTTGGCCCCAGGCAAGTCCCTTAATTCTGTTTGCCTCAGTTTCTTCATGTGTAAAATGAACCAGAGAAGGAAATGGTAAATCACTCCAGCATGTTTGCCAAGAAAATCCTAAGTGCTGTTACAAAGTTGGACATGATTGAAATGACTGAGCAACAACAATGTTCAGTACTCTCTCCCATGGAGAGATCACCACTTTCCTATGCTTTTTCATTCTGTGAAACTTTTGTTCATGTTGTCTAATAAATCTTCCACTGCAAATTTTCCCAGAGTGGTAGATGACTTTGGCTAGATTTTTTTTTTTTAGCATTCTGTGAGTGCCTGCGTAATATCTGGGCAGTCCATCTGTTATCCTTTGCTCTTGCTCTACGACTATCCCACTTCTATTTTTTTTGATCATTTATTTCCTAGCAATCTTTTATGCCACTTCTTGAATTCAGATTATCAGTGTAAAGGCAATTATACTGCCATTTATCTCTCCATTGCCCTTTAGATTATCATCAATTTTAATTTTTAAGATAATGTGTTATTCTATCATTTAAAGTTACATAGCATTAACCAAAGAATGTTTGCAGTAAAAAGATGCATAAATGAAATTTTAAGACTTTATAGAGGAAAGTGGAAGAAAAATATGGGCAACATCATTTGGACTGAGACACAATTAACTTATTTCATTCTAATGGAATTTAAAGATAAAACTAGAAAAGAGTAGGGGAGGCAAGGGAAAGCAAGCGAAATATTTAAGATGAGAAATCAATTAGAAGTGTTATGTATTAGGTGGGTAAAGAGTTCTAGTTTCCAGTTGCAGGAAGATAAGGATGGTGATTAGTGGAGGCATGAAGGTGGTGATATGGAGATGGTAGAGAAAGTAGAGAGAATAGGAGAGGAGAGAAAGAGAATGGAAAAAATCTGCCAGCAAAATATTCTTATAGTCTAGGTGGGTGATAATGAGGACGCTATGATAGGGTCCTGGAGATAGAAAAGGGTGGGCAGCAGGTGGGAGAGAAATTGTATAGGGAAAATGAATAGGGCTTTGTACTCAAATGGATATGAGACATATAATAGAGGAAAGAATCAATTCCAAAGAACAATGGTACCATTTTAAAAATAGTGAAACCCAAAGACTTTAAGAGAAAAGAATTATCAAAAGTTTGTTTTGGGATATTTTATATGTGTGTATGGGGCATTTAATAGAGTCATTTGGAGACATGGATCTGGAACTCAGAAGAGAATCATTCAAATATTGTTAATAGTAAGACTGATGGGGGGAGGGGAAAAGAGTATAGACAGAAAAACTGAAGAACAAAGATAGAACATTGGAAAATGTCCATCTAGACGGGGGAGAAAGAGGATGGAGAACCCATAAAGGAGGGGGAAAAAAAGGAATAATCAGTAGGGAAATCAAAAGAGTATGTTGCCTCAAGACAAAAAAAGAGAGGAAATCTCCAGGTGATCAATGATCAACAATATCTATCTTACAGAGATATTAAGGAGAAATTTAAGAAAAATATAACTGAATTAGATGATTAGGATATAATTGGTGATAAAGATAAATTTTAATGAAACAGGTAATGTAGAAAAAACTCTGGCAAGAGGTTAAGGTTGAGGAAAGAGTAGGTAGTGAGGAAGCAGAATACCAGGTGTGGACAGCCTTTATGCCTTTCTTATGTATATGTGGCCCCAAAAGTCTTTTTCAAGCTTTGAACTGCCTTACACAAAATTATGTTGTCCACCTTTTATTGAGGTCTTTCTTGACCTCCCCCACTTCTGCTAGGGCCTTCCCCTATGAGATTGCCTCCCATCTGCTTTGTATATATTATGTTTGTACTTAGTTTTCTCCATGCTGTCAACCCCATTAAATATGAGCTTCTTATTGTGAATTGATCTAACCATTCCGGAGAACAATTTGGAATTATGCCCAGAGGGCTATAAAACTGTGCATACCTTCTCACCCAGCAATATCACTACTAGGTCTATATCTCAAAGAGATCCCTTTTAAAAAAAAAGAAAAAGGGCCTACATGTACAAAAATATTTATAACAGCTCTTTTTGTGGTGGCCAAGAATTGGAAATTGGTGATATGCCCATCAATTGGAGAATGGCTGAACAAGTTGTGGTGTATGAATGTAATTGAATACTATTGTTCCATAAGAAATGCTGAACAGACAGACTTTAGAAAAACCTGGAAAGACTTTCATGAACTGATGTGAGTGAGTTGAATAGAACCAGAGGAATATTGTATACAGTAACAGCAGTGTTGTGTGATGACTGACTTTGGTAGACTTAGTTCTTCTCAGCAATGCAATGATCTAAGACAATTCCAAAAGACTCATCATGGAAAATGCTGTCCACATCCAGAGAAAGGCTTGTAAAGTCTGAAGGCAAATGGAAGCATATAATTTTTTCTTTTTTGTAGTTTTTACCTTTTGTTCTCATTCTTCTTTCACAACATTACTATTGTGGAAATGTGTTTAATATGATTGTACATGTATAGCCTAAAAAAAAAAAAAAGAGCTCTTTGAAGGCAGGGACTGTCTTTAACTTATTTTTTTTTCTATTCTCAGCACTTAGCATAGGATCTGGCACATGTTATTCTTCAGTCTTAGTGACTCCATTTGGGATTCCAATCATGATCCCATGTGGGATTTTCTTGGCAAAGATACTGGAGTGGCTTGCCATTTTCTTAACCAGTTCGTTTTACTGATGAGGAAACTGAGGCAAATATGATTAAGTAACTTACACAGGGTCACAGACCTATGAAGTGTCTGAGGTCATGTTTGAACTCAAGATGAGTCTTCCTGACTCCAGGCCCAGAGCTCTATCCACTGCATCACTTAGCTTCCCTGAGCTGGCCTGAGACACAACATTTACCTAATTAATTCACATAGCAAAGGAGTATGGGTCACCAGTGAGGCAATAAGACAGTAAAATATGACTTAGACATCTCAGTGCTTTGCTTACTCAGATACATAATAAGTGCTTTATAAATAATTTTCTATCGATAGATTGATTCCTTACTCCAAGTTTGATGCCCTATCCAATATTATCTAGCTCTTTATATTTCATTATATAAGTATTTCAGAGAGCAATTCAATAAGAGTAACCTGGAAGATTACCTGGTAGTCTTAAAGAGTCAGCTAAAGTCATATATCACTAATTCATGCTGGTATATGGTATGTATTTATCTTTTCGACATTCATATTTTTATATGGTTCACCCTAAATGGATATGTAAGGTGTAGTACAGGAAATAATTAAACATACCAATGGACAGTGGTAATATTTTAAAATGGTGAAATCCAAGGAACATTGGCTTTAGAGAAATGAATTATCAAAAGTTTGGTTTGGAATATCTTGAATTTTAAGTGTATATGAGATATTAAGTATAGTCAATTGGAGATTTGGATCCAACATTATTCAGCAATCTGAGAATGGCAAGAATCCAATGATGAGTTCCCCAAAGGTAAGGATTAGTAGGTCATGAGGGTGAGGGACTAGATGGTCACAATCATTTACTTTGAATGAGGGAGGGGGAAAGGAAAATTTTTTAAAAATTAAAGCAACTGATAGAATTAACAATTTTTTTTTAAATGCTAGCAGTTCTATGACACCTTAAGCCTTAAGGCTTAAGGTTTGCAAAACTCTCCACATATTGTTTCTTAGTCAATCTAGCTTTTTATAGCTTTCATTTTATGCTCTCCAGACTGCTCTTTTTTTATAGCCTCATTCACTGCCTTGACAACCTGAGACCCTGCTTCATTTTATTCCCCATTATGTAGACTTAGGTCCCACAGACTTGGCAGCCCTCCACCTTTGGACAGCTCATTGGTTCTCTTCTCTAACCTATCCTCCTCTAGGTCTAGAATCACAAAGTGTGATCAGTTTAACTCTTTCATTTTTCCTGGGTGGTGTGTGAATATCTAATCTCTTACGTTCTCGTTGTTTCCAGGCCAAAGTACCCTTCCCTGGACAAAACTCCCCTATGTTTGTTGTCTCCTACATTTGAGTATAAGCTCTTTGAAATCAAGGGACTTTTGCTTTTGTACATATGTCCTTAGTAAATGGCACATAGTAAACATGAAATAAATGCATTTTCATTCATTCATTCACTCATTCATTACTCTTCACGACCTGGTCTCAACCCAACTTTCCAGTTTCATTGTATACTACCCCCATTCGTGTACTATTTGGTGCAAATTAGCCAAGTCTTTTTGTTCCTTATAACATCATATCTTGTTTCCACACTTTTGTACAGGTTATTTCCCCATGCCTAGAATGTAATTCTTCCTCATCTCTGCCTCTTAGAATCCATAGGTTCCTTCAAATCTCAGTTCAAGTGCCACTCTTTATGCAAAACTGATTCTCATGTCACTAGATTCTTTGTCTCTCCCCCCATTATCCTTTAATTGCTTTTTATAAATCTGTACACATGTGCATTTGTCTCTCTCTCTCTCTCTCTCTCTCTCTCTCTCTCTCTCTCTCTCTCCCCCTCCCTCTCTCTCTCTCTCTTTTTATGTGTGTGTGTTTTCATCTCTCTTGAGAGAATGTTAGCTCTTTGAAGTGAGGGACTCCCAACATAGTGTCACTTACAGTCATATTTTCTATAAATAATTTAGTTGCCAGTATACCTGTACGTATCATCTCCCAAACATGTTCTAGGCCTCCCTAAATCCAAACCTAAGGTTATTATTGAAATTTCTAGTATCTTACAACATCTTACACATGTAACAGATGTTTGTAGATTGATTGCTGGTGCATGTTTATGTTCATACATGTGTAGCTATGGCCATTTTTCTTCTTAGACACCTCACTTGTGAATGGCTTCCAAGCTCTAAACCTTGATCATATATTTCTTCTGTTTTCAATAACAATTCAAGATTAACTTATGTTTCTCTGTATGATGGGGGTGGGGAAAGGAACCCATACAAATCCTTTTGGTAGCTCCAAAAATATAAAATTGAATAGCCTGAGACACAGCATCTTCCTAATTGACTCAAATAGTGAAGGAGTATGAGTCACTGGTGAAGCAATAAGAAAAGGAATCATGCCTTAGACATCTTACTGCTTTGTTTGCTCAGGGGAAAGCAAGCTAACTCTTTGTCAGATGCCTCCTGAGCCTCGTTCTTCAGAGACTGATGTAGGTCTTCCAATCCAACCCACTTACATCTTGTTTTTATTCTCTTCAACTTCTGGACCCCAGTAATAAGCACAATGCATGCATTAGCAGGCCACAAGGGTATTCTCTGAAGCATAAATACACAGGGCCCACTTATCTAGAAATGTCAATTTGGAGAAGCAGGGCTATTTCTTTCCTTGAATAAAATAAAGCAGTTCAATGAAGCTTGCCTAGCATTTTACTTTTGTACTATCTGTTCTGGCTAATAACACAAGAACAGAAGTTCAGTTCATTTCAGCTTTTACAAGGAAGAATACTCACATGCTACTGAATGTTGTTCTGTGGAGTGATGTGAAAAAGGCAAATCTTTACTAAGAAAAGCATAAACCAATAAACAACTTGAGTCTAGTTGGACCCTCCTGAGTCTGGCTCCAATATACATTTCCAGGATTTTCTCACTGGATTCCCTCTTAGTACTACACATTCCAATCGGATTGGAGAATACTCATTCTCCATACAATATTCCCCTAATCAATGCCATTTCTCAGTAATAATATTAGTACATTCTAGTAAAACTCATCCTAAGAGACCATTCTGAAAACTAGAATGAAGTTTGGTTTATTTACTGTTGTTATCAAATCATCTGACTTGGCAACTGACTATTGATATTGTAACACTTATAGTCATGTCTCCTATCAATAAATTAGCTGAAGTAAACCTGTACTTGGGCAGGTAGGTGGTGCAGTGGATAGAGCACTGGGCTTGGATTCAGAAAGACTCATCTTCCTCAATTAAAATCCAGCCTCAGACATTTACTACTTGGGTGACCCTGGGCAAGTCACTTAACCCTGTTTGCTTCAGTTTGTTCATCTGTAAAATGAGCTGGAGAAGGAAGGGCAAACCCCTCCAGTATCTCTGTAGAGAAAACCTCAAATAGGATCATGAAGAATCAGACACTACTAAAACTAGTGAACAACAACAGACTTGTACTTGTCACCCCCACATGTGTTCCCTTTATTTTTGTTATAACTTATACTGATTTTTTCATGTGAAATCTTGGGTTTTTTCCCCTTTCTTATTCCTACCTTACCATCCAACACATCTCTTCCTATTGAAATTCCATCTTTCCCTCAATACTCAGCTTTCTTTCCCTTAACCCTTCCCAGCTCTTGACCCTGCCCATGGACATAATCTCTTTCTCTATTCACTTCAGATATGTTTTGCTCATAATGCTTAGGTACCTTATTTTCTTTTGGATTATAGTTATTTGTTTGCATGTCTTGTATCGATAGAGAAAATAGTGTGAGACAAGTAGACCAGCCTGCCCTGGGGACCTATCCCAATGACCTTTGTCCTGAGAGAAAAGAGAAGGGCCAATGAGAATGTTCTTCTAACCTGGACTGGCTCATGGTCTAGATATTCCTCTGTTTATTTACTTCATTATACTCTTATATTATATAGTTTCCTTCATCATATATCTCTGTGGCCACCTCCCATTTATACTATGTTCATCTCATATGTCCATAGTTCTTTGCATATTTTCCCCCCATTTGAATGTGAGTTCCTTGAACCATGTTTTTCAGCCTTGTCTCAGTCAGTTAGTCAGCTAACATCTATGAAGCACCTAGTATGTTATATGCACAGTGCTAAATACTGGGAGATACAAAGAAAGGTTTAAAAGACAGTCCCTGTTCTCAAGAAACTCATAGTCTGATAGAAGAGACAACATGAAAACAAGATATAAACAGAATGAATTTGGATTAACCTCAGAAGGAAGGTACTAAGATGAAAAATTAGAAGAGGCTTGCAGAGAATGGGACTGTCACTTTTGACCATCTTTCATTCTCTAAGAGGACCCCTGTGATATCAGGAGGGTGATGACATGACTTGCAAGTGAATTGGATATAAGTGAGGCAGGGCTGTGTAAAGTCGTCAGCCTCACTGTCTCTTCCAAAGCCATTGAAGTCCAATGACAAGACATAGGTTAGAACGACTAGAGATGGCCCCAGAAGCAGTGGAAGATCTTGGTATTTTTACAGCAAGTTTTTCCCAGGTATCAGTTTGTCTGAGGCAACACTCATTTGGTGATTAAATGATAGGTAAGAACTGAGGCAAAATATGGCCTAGTTTGTCTTCTCAAAAGAATATCTAGGAGAGGAAGGCCCTCAGAGTTTTTTCCCAGAACAGAAATAATTGCTATTCACACTCACTCAGAGCCATCAACATCCAAATAATGAGTTAGTGAGGCTTGGTATAGAACCTATTCTTGGTTAATCATTGAGAGCCAGAGTGATTTGGATTTAAAGGCATAGTCAAGTAGTTCCATTTGGATCCTGATGAGCTTTATCAAAGCCTCATTTTTTTTTCCCCCCCACAGGCATATTTCAAGAGGACAAAAGAGTTAATTGTGCCAGTTTTTCAGGAAAAAAAGACAAGATAAATAGGGAAGAGGAAAAAAATTCTAGCCCTCAAACCCCAATCTTGTGAAGTGATCAAAATTTATATTCCTTTGGACAGAGCACCTACGTGTAAGGATATGACTCTCCATGTGGACAGAGGGAGAGGATGAGATGGAAGGAATGAAGGAAAGAAGGAAGGAAGGAAGGAAGGAGATAGGTGGGTGGGACTGTAGCTGAGACTTGAAGGAAGCTGGGGAAGCCAGAAGATGGAGATGAGGAGGGAAAGAATTCTAAGCCTGAGAGGCAATCTTTCAAAACACTCAAGAATCACTTTACTCCTGATAGAGTGTCTAGTGTGAGGAATAGCAAAAAGGCCAGGGTCACAGTATAGAAGAGTATGTGGATGAGTACTAGATGAGGTACAGGCTCTGAGAACCCCCTTGAACTCCCTTTAATCTTTCCACTTGAGGCATTTGCCTGAGGCCATAAGCCTTTCATTATAGCTGGGCCCAAATCTCTGTTACTAGCCTAGTCCTCCTTTGTCCAGCAACTTCCCACTCTTGATCCTCCCAAAATATCTACCCAAATGTGTTCCTCCAATGTCTGTCATCTCCAGGTAGCCTCAGCTACTTCCCACTCTTAAACTTTCATTACTGGAGTCTGACCTCATTTGGTTCCTCCTGAAGATCCTCCCTGAACTCCTCCTCTAGACCTCCCCTAGATTCCTCCCACAACTTTTCTGTATATAAGACCCATCTTGCCTCCATGAAGAGGCCAGAGAATTATCTAGCACAGACTCACTCTCTGTCAGTTTATTCTGGCCCCCTTGTCCAATACAAGCATCACAAATATTGAGGCTCCTTAAGAGTATGCCTATGATGGTGAACCATTAATAAACTTTGCTTTTCTTTGGCTGAGAGAAGACTTGAGTCAAATTCATTGAGCAGGACCCTGTGTGTTGGTATTTTATTGTCTCAAGCACCCCTAACCCCTGACCTCTACAGAGTAATGTGTAAGGCGAGTAGAAAGGTAGGAAGGGAAATTTCCCATTACTCTCCCTCATAAATTTAAAGAAGGCCAGAGTTAAAGTCAGCCTCAAGTTCTAACTAGTCATGTGACCCTAGGCAAGTCACTTAACCTCTCTTTGCCTCACTTTCCTCAACCGAAAAAA
>CM053585.1:123578547-123591542 GCA_028646515.1 Pseudochirops corinnae | reverse complement strand
TGGGTGATGACCAACTTTGATAAACTGGACTCTTCTCAACAACACACAGTTATAAGACAACTCTCCAAGTCTCAGGATGGAAGGACATATCTACATTCAGAGAAAGATCTAGAAAGAACAGAATTTAAATGGAGACTGAAGCAATCTACATGCTATTGTTCTTTTCCATGTTTGGTTTTCTTTCTTTTTTCCCATTGTTCACTCCATTAGTTACAACCCTTCTATAAAATGAGACTAATGTCCAATGTGAAAGTATTTGCAGATCCTATACTTGATTACATGCTGCCATGGGGGGCAGGGAAGAGAGAGGGGAGAAAATTTGAAATTCGAAGGGATTGTAGAACTGAATCTTGTAAACTATAAGTAAATAAACAAATCAATTTTTAAAAATTGAAAAAAAAAAGAATTACAAGTATCATCTTCCCATGTAGGGATGTAAACAGTTTAGCTCTTTTGAATCCCTTATGTTTTTTTTTTTCCATTTTTCCATTCTTAGGCTTCTCTTGGGTCTTGATATTGACGATTCTGGTCTTCTCCTTATGAAAGCTTGAAATCCTTCTATTTTGTTGAATGAGCCTTTTTTTTCCCTTGATGTATCATGCTTATTTTCACCAGGTAAGTGATTCTTGGTTGTAGTCCTAGGTCCTTTGCCTTCCAGAATATCATGTACTATGACCTCTTATCTTTTATGTTGCAGCTGCTAAGTCCTGAGTAGTTCTCGATTGGGCTCCCTGATATTTGAATTGTTTCTTTCTGGTCACTTATAGTACTTTTTCCTTGACCTGACAGTTCTAAAATTTGGCTATAATGTTCCCTGAGTTTTTATTTAGCTATCTCTTTCTTGATGTGGTCAGTGGATTCTTTCAATACCTATTTTGCCCTCTTGTTCCAGGATGTTAGGGCAGTTTTCCTTGATAATTTCTTGAAAAATGCTGTTCAGGTCCTCCATTTGATTTTGCCTTTCAGGAAGTTCAATGATTCTGATATCTCTTGCACCTATTTTCCAAGCTAGTTGTTTTTCCCACAAGATATTTTACATTTAAAAATTTTTTTGATTCATTTGATTTTGTTTGATTCTTGATATTTCATAGTCATTAGTTTCAACTTGCCCAGTTCTAACTGGTAATGAGTTGTTTTCCTCAGTTAGCTTTTGTATGTCCTTTTCTCTTTGGCCAATTCTAATTTTTCTTTTCTTTTCTTTCTTTTTTTTTTGAAGGCAATTGGGGTTAAGTGACGTGCCCAAAGTCACACATAGCTAGTAAGTGTGTCAAGTGTCTGAGGCTAGATTTGAACTCATGTCCTCCTAACTCCAGGGCCAGTGCTCTATTTGCTGAGCCACCTAGCTGCCCCAATTCTAATTTTTAAGCTGTTGTTTTCTTTTTCCAAGTTGTTGACTCCTTTTTTTTTATAATTCTCTTGCATCCCTCTCATTTCTTTTCCCAATTTTTCTTCTTCCCCTCTTTCATCATTTTAAGTTCTTCTTTGAACTCTTCCTTGAGTTCTTTGTGGACTTGAGATCACTTCCCATTCTTTTTTGGGGGAGGGGACTTTGACCATGGGTGTTTTGACATTGTTGTCATCTTTTGAGTCTGTATCTTGATCTTCTCTGTCACTATAATAAGTTTCTATGGTCAGATTCTTTGCTGTTATTGTTAGTATTTTCTCATGTTTTCCCTTACTTTTAAATTTAAGCTTTGCTCCTAGTGTTGAAGGAACACTGTCTCAGGCTTCTTGTTCTGGGTGCCGCAGGCCCTGGCTATTTATTTGGTACTGCATTGATGCTGCCCTGGGTACCATGGGGGGAACATTGTGTCTGGTTCTGTTCTGATGGGGGTGATGTTTAGCACTGTTGAAGGATGCAGGGATCTGGAAGCTTCCTTAATGCTGCAATTGTGTTCCAGTGTTGGCATCTGGCATGTACTGAGACCAGTGGGGTGTTCCTACATTGGTATGTGCCTGTTTACTTGGGGCTACACTGAAGCATGTGGCAGGTCCCAGAGCTGACAGCTGCCTGTTCACTTAGCTATACTGGGTTAAGTGTGGGGTTTCTGTGCTACATGACCATTTGCTTAGGTATCTGTTCAGTACCAATTTTGGCATCTACCTGTTTTCCAGGGGCTGTGCTGAATCAGGCACTGGTGTCTGCCCATCCTTCAGGCTATGCTGAGTCATGTGGGTGGAGGGGGGGCCCTGGTGTTGATGTTTGCCTGTTCCACCACAGGACCTCCTGCTGGTTTGCTGAGGCAGGGCTCCCTTCTGGCTTACTGGGATGTTTCCTCTCTTGGACTACGCTTTCCTTTTATCTGAGTGTGACAGACCTTTTCTGCTAACCTAAGTTTCTTGGGCTAAAAGATTGTTTCACCCTGTCTTTTTCCTGGTTCTGCTCTTCTCAGATTTGTTTTGGGGTGCTATTTTATGGTTGTTTGGAGGTGAGTATGGAAGAGTTAGGGTGATTTCCTGCCTGCTCTGCGATCTTGGCTCCCAGAAGTCCTAGAACTTTCATTTTTTACTTTGCAACCATAGTGACAAGCATAATGCCTAACATACTGGAGGTGGAAGGTTGAGTACCTGTGATGTCATTGGCATAGGAGGAATTCTCATATATCCACACACATATGTGTATATACACATATGCATATGTACATGTCTGTATCTAAACATGTGTACATGTATTTGTGTGTGAATATATGTTTCTGTATATGTTATCACTATCTCTAAAATGAGACAGCTAGGTGGCACAGTGGAGAGAGTTCCAGGCCTGAAGTCAGAAAGATTTCTTGTTCATTCATTTCAGTTGTGTCCAGCTCTCTGTGACACCATTTGAAGATTTCTTGGCAAAGATACTAGAACAGTTTGTCATTTCCTTCTCTAGCTCATTTTACAGATGAGGAAACTGAAGTAAACAGTGTTAAGTGACTTGCCCAGGGTCACAAAATTAGTAAATGTCTGAGGTTGGATATGTACTCATGAGGATAAGTCTTCCTGATTCCAAGCCTAGTACTCTATCGACTGTGCCACCTAGAGTGTCTGGGGCAAAATTTGAACTCAAGTTTTCTTGATTGCAGATTCAACACTCTCTCTATTGCACCACTAGCTGTCCAAAGTCAGAAAGAGCTTAGTTCAAATTCAGCCTCAGGACTGCATGATCCTGGGCAAGTCAGTTAACCTCTATCTGCCTCAGTTTCCTCATCTGCACAATAAGGATAGTAATAGCACCTATCTCCCAGGGTTGTTGTGAGAATGAAATGAGATATTTGTAAAGAACTTAATATATGCTTGGCACATAGTAGGCACTTAATAAATGTTTGTTTCTCTTCTTACAGTTTTGTCGTTTTTGGATGGGGCATTGAGAGATTAAATGACTTGCTGAGAGTGATATAGTCAGTACTGTGTCCAAGGCCAGTTTTCTATTCTCAACATTAGGCTGCCTCTCACAACTAAAAATAATTATGAAAAAAATTATTAATAAATTCTTGTTGCCTGCCTGAAAAAAGCTTATGTTTATTTAGTATTCATAGTTACAAAATACAAATTATGTATATACATACATACATACATACATACATACATACATATTTATTTATTTACTTATTTATTCCTCCTAACAACTCTGATAGGTAGACAGGTAACATCATATTACCATTTCTTTTTATAGAGGTGGGAGCCAAGGCTCAGAAGAGTTACTTCATTTGTCCAGTGTCATAAATCTTATAAATAGTAGTGTCAAATAGATGGTAAGTCTAATTCTTCTTATGCCAGTTTTTGTATTGTATTTCAAGTAATCATTGGAGGACATCCCTTGTGTTTGTCACCTTAAGATCTCTGCTATTCTTGGTGTGCTTTGGACCCAAGGTCAAGTAGTAAATTAGTGGCAGAGTCCCAAATAGCCATTAGGTCACCTGATTTTCACACACAATTGCACAAAGTCACAGAACCTTAGAATTGGAAGGGGCCTCAAAGCCATCCCATCCAACCAAGTCATGAAAAAAATCTCTAAACTATACCCAATGAAGATTTCCAAAGAGGAAGAACCCAGTACCTTCTGAGGTAAGTCAGTTCATTTTGAGATGACTTCACCTGCTAGGAAGTTTTCCCATATACCAAGCCTACTTCTTTGTAACAGCTTTGACTGTTAGTTCTTTGACCCTAGTAATGTTTACTGGAAACCAGCAGAACAAGTTTCATTGTTCTCCCTTATGAAAATCTTTCAGATACTTGAAGAAAGCTCTCATGCTTCCATTGAGTTTTCTTCAGGCTAAAATGCCTCAGTTAGATTCAACTAGTCTTCATATGACATGAATTTGAAGCCTTTTAGAAGTGCTCTGGAGACTGCTCAAACTGACTTGGAAGAACTGATTGTTAAATTTTCAACTTAAACATTTTTACCTCAGAAGTCAGCAATGTCCACAAAGCAGATTTATTGCTTCATTGATTGTCAAGACTTAAGAAAATGATGGAAAGAAGGTTACATTTGCTTTGTATATACATATATGTAGTGAATGTCAAAATATATATTATATATATATCTGTATATTATATTTACATATTTGTATGATACATAGAAAATTGAATACGTATAAAGTATTATATATGTGCTATTATATATATATATACATACATACATACATACATATATAATACCTATTGCTATTTGTGTTAAAATATATTATTAGTTGTAGTGGTTAGAGATGAAGATCAGACTTGTACAAGGCTCTTATTTAGTCTTGCCTTCTTCATTTCCATCCATCTAAAGCAATAGGGCAGCACTGGCAGACTCACCTTTCAGTCCTTCCCTCCCTTTACAAATATTGCTGTTAATGGTATATATCAATTCAAAGACCTTGGGTTACACTTCTCACTTCCTACTATGTCATGACTGTTCTTAATTCCAAATCCCATCCAACAACCAGCATGTTGTTGGTATTCAGTAAGTATAAATAAATATGCACAGATGTGCCCAATTCAGATAGGGTGTATATGAGTTACTGTTAGGCCTTCATAAAAGGCTAAATAGTTTCTTTCAGTTATTTTAGTTAGAGAAGGAATGTATTCAAGTATGTACTGTGGGAATCCTGTATCTCTCCTTAGAACATTCACACCACACCCAGTGTCTCCAGAGAAGTTGGCTAGGATTCCCACAAGTGTATTACAGGTCATGTTAGTACCATGGAGAACCAAGACACCCCATGACTGATTGGCAAGACTCCAGCTTCTTCTGTCCAAATAATAAAATGTCATATTTTTTTTCTTATTAAATAAGCAATAATCAAAGTAAGCACTTTTTCAGCCAGAAAGATCCTTAATACTTGGCTTTTACAAACTTAGGCTTTTGACTGCAGAAGCGTAGTAATCTTTTTTTCACCCCAATTATCAAACATTTATCTTTTTTCCCTCTCAATTCTCCATCCCATCCATTTAAGAAAAGGCAAAGGAAAGAAAGAAAGGAGAGAAAGAACAGAAAGAGAGAAAGAAAGGAAGAGGAAAGGAGAGGAGAAGAGAGACCAAAGAAGACAAATAAAGAATCTTTGTATCATATAAGTATAGTCCAGAAAAATGAATCAATCTTAAATTAATATATAAACATCTGTCGTTAAAAAATTGATTATTAGAGATCTAATAGAACTCAAAAGAATTCATAGGATTTAGAATAGGAAGGGGTCTTAGAGATCAATGCAAACTTTTCATTTTACAAATGTTTAATTTGGGACCCAGGAGAAGGAAATGGACTGGCTCAAGGTTGATCAGATATTAGAAGAGCCAGGTTTCAAACCCAGGTTCATGTTTCCAAATCCAGTGTTTTTTTCTTTATAACATGGTGTTTTTTTCACCTAACAAAAGGATTCTCTGAAAGCTCCAAATTCCAAGCTCTACTATGTACTTAAAATGAGATTCACTCTACAAAAATTCATTTTACAGATACCTGCTTTTGTGGCTAAGGCCATTTGATCACTTTATATAAAAATAATAATAACTTGTATTTATGTATCTCTCCAAATTTTTCTCGCCCAAATTCTGGACATAGATTTTAGAGATGATATGTTAAAGACCTGAAATTTAGCTGAAGCATTTGCCTACATGCTACATGGCTTGCCCAGGGCTACATAGCTAGTTAAATGACACAGAATTGGATTTTGCTATCTCTAAATCCCACACATAAATCTCCTGCCTCTAGAACAGTGGTTCTCAACCTTCCTAAAGCCACAACCCTTCAATACAGTTCCTCATGTTGTGGTGACCCCCAACCATAAAATTATTTTAGTTGTTACTTCATAACTGTAATTTTGCTACTGTTATGAATCATAATGTAAATATCTGATATGGAGGATGTATTTAAATTGAACATAACCCACAGGTTGAGAACCGCTACAAGATCAAGGTATTATTATTCCTATTTTGCAGATAAGGAAACTGAGGTTCTGAAATATTCACTGCTAAATGCACACATTGCTTGGATTGCTGATGCTCACACAGAACTGGTAAGTGGTAAGATTCAAATCCAGGTCTCCTGACCCAAATTCCAGGACTATTTTCAATGTCAAACTGTCACCCAAGTATATATAGAACTTTAGACAATCACAGCAGTGCTGGAATCTTTAAAAAAAAAAATCTATGCAGGTAGTATGGAAGGTTAGGAAGAACACTGTCTTTAGAGTCAGACAAGCTGGTTTCAAATTCTACTTCTGGTGCTTACTGTCTGTGGGATCTTACATAAGGCATTTAGTCATTTTCTCCACATGTAAAATGAAGTAATTGAACTAAAAGGCCTCTGATATCCTTGCCAGTCCTATGACTTCACCTTACGTGGTGAAGAAGGTGATAAAAAACAAACAAGCAAACCTTAAGACTATGTGCCATTTAATTCTGAGAAAACTTCAGTTTCTCCTTTTCTCTTCAAGTTATCTCCTGTTGGGGGCAGCTAGGTGGCATAGTGGATGGAGCACCAGGCCCTGGAATCAGGGGGAACTGGAATTCAAATTCAACACCAGATACTTATTAGCTGTGTGACCCGGAGTAAGTCACTTAACCCCAACTGCCTCCAAAAAATAAAAGTTTATACCTGTTATCCCCTTTAAGCTAGATGGAAATAGAACAGATCATGCCCTGATTACCAGGAGCTTATTCAAAATCATCAACATTATCATCTTTCAGAAATATCTATTACCTAATAAGCAATAAGAGAATTTGCACACTAGCAAAACATGTAATTTCTGACCACATGGCAAATAAGCCCATTCCAAATACAAAACTGCTGACTTTGCAGGCCATTGCAAACACCACTACACTTTATAGGAATGCAACGTTCTCTTGTGAAAACTTGCTGCCCTTGAATGAGTCTGCTGCTGGTTTATCATGTGGAGCCTTATTTGGGAGTGGTGCCCAAGCACATGCGTCATTGCAACAGAGATCCAAAGCTTCTCGTTACTTCTCAGAGATTCTAAGTGAATCGAAATTATTTTCATAGCTTTATTGTTGTTCAGTTGTTTTTCAGCCCTGTCTGACTCTTCATGACCACATTTGGAGTTTTCTTAGCAAAGATATTGGAGTGGTAGGAGATTTCCTTCTCCAATTCATTTTAAAGATGAGGAAACTGAGGCAGGAAGGGTTAAGTGACTTGACCAGGGTCACATGACTAGTGAGTGTCTAAAGCCATATTTGAACTCTGAAAGTGAGTCTTCCTGACTCCAGGTCCAGCACTCTATCCACTGCCATCCCAAATTACCACACTAATTGTGTTAACTCTTTTCATTTTTACAGGAGTAGCTGCTTGGGTTGGAGAAAAGAGTTGGTATGGAAAAGAGGAATGGCAGACATTGAGGAATTATCTTAAAATCAAGAGCTTCTGGGGACTCCAGGCTTTGCAGTTCTTGGAGTGTTAAAGTAATCTGGAATTGGTTAGATGAGAGGGAGCATTTGGAGACACCAATAGTGTAGCTGAGACATTTTTATAAGGTGTTTCCTAAACTGTTAGTGAGATTTTAAGGCACTAAATATTAAAACTTTCATAACAGGTTGAGAAACGCCCTGTATAAAATTCTTATAATGTCTCATTTGAATTTCACAACGATCATGTGGGGTTGGGACTATAGGAGGTGATAATTGAGTTTAGGGGGAAAAAAATGAAGCATGAAAATTAAGAGACTTAATGATAGAAAAGTAACTTGAAGTATAAGTTGCATGGTGAAAAAAACACCAGATTTGAAGGCAAAAGACCTGATTTCAAATCCTGGCTCTTCTTGCTAGTTTGAAAAGCAATGAGGGGCAATTGAAGGGCTGCTAACTTTGAGTACCAGATTTTCCCCTCAAATCATTGCTCTGGTATTGACTTCCTGTGTGACTGAGTATGCCTTTTTACCCAGTCTGTTCTTCATTTTCTTCATCTGTAAAGTGAGGGCCTAGATGACCTATCAGATCCCTTATAGCTTTAGATATATGAACTTCTGAGAGTCCGGAAAAGGGATGTCTTGAATCCCAGGCCAGTATCATTTCCCCATTGGACAACACACACCTCAAAAGAGGACCTGAAACTCAAATGTGCCTCGAAGACAAGGTTCCCTTGGATACAATTTCTCCTCTCAATTTTTGCAATACAATGCTTGCAAGGTACAACTCAGAGGAGTGGCTATCTCCATCTTAGTTCCCATCTACCTAGCTTTAATCTACACTGGCCACTGAAACATAGTGACATATCTGTTGCCTTTTCAGATTGAGGAAAGGTTGAATAGTGGAAACCAGACTTTCTTACATTTCTTTGTTATGAAAGATATCATCACCTGCTCATCACCTATCTCTACCTGAATCAGTTTTATAGTTTGTTAATTGTGTCAGTCACAATCTCTGCAAGTGCAGGCATTGTACAAGTCAATGTCTTTTGATGCTAATATGGAGGCCTACAATAACTTCAGCTCTATGGGATGACATGAACTCATTTGAAAAATGAGGGGGTTGATCACTGCCCAATAAGGTTCTACCCCAGCCTTAAATTTATGCCACTGCACTGGAAAATGTTGAGATGATAGGATACCACCCCCCCCCCCAACATGTGACCTAAACTGCCTGGCACAGAGTAGGCACTTAATGTTTATTCACATTCTTTCCCAATTCCCCTTGGGAAGATTATATAGGGCCCCTTGTCTACAAGTCAGAAAGTCTTTTTTCTTTGACTTTCAACAGAGTATTCACTTTTTTCAGCCTTTTAACCAATCTTCACTATGGCTCAATGGCCTATAATGCAGGAGAGAAATAATCAATATCATATTTACTCAAAACACATGAAGGAGGAGGAAAGCACAAGTGGAAGGGAAGTGTGTGTTTATACAGATAGTAACAGATTAGCTGTGATCAATATTCCTTCAAAAAAATTTAAGTTTCAAAGAGATTATCCAGCTACATAAATAGATAATCATGCAAGAGGCAGATTATACAGTAAGAGAATGTTGTTATCAAATAAAACTGGTGACAAAGTTAACCTAGCACATATTCAATAGCATTCATAAATTATTGCATAGATTTGGAATGTGGAAGACCTGAATTTGAGTCCCAAGTCTAACATTTACTAATTGTATAGATTTTAGCCTAGACCTCAGCTTTCCCATCTGTAAAATAGGAATATTATCATTATTACCTGCTTTGCATGGTTGTTGGAAGGTTCAAATGAGATAAAGCATGTAAAGTGTTTTGTGCTATATAAAGTTAGTTATTACTATAAGTAATTAACAGCAAGTAATTCACATAAATATTTAAATTAGCATTATATAGTATGACTATACAAAGTTATTAGTCATTAACATTAAGCTGTTCTCATAAATAATTTTGATTAGTTTTAATTCATGATATAGCATAGCTTTATGTTGGCCATTATTAGTATTAAATCAAACATGTCACATGACTAATTTTAATTAGCAATATTTTGTTTTTTCTTCCCTTTGTCATAATTTTCCTATAATTATGCCCACATAATTGTAAATGGTTTTCTCTGAAATTATATACCAGTTAATGTTACCATGTTCAAGGAAAGAAAAAAAAGCAGGGGAGGAGGTATTGGTAGTGTCTTTGACATAGTTATTCAACATTGGAAGTTCTTTTCCCTTCTGTGATTTTGTACAAACTGTCCTCCAGGTCCTCTTTACTTCTGCTTCTTAGAACCCTTGGTTTTCTTCAAGGTCCAACTCATTTCATTTCCTTCAAGAGGCCTTTTTCATTCATCCAGTTGTTAAGGATAGTCATTCTTAGATTTCTGCTTTACTCTTAAATATATTGCCCAATTGTAAATCCCTATCCACGTCCCTATGCACATGATTCCCAGATGTATGTATCCAACCTCAGTCTCTCTACTGAACTCTACTCTTACATCGTCAACCACCTGTTTGACACTAATGTCCTAAAGGCATTTCAAATGTGTCCAAAAGAGAATATATTGTCACCTCAAAAGCCATTCCTCTTCCAAATTTCCTTTTTTGTCAAAGGCACCATAATTCTTCCAGTCTCTCAGATTCATGATGTTGCTATTTTCTGTGATTCTTCACTTTTTTTACCCCACATGTCCAGTCAGTTGCCAAATGGTGCTGTTTCTACCTCTCTAACACCTCCAACATCTGATCCATTCTCTCTAATCACACAACTTCACCTCAGTTCAGGTGTTCATCAACCTTTGACCTAGATGCTTCAAAGACCTCTCTTCTTTAGTCCAACCTTCTCAAAGCTACTAATAAGTTTTATTTTCTTAAGTGCAGATTTGACCATTTCATTTCCATTTTCAGTGAATTCCAGCAGATTCCTATTGCCTCTGTAACAAAACATAAGCTGATCTATTTATTTTTTAAAGCCTTTCCCAATCCTTACCTATCTTTCAAGCCTCATTGGGAACTACTACCCCTCCTATACTCTGCAATCCAGACAAACTGGCCTTCTTTATGTTCCTCACACACTGTACTCCACATCTCCTTTCCCTACCCTTGTACTGGCATTATCGCATATTTGGGATGTACTCCTACCTCAACTCAGCTGATGGAATCACCCACTTCTTTAAAGATTCAGTTAAATATCACCTTGCATGTGAAACTTTTCCAGATCCCCAGGCCCAATTGCTAGTACTCTCCCCCTCAACCGTGTTGTATTTAATGCTTTTGAATTAATTAACATTTTGAATCCTTATATTTATTCTTTATGTGCTTATATACATCCTTGTCTCCCATGTTAGAATAAGAGCTATTTGTGATTTAATATTGTTTCATTCATTCTGTTTGTATCCTTAGCACCTAGAACCATCTTTGACAGATAGTAGGCATTTAATAAATATTTACTTAGTGATTGATTATTTGATATCTTAATTGGCAAATCTGATACTCTTTTTGATTAGTGATGCCCCTACTAATTATTGTGTGAATATATACCCATATATATCTATATATACACACACATATACATAGACAAATAAAAATAAATGTGCACAAACAGAAATACATACATGTATATTGTATGGAAAGAGAAAGAGAGAGAGAGAGGGAGAGAGAGAGAGAGAGGGAGAGATAGAGAGAGGGAGAGAGGGAGAGAGAGAGACAGAGAGAGAGAGAGGGAGGGAGGGAGGGAGAGAGAGAGAGAGAGAGAGAGAGAGAGAGAGAGAGAGAGAGAGAGAGATTGCATTTACTTACAAACAAGTTATATTCTCCCAGTAGAATGTAAACTCCTTGGTTTGGGGGACTTTCTCATTTTTATCTGTTTTGCCAATGCCTAGTTCAAAACCTGGTACGTAGTAGACATTTGGTAAATGCTTTATTGGTCAATTGATTAAAGGAACTTTCACTATGACAACATGAAAATGAGAAAACATTATACTTTGAGCTATGTATATCAAGAGGTTTTTTTTTTTTTAACATATTTCTTGTTTGTGCAATTATTAAGGTCTTTGAAAGTCATAGGTACTGGTTGAAGGGCAAGAACATGTTAGAAGTTCCCCCTTAATCTTATACTGAACGGAAGGAAAATGAGTTCCCTTCTTATTATTACGTTTGAATGCTCTTGGCTATTGGCCTTCAGAACAAGCTTCTTGAACAGGATCAGTGTGAAATGAAAAATCTAGGTTCCTGACATTATTCTTGCATTAGAGCATTGCTGTAGGAAATTTTCAGCCAGAGAGAAATGAGGAAAATTGCTGAATTAATCTAAAAAGGATGTCAAATGAATGTATGGACTCTGAAGTTGGAAGGGCCACTTGAGCCCAGTAAGCCTAACCATTTTATTTTAGAGCAAAAGAAATTGAGGTACTGAAAATTTCAAGTCTTTGTCCATGGTCCCACAAAAGAAAATGAACAATCAGGATTTTAAGTCCAACTTCTTAAAGTACTTTAGTACTCTTTTCACTATACCTCACTGCCCCCCAGCAATGACTTTCATTAATTCAACAAGTATTTATTATACATCTAGTTGTACAAAGTACTGGGAATACAAACATATGAACAAATAGTCCCTGCCTTTCCACATATATAATCAGAGGGAAATATTTTGTGTTACATGTTTTCCAATGGTTATAGCTCACCTCGCTTTTCCTTTGCTTCTTTCTCTAAAGAAGAGAGGATGGGTCTGTGTCCTCTTAATTTCTTTCCTTCTGATTAATTTTTTAAGGTTTGAATTTTAAATTCTTTGAGAAGCGTCCCAATTTAAATATAATATTATACCTAGATCTCTACTTAATGCATTTGATGCCCAATCTTTATTATTATCACATTGATTAAAGTAATGCTAAAATTAAACTGAGACTCTTCACCTTTTCTAATCTTGGGAAAGAAATATGATTGTGCAAATTTTGTATTAACATCTTCACAGATGATGCAATGCAATTATTATTTTGTCTAAACATGTTGTAACAGCAAGCACCCTAGCATACCTAGGGCGGCTACTAGCACAGGTTCTTAGATCTGCTTTTCTAAAGGAAAGCAACTCAAAATGGGTTAACAATCTTACTTTAATCAAACATATCATTTACCTAGTTCAGGGGGAAA
>CM053585.1:123522888-123578447 GCA_028646515.1 Pseudochirops corinnae | reverse complement strand
TCTCAAAATGAGCCCCAAACCAAAACCTCACATCAGGGCGTATATATAGCCTTCTCCTGGCTTAGAGAATGTCACAGCCCTCTAGACCCACTGCCCAATCACAAAGCTACAAGGCACGGGCATTCCTGGAAAACAAGCCTGGTGCCACAGGCTCCATGTGACCACAATCAGCCTATTAGCGAACAGAGTATACTTTCAAATCTGGGAAGGTTCTCAGAGTCACGTAGCCACTTTAGCAAAGGGCCTAGGGGCAGGGAAGATCTTCAGATTCCCATAACACATGTTCCTTTAATATGTTCACAAATAAAACCCAATTAATCTAAGAGAGAATTGGGAAGAACATTCCTGTTGACTGTTTAAATTCAAGAGCCAGAGAAGGTAAAGAACAATTATCAGGGGCAATACTCTGTTGAATAATACTCTGTTGAAACCCTTCCTGACCACAGGAAAAGTTCTACCTCAAGAAAGACATAAGGGAGAAAAATGCCTGGGAGCTCATTAACATGCAAGTTTTCCAATTGTCTCCTGGTAGGAGATGTGGCACTTTGGGAGTTGGAGTTTATTTGTTTTTCTGAAGTATGGACAGATTGTAAAAGGTACTAACACCTGGAACAAAGGAAAACTATTCTTGCCATCCCTCTCCTTTAAAAGGAAGGGCTGGCTATAATCCCAGATTATAAATATCTATGATGGAATGAACATAATCTTAATGCTTTCATTCCTACTGCCTGTGAATTCCCCTTTTAATCTTCAATTCTAGCAACTTGAATGGGATTTATTAGCTGCTACTTCTTGTAAGTTGTAAGGACAAATTTCTTCTCTATATCATTCAGTGACTATGTTTTAAAATTCAGAGCATGAAAGAAAGTGTTGATCATTCATTGCCTCTAGGAACTAACAGGGCCTGATTGTAAATATTCAATGAAAAGGTCAGAAATTACTCCCTTATCCCACCCTCTCCCTCCCCCACCCTCTACTCCCAGAAATAGATACCCATTACACAGACTAGAAAGATTATTCAAAAAGATCTTGTGTGAGGGTCTCATTTTCCACTTTGATTTTCTTGGTCATATTTTATCGAGCATTACCTTTTCTCCTGGGGAACATACAAAACTAGTTCTTTCTTCATGGTGTATGCATGCCCTTGCCATGACATAAACTGAATCTACTGGAGAAAAAGTTATGGGATAACTTCACTGATTACTAGCTACTTCTGTTGCTCTGGGCTGCTCTGTAGAAATCCCTGAGTCAGATCACCCATCTTAGTTTTACTGCCATTTTTGCAGCCTTTCTCTATATTTAAACCTGTCATACTGAAAATCTATTAGGGGATAGAAGTCTAAGGATCTCCAAGGATTTTTTGTTCTCAGCTTTTTTTTTCTTCCTGTGGACCCCTTTGTCAATCTGGTGACACCTGTAGACCACTTTGCAGAATTTTTTTAAAAAATTATTGAAGGAAACACCAAATCTCATTTAGAGGTTATTTAAAAAAAAAAGATTCAGGGGTTTTTTTGTCCTATCAACTTAATGGATGCCCTTAAATCTATCTACAGACACAGTAGAGGTCTATAGAACACAGTTTAAGAGTGTCTCTTCTAGGCATTGGACAGCAGAATATCTAAAGAGTTAAGAACACCAAAATAAAGACAATTTGTATAGAGACAGGCAGAGAGACAGAGAGTGACAAAGAGAAAGAGACAGAGAGAGAGAGAGAGAGAGAGACAGAGAGAGAGAGAGAGAGAGAGAGAGAGAGAGAGAGAGAGATTTAATGGAGACCATGAAGCACCTGGACTACAGAGGTCATTTTAGTTCAATAGTGAGTATACAAACCCAGTATTAGTTGAGACTTATCAAGCACATGTACTATCATGAGGAAGCTGGGTGATATAGTGGATAAAATTCTAGACATGGAATCAGGAAGACTTGAATTCAAATCCTACCTCATGTGACCCTGGACAAGTCATTTAAACTCATTCAGCCTCAGGGTCCTCATCTATAAAATGGGATTGTTAATGGCAGCTACCTTTTGGTGTTGTTGTGAGGCACAAGAGAGACAGAAGAAATAAAGAGCTTTATGAACTTTAACAGAGCTTAAAACACTGTTTAAAATGTTATCTATTTATAATCGGGGGAAAAATCCATATTTGGGACCAATAGACAGATATCTCAATAATGACTCTAGAGCAATGAAAATGGAATTATTAATAATACTACTCCAAAATATAAAATGTCCACAAATATTTCTAAAAAGAAGATGGCAATGGATTACCAACTGACATACATTAAGACTTATTATGCAGTACACCAAGAAGAGGAGGATGAGAAGAGAAAGTCAACTCAAAAGAGAGACCTCAGAAAATGTATATCTTAAAAGCACATCACACATTCTGTATTTCAAATTCTTCTAGTTCCAAAGGTCAGTGAAGATAGAATCTTTCTATGAAAATAGTTGATTTGAAATCATAGTGGTCCTGCCCTTTTCACAGTGGTCCTCCCCTAGTCACAAAGAAAAATGCTTCCTCAATTACCTATCAGGGATCACTATTACCTAAGACCTATTGTCCTGGTTTGAACTTAATGAGAGAGAAGCAAGTTATTCTCCACCACTATCACCCATATTATATACCAAACAACTAAAATTTAAATTAAGATATTGCCAAAAATGGTTAAGGAAGCAAATTTCTAATGTATCACTTGAGTTTTGCTCATATAAGAGGGTTAAGGGGTGGATGTGAGTGCTCCCCTTTCCATCAGCTCAGTTAAGTGCAGTCATGTATGATAAAGTTTTAATGTGTAAAAAAAGATGCCTCTATGCCTGGTAACTTCTTGTGTGAGCTGTCAAGACTGAATCAAGAAAGGAACAGTATGATAGCTAAACAAACAAGCTAACTAAACCTCTACAAACTTAAATAACTAGATGAACTTCAGTGGTTTCTGTTCATGAAGGGAGGAGTTCATGCTTAGGAACATTTATTGGGAAGAACTCTTCAGGGGAGGAGGACAAGAGGGAAAAAAGGTCTTTTTTTCTCTTTCCCCTCTCTCGTTGGCCATACCATGTTGTTATGGATAGATAGCTATTTCAGGAACAGAAAGACTTGTTCAAATCATACCTCTCATATATTGACTCTGTGATCCTAGGCAAGTCACTTAAACCCAGATAACTCTTTAAGACTTTAAATTGCAAAATAATTACAAAAAACTATTTAATGGAAAGAGGTTTCTCACCTAGAGTTCCCTAGGAGGAGGAAAGAATGGAGAAGAAGGAGGAAGAGGAAGATCATGACAATGACTTAGAGGTACCTACCATGTGCAATATATCATGTCAGGGAAATGAGGGTTGAAAAATGAAAGAAAAAAAATGTTGCCCTTGTCCATTACTGAAAATGACATGTGCATGGATAATTGTAATGTGAGAGGTCAAAATGCTTTAAGAAAATTTTAGGGAGAGAGAGCACTTTGATTCAACAGAAAAAGTAACAATAAATGAAAGTCTGAAAGAATAGAAGTATTCTGAAAAGTAGAAATAAATGGGGCATGTATTCTAGATATAAGGGAGAACCTGCATAAATTCATGGAAGTGAGAGATAGCTTGTCATATTCAGGAAATTACTAGTCATTCACCCATTTTGTCTGTATTATAGAGTGTGCCAAGGAGAGAAATATTCAAGAAAAAGAAATGTAGAATGGAATCAGATTGTGAAGAGTGAATGTTAATCTGAAGAGTTTCAATTGTATCCTTTAAATAATAAGAAACTATTAAAAACTTTTAGGAAGTGGACATGATAGATAGATAGATAGATAGATAGATAGATAGATAGATAGATAGACAGACAGATATAGATGTATATATATGTATACATACATATACATATATAGAATAAACATCTGTGTGTTTATTCATTGGAAAGATTGTCTTGGCAACTGAATGAAGGATAGAGTAAAGAATCTTCTTAAAACCCTCTTTTGAGGTTGACTACCTTAGAGGTAAAATTATTTCAAAAAAATCCCCATTCATATAAAGTAATTAAACCCAATAGAATATCATGAAAGTAGTCTAGTTTTTTATTAAATTCAACTCTGTATCAGAGTGCCTCATTCGAGTCTTGTGCGGCAATAGCAATGGGTGAGCTTCAAATATGTGATGTGTAGTATTATTAAGCAGCTCTGTATCTCTTACCATGATGGACTATGGAAGATATGAGTATGAAACATAGTAGCTACACTCAGGGAATTTATAGTGTATACTAACACACAGGAAACAATAGAGAACAATATGAGACAAAAAATAATGAAGTGTTTGAAGAAGAAAAAAAAGATGTGTTTGCAGAAATCTTGGCATGAGAGCTCATTATGCCAAACCAATCCCCAAAACATTTAAAAATGAAATTAGAAAGAGAATAACAAACAGATAAAATATTAGAAAAGACCTGTCAACACTTCTGTAATTAATTTCGTCAATGACAGTAAAACGACTGAATTTGGGCTCTAACATCTCAGTCTCTAATGTGCTGTTTAAGGAATTAGAAATGGCCCTAAAGAAAATGAAGACAGAAATGAATAGCAGCCTAAGTAGAACAAAGACATAAAGAGAACTGTGCTGGAGCCATCCCAGTTTTAAGGATAAGGAGGGGGGTCACTTTTCATGATGTGGGGGAAAAACATGGGTATCAAACAATGCTTTTAAAAATTTTTTTAAATTTTTTAATTGATTTGTTTATTTACTTTTAGTTTATAAAATTCAGTTCCACAATCCCTTGAGTTTCAAATTTTCTCCCTTCCCTCTTCCCCCACCCCATGGCGGCATGCAATCAAGTATAGGATCTGCAAATACTTTCACATTGTACAATAGTCTGGTTGTATAGAAGGGTTGTAACCAATGGTGAGAACAATGGGAAAAAAAGAAAGAAAACCAAAAATGGAAAAGAAAAATAGCATGTAAATTGCTTGTCTCTATTTAAACTCTGTTCTTTCTAGATCTCTCTCTGAATTTAGATATCTCCTTCCATCCTGAGACTTGTAGAGTTGTCTTATAATTGTGTGGCTGAGAAGAGTCCAGTTTATCAAAGTTGGTTATCACACATATGATGTGGCTGAGATTGTTCAAACAATGTTTAAAAATAACAGGTGGTATTGTTACCCCTCCCAAAATGTTTTAGAGTACATCAATAATTATGAACCCATATCAATCAATCAGTAAACATTTATTAAGCACCTACTATATGCCAGGGACTGTGCTAAGCATTAGGGGTACAAAGGAGGGCAAGGAACAATTCCTGCTCTGAAGGAGCTCACAGTCTAATGGGAGTGACAAGATCAAGGTAACTATATATAAACTATATTCAAGATAATTGGAAATAATCAATAGCAGAAAGGCACTAGTCTTAAGGGGGATCAGGAAAGAATTCTTGTAAAAGAGAAAATTTTGGCTAGGAATTGAAAGAAACCAGAAGGCAGAGATGAAGAGAGTATTTAAGTCAACCTACTTCTTCATTTCTATGAGATTTTTATGAAAATAATCTTATAAAGCAGCTAGGTGGTCTGATAAAGTTGTAGGCCTGTAATAAAAAGTTCTGAGTTCAAATCTATCTTCAGATACTTATTAACTGTGTGACCCTGGGCAAATCTCTTTAACTTCAGTTTGCTTCAGTTACATCTCTATAAAATGGGGTTATTAATAACACCTACTTTTCTGGTGATAAGAATAAAAATGAAATAATAGTTATTTAGTATTTTATGAACTTTAAAGTACTATACAAATGGTAATTATTATTACCACAATTATTATTACATTATATTATTATTATTATCATCAAGTGAACTAAGAGTTTCCTTGCCAAAAATACATGCAGGCTTTTGCAAATGATATTTTGTAGTAAATAACATTTTTATAGTTTAAAAAATTTGACCAAAAGCTGGAAAGTATCCACAATTCCCCTGTTTATTTGGGAGAGCAAAATACAGCCTTAAAGTCTCTGACTTCAACAATGTATTTCCTATATCATATTATTGTCAGATAGGAACTATTAATAAGTATAATAACAGAAGACTTGGATAATCCTCTGATTATTGTATCATACAAGGCATAAAATGTGAGGGAGATATATTCTTGTTGAAGATTTTTTTGCCACTGCCATGTAGGATGACCAGTGAGGAATTTAAATGAAAAATGGATTTCCTATCAGTGGCAAGGTCCATGAAAGCAAGTATTTGTCTGCAGAGAACACGTTTATTGTATCAATCCCCAGAACATTGGAGAGCTTCTTTTAAAAGAGATTTAAGATTCCCCAAAATAATTTGACTAAACAATATACTTAGGAAAAACTATGTAGATTAAGAATGCTTGTTTTTCCATTCAATGTATGGCAAATTAAACCAAATCTCTCTCTCATTTGATTAAAATGTTTCCATATTAATGACTCTCAGTTGTTATTTTCCATCCTTAGACAAAAATCCATTTAATTAAAATGTTTTTCTCATAAGAGTTGATTGAGTCAATCAATCACCCCATCCCAATTAGCTCTGACATTTTTGTCAGGTAAGATCACATATCAGAGGAAATATAGCATTTGAATAAACTAACAAAAGAAGCAAAGTAGGTCTGAACAATGCCTAGACACCTCCACTGAATCAATCGAGCAAAGGACAAATATTTGATGGGACAAATATTTGATATCAGTTGAGGACCTTGGTCCTACCTCTTGGGGTTTGAATAAAACCATAAAGCTATCATCGGTTCCAAGTTTGGAATCAGAGATTCAAGTGAGAGGCAATGTAGTGGGGAGTGAGAGAGAGACAGAGAGACAGACAGAGAGAGAGATACAGAGAGAGACAGAGACAGAGACAGAGAGAAAGGGAGAGAGACAGAGACAGACAGAGACAGAGAGACAGAGAGAAAGAGAGACAGAGAGAAAGAGAGAGACAGAGATAGACAGACAAACAGACAGAGAGTTCCAGTCAAGCCCCTGAGGAAAGGGAGAAACTTTAACTTCTGCCTTGGCCTTGTCTCTTTGCTCCTCCTCCTCTGTTCAGAAGAGGATCTTGTGAACTTCAGAAGGTCAGAGAATTTGGCACTATGGTCAACTAGGCAGTGTCTCTGGCATAGAGATATCTGTATCAGGAACTGAGGATAAACTAAGTGTACTTCAGCAAGACAGCTTCAGGATGGATCCCAACATTCTTCTAGATCATAACTAAGGAAAAATTCTTACGTACCTCTCAAATGAGAGAGAAGGATTTCCAGCAGCTGTGTGAGGAGCTCTGGGCTACCTCCTTGCCACATGTGCTCTAAGATTGATTTTGCTTTCCCCTAGACCAGAAGTTCTTTATATTTTTCTTTACATTTTTGTACAGCAAACCCTTTGGTAGTCTGGGGAAGCTAATAAATGCTTTGTGAAATAATGTTTTTTAAATGCATGAAACAGAATATATAGAAAAGAAACTATATGGAAATACTCACTTACCAAAAAAAAAGTTTATGACCTTCAGGTTAAGAATTCGTATTCTAAACTCCATATGTATTTGTGGACAGTGTTTAACAGTCTTTTTTTTTTCTTTTTTGAGGGTGGAGGGAGCTTTGTGCCTTGTTCTTGCTATATCATCCTAGTAAACATCCCTTTCTAAAACCTAATTGTTCAGATGATTAATAGATGTCAACTGATAATCACATAAGGGAAGTGTATTAATGGGAGTTCATAATCTGTATCACTAGAAAAACCTACAAAGAGCCTTAGAACCTGACGGGAGACATAGTAGCCACCCTCTGGAGTCCTGACTTGCCAGTGCAAATGGAAATTGGGATCATAACCTAAAAGGACATGATACAAAGAAACATCTAGGAGACATCTAGGAGGCCTAGGATAGCCAGGAGAAGACCCTTGGCATTTTGAGTAGATAGAGTCCCTTAGTATAAGAAAATTTAAATGCACTGAATCTGTACTGTGGGAATAAATATTCACATCCTGGAGGTCCCAAATTCACCGACATATTACAGATGAAGTAAGATGAAGTGATAAGTAATAAGGCATAATAGATATAAGATATCTTATAATAATAATAATAAGATTTTCTCTCAGAGCCTTTTCTACCTTAGTCACACTGGGATGAGAAGCATTGGTTTATGTACCGCCTTCACTGGGGCAGGACTTTTTTGTTCTTGTCCAAACATACACATATGTGGAGAAAGATCTAGGGATATTGCTCCTTACTTTTGTTTTGTAGATATATTTAATTTTAAGCAAAAATACATAATAAGATATGCCTTATAAGTGTCTGAGGATCTATCTAAATCTGTTAATATTCCCCTCACCCTTTCCCCCAGCATTGCTTTCAACTTTCAGGACATTACCATCATGCCTCAGCTTCAGTCTCAGCCTAAAACCTCCCTCAGTGCCTAGGACTTCTTCACTTTGGAACATCTATCTGTCCCTGTGGCATTCTCAAAGGGGAATATTCCTCTGCCAGGCTGATCTTTCATTGGTAAATGGCTCAGGAGATCTCCATTTTGGGGAAGGATCCAAACAAACCAACTTTCATTCCCCTCCTGCCTGTCCTGACTTTCTGATTTAAGTATCATGTCTTCCTCATTGTCACTGCCCCCTCGCTACCTTCTTCAGCTCCCTCTTATGCATTGTCTTCTTCCATTCAACTAACTCTAAGATCCTCGAGGGCAGGAACTATATTTGCTTATATTTGTGTCCCTAGCACTTAGCACAGAGCCTGACACATAGTAAGCACTTAATAAATGCTTGTTGCCTTTCACTCACTTTGTAGTTCTGACTCCTGAGTAGAGGTAATTCCTCCTCAGCTGCTTAGAGCATGCAATGCCCCTGCTCACAGATTCTGTTTGTTGTGCATGGGTCGGAGTCACTAGAGTGCTACTTCCCTAACTAAACTGACTTCTCCCACTAAGTGAAGCCTGACCAGTCAAATGATAACCCTGGCCTCTGAGAGAAAGGAACAAGGGCAAGCCATAGACAAAATGATAAATTAGGTGGATACAAGCATTTCTTCATCTGTGCCCCAGGCTCATGGCATCTCCAGGCACTTTGAGTCTTTCCGCTACCTCTGATCATCCATAATTCTTCTCCCAGGCCTTTCTCCATCTGAGTGCCCTATGTTCCAAAATAATCTCTTAAACTTATATCCTTTTCCCCTACAGTAATGAAAACTCTCATTGCCTTCCTGTCTAAGGCAAAATAGCCTTTTCTACCTTAGTCACACTGGGATGAGAAGCATTGGTTTATGTACCGCCTTCACTGGGGCAGGACTTTTTTGTCCTTGTCCAAACATACACATATGTGGAGAAAGATCTAGGGGTATTGCTCCTTACTTTTGTTTTATAGATATATTTTATTTTAAGCATAAATACAAAATGAAAAAAGAGGAAAACACATTGTCATGTACACAGAAGACCATGAGAGAGGTTTGTATTATTCAATATAAAACAATAAATTTTCCTTTCCAGAAAATCTATATAATAAATGCTACACATTGTTTTCAAAGCTATCCAGCTTTTCTTTGCTTCCTTGTTGGTTTTCTGTTGTTCTCTGCTGTGAAGTTTTTACTTTATTTTTCCTCCTCCCTCTCCATACCACCCTAAAGGTTATAAATAAGCATGGATAAACATATATGTATATAATACATATACACACATACAAATACATTGTTATCTATAAACACACACACACATATACACACACATATACACTCATACACATATACGTAAGACCACATTATGCTTATTTCCTCCTATAATCTGCTTCTCTGAAGGTGGATAGTATCTTCTTTCATAAGTCCAAATCTTTCCACATTTTTCTAAAATATTTAGGTCATCATTTCCTCTACCACAGCTATATTCCACCCCAATCACATCCTATCTGAGAGATTGTCTATGAAATTTTCTCCCCAATTTTCTGCATTCCTTCTATTCTTGGGTACATAGGTTTTATTCATACAAGAAAAAAATAATTTAAAATAGTCAAAATTATCTTTTTTTTTTATACCCCAACAATGCTCTTACCTTATAATATAGTTTAAGGTCTGATACTGCTGAATCTACTTCCTTTACATCTCCCCTCCTCCCGTCCCCTTCTGGGTTTCATTGAAGTTCCTGACCATTTGTTCTTCCAAATGAAATTTGTTATTGTTTTTCTATCTCAGTAAAATATTTTTTTAGCAGTTTAATTTTGATGACTTTGAATAAAACGATTTGTTAGGTAAAACTGTCATTTTAAAAATTATATTGACTTTACCTACCTATGAACAATAAATATTGCAATCATTTAGATCTGAATTTATCTGTATAAAAAGTGTTTTATACTCCTTACTTTTTGACATGTTTTTCTACTCTTTCTATTCCCTCTCTCACCCTACTTCCCTAGAAGAGAAAACTGTAGAATGGAAAATATAGGAAATCTGAGTTGGAATCCTGACTGAAAAAAAAGAGGTGAGCAGTCATAAATTAGCAGGAAGCTTTATGACTACATTTTTTATTGTGTTCCTTAATAAAGCTCAAATCTTCCTCTGTGATTTCAATGTGTTGTTCCTGGTTATGGCCACTAGAGCAAAATAGAACATGCAAAATTCTCTTCTAATGAAAGCTCCTCAAATACATGAAATAGGTAACATGTTCCACCCAGATATGCGACTATCAACAGTCATTTTATTTCCCTGAGCTATCATTTCCCTATCTATAAAATGGGGATATTACTGTACTCCCTATCTTGTAGGGTTGTTGAAAGGGAAGAAATTTGTAACCTTAATAGCTTTTGTGTTATTAAATTAATTCACACTATGATAATAATAATATCTAGAATGTATATAGTACTTTAGGGCTTACAAAGAATTTTACAGACACCATCTCATTTCATCCGAACAGCAACCCCCCTGGGGGGGGGGGTAAGTGCTATTATCACCTCCATTTTACAAATGAGAAAACTGAGACAAACAGAGGTTGTGACTCACGCAGGGTCACACAACTGGCATCTGAGACTGAATTCAAATCCAAATTCAACTTCCATGGCAAGTTTAACTCTCAAATGTTTAACATTTGAAAGAGTATGAATAATGGCTAGCATTTTATAGAACAGTTTAATATTTGAAAACATTTTATATCTATTATCTCATTTGATCTCCATAAGAACTCTGTCAGGTAGGTGCTGCTATTCTTCCCATTCCATAGATAAATAAACCTTGTCTAACAAAGCTTAAATGATTAGCCTTGGATTAGACAACTAGTAAGTATGTGGGATGGAATTTGAACTTGTCTTCCTGATTCCAAGTTCAGTACTCTAGCCATTAAACAGTCACAGAATTGGAAGTGACTTCAGAAGCCATCCAATTTAACATATTCCTGAGCAAGGATACTCTCTATAACATAGCTTACAAGAAGTCATCTAGGTTTTGGATGAAGAACTGCAATAAGGGAGAAATCACTATATTCTGAGACCATACAACTCTACTTTTAAACAACCAATTGGTAGGAAGTTTTTTCCATACGTAGATTGTCTCAAATAGCTACTAATCATATGGCTTTAAGGTGTACAAGGTACTTTACAAATATCATTTCATTTTAGCTTCAAAAAGACCTTGGAAGGTGGGTATTATCCCTGTTGCAGACATGGAAATTGCAGCAGATAGAGGTAAAGTGACTTTCCCAGTGTCACATAGCTAGTAAGTATATGAGCCTAGATTTGAACTCTGGTCTTCCTGACTCCAGGTCCACCACTCTATCCACTTTACCACTGCCAACCACATAGATAATATTCCCTTCAGTTGAAATAAATGCTTGGCTCTTCTTCCTCTGACTCTTTAATCATTCTTTGAGACCAGACTTCTCCAAGAAATCTTCCTTGCTAGAGTTCTTGTTCATCTACTCTTCCTTGAACTTCTTCATCTATAGTTTGTACCAAACTTCAGGAGAACTTTGCAACTATACTCAGATATTTAAAAAGTTATTATATAGAAGAAGAGATGAATTATTTTCTTTGTTGTTGAGTCATTTTTCAGTCATGTTTGACTCTTCACTGACCCTCTTGGGGTTTTCTTGATGAAGATACTGGAGTGGTTTGCCTTTTCCTTCTTCAGCTCATTTTAAAGATGAGGAAACTAAGGCAAACAAGGTTCAGTGACTTTAGTTTGGGGGTAGGAGGAGCTGAGCAGCGCAGTGGTTAGAGCATTGGCCCTGTAGTCAGGAGGACTTGAGTTCAAATTCGACCTCAGACATTTACTGTGTGACCTTGGTCAAGTCACTTACCCTGACTGTCTTCTGCACCACTATGGGTACCAAGTGTTTGCCACCGGATTTGAACTCAGGAGGATGAGTTTTCCTGACTTCAGTCCTGACACCCTATCTACTGCCTTACCTAGCTACCCCACTACCTACGTGGGCCTACGTGGAAAAAGGAGTAGCATTAAATAAAAATTCTAGAGGCTTATTTAGCAGGTTAGGTGAAACTTCCCACTGCAGTGGTCCAAAAGCATAGAAGTCAGAAACTTGTTAATTATACTGATCAAAGATTAATGATTTTCTGAGTTTTTATCCTGAGTTCTGATGTCTGAAAAAACTAAATGAACCTGAACAATTTGAAAAAAATGCTGGTGATTTGCGGGAGGCATATGCAGCACCTAGAGTTTTTTTCCCTTCCCTCCAAGCCCCAAGAGACCCTCCTCCCAGCAAAGTAGTTTAAGAAGCTGAGGAACCAAGTTTGATTGCTGGTGGCAGTGCAGAAAATGGTCAGGGTAAGTGACTTGAGGGTCACACAGTTAGTAAATGTCTGAGGTCAAATTTAACTCAAGTCCTCCTGACTACAGGGCCAGTGCTCTAACCACTGCACTGCTCAGCTCCCCTTACCCCCAGACTAAGTTTTGATTGAAATTTCAAATTCCAATTCTGTCACTTAGACCTGTGTGAACTTGGAAAAGTCACTTAACCTCACTACCTCAGTTTTCTCAACAATAAATTGAATGTGTTGGACAGGATGGCCTCTAAATACCCTTATAGCTGTCATTGGTGATCCTACTATCTCCCATTAAGAGGGAGGACAGACTATATCTGAAAGAAGGCAAACCCTACAATAGGGATGGGCATCCAGGGAAAATAGTTGCATCTTTGGTGAAAAACAGAATTTTGGAGGAGAGAGGGGCCACTCTGGGTACAAAAGTTCCCCATTTCTCAAATATAAGTCAGGTTATAGCTGTTTTCCGGGTTTCTGAGTCTCGATTTTCAACTCAGACGTCACCTCACAATCCAGTCCCGAGCAGAGTTTGGATACATCTGTTGTTTTTAGATCAAGAAGCTTATGGAAAGTCCACTACTTCCCCTACCTTACCCCCACACAACCCCACTCCCCCATGGGGGAATTAGAGTGCAAGAGATTGATGGGGATCCAAGGAAGCAAGCCCCGTCTAACTAGGATCTCTTTTAGCAATTAGGAGCCATGGACAGCTCCCATGAGAAGTAAGCAAGCTGGGAGAGAGCGGCAGCTTGGGGCTTTGGGCTACTTGATTTTTTCTTCCCTGCCCTGTCCCCTTCGTGCCACCATTTCTCTAGACGTTTAGCTGCTCTCTAGATGTCCACGTCTTCCAGGGGCTTAGGAAAGGCGGCTGAAGTCACAGGCTAAGCTGCTGCCTCTGTACCTCTCAAATCTGAGACCTGAAATCATTCTGGAACATAGTCCAGGTGCATCTCATACCCAACGTGCGTCCCCTTCTACCGCCCTTCCCCTCCCCCAATTGTCATATAAAGTACTTCAGCTGGGTTGAGGCAGACAAAACGATAAAGAAGCAAAATATTTTTTTTTTAAACCCCAAATCTGCGTTTTCATTCCTCTCCCACTGCGTGTATCCTGATGGAAACAATGAATGCAGCCAGAGTGAGAGGGCAGCTACTGGAGACTGGGGAGATGGAGAAGTAGGAGAGGGGAGGGGAGCAGGAGAAGGGAAATCTGGAAGGAGGGAAAGGGAGGGGAGAGAGAGCGAGAAAAAGAAGAACCAGAGGGAGAGAGCATATTGTCATGCAACAGTGGGTATGTGTGAAGCAAATCAAAGGCGAGCCGGCTCCGGATTGGAAGCAGCTTTAAGTGGGTGACAGCCGCTTGCTATTTAGGCAGAGCCGGTGGCAGCCGAGAAGCGCACATCTGCTCCAGCTACATCAGCCTTCCGAGCCTTCAAACACCGCTGCTGAGGGCACAGCCACAGTCCCTTCCAATCTCCTCCCCTTTTTCTGACTGCCCAGCTGAAAGCTTCACATCTGGCAGACAGCAGGGACTCCCGAGGCATCTCTTTCCATCTCCTCGTTCTTCTCTTCTGTCACCGGCAGGCTGCCCACTGATGGGCCATCTGCCAGGATGAGCGGCCCCCCGACGCTGGCCTCTGGGGTAGAGGAAGCCGTAGCCACAGGAATCCGTGGATTTGGGACGGACTGGCCCAGGGCTCCCAATGTCAGCCGCCCACCTGGGAGTATGGGCGGGGAGGAAGAGGAGGGAAGAGGGGCAGGCAGCGAGGCTGGAATGATCGTTATACAGTCCATCTATGCCCTGGTGTGCCTGGTGGGGCTGGTGGGTAATGCCTTGGTTATCTTCGTCATTCTGCGCTATGCTAAGATGAAGACAGCCACCAATATCTACCTGTTGAATCTGGCTATTGCTGATGAGCTCTTCATGCTCAGCGTGCCCTTTGTGGCTTCCTCTGCTGCACTTCGCCACTGGCCCTTTGGCTCTGCCCTCTGCAGAACTGTGCTGAGTGTTGATGGTCTCAATATGTTCACCAGTGTCTTCTGCCTGACAGTGCTCAGTGTAGACCGCTATATTGCTGTGGTGCACCCCTTGAGAGCTGCCACCTATCGAAGGCCCAGTGTGGCCAAGCTCATCAATGGAGGAGTATGGCTGGCTTCTTTGTTAGTAACTCTGCCTATTACCATCTTTGCAGATACCAAGCCCACTCGAGGTGGCCGGGCTGTGGCCTGCAACCTGCACTGGCCTCATCCAGCCTGGTCTGCTGTCTTTGTGGTCTACACCTTTCTCCTGGGTTTCCTCCTTCCTGTCCTGGCCATTGGCCTCTGTTATCTGCTCATTGTAGGCAAGATGCGAGCAGTGGCCCTCAGAGCTGGCTGGCAGCAGAGGCGCCGATCAGAGAAGAAGATTACTAGGCTGGTGCTCATGGTGGTAGCTGTCTTTGTGCTTTGCTGGATGCCCTTTTATGTGGTACAACTACTGAACCTCTTCATGCCCAGCCTAGATGCCACTGCTAACCACGTGTCCCTCATCCTCAGCTATGCCAACAGCTGTGCGAATCCCATTCTATATGGCTTCCTCTCAGACAACTTCCGGCGTTCATTCCAGAGGGTTCTCTGCCTTCGTTGTTGTCTCTTAGATGCTGCTTCTGCCGCTGAGGAAGAACCTTTGGACTACTATGCTACAGCCCTAAAGAGCAAAGGGGGTGGGTGCATGTGCCCCACTTTGCCCTGTCAGCAGGAGCCTGTGCACCCAGAACCCTGCGGCAAGCATGGCACCCTTACCAGGACCACCACCTTCTAAAGAGCAGACTCCTACTTCTTGGTCCCACCTGTCTCCTGGACCTCTTTCAGTCTCAATTCCACATGCAGAGACCATCACCTTCCATAGGCCATTCTCAGCATTTCCCATCACACTGTTTCCTTCTTGAACATCCCTCAAGAACCTTGGACTTCTGGAGTGACCAATCTTTCCAAGAAGATCATCTCCTTTCCAGGTGGACATTGTCATCTTGCTTGTGTATTGTTCTCAAGGACAGCTGGACCCCAAGCTAATCCTTTCCTCTCCCCAGAACCACAGTTTGCTAAAGGACATCTCCATGGGGTAGGACTCACTCAGTGCATGGATCATGACAGTTACTATTCCTGAGACTCTGGAGTTTTATTTTGTTTTTTGAATTTTTATTGAGGAGGGAGAAGGGAAGGGGGAATGAAGGAGTGCTGTCTTTGTCACTTGTGTCTCCAGCTTCTCTTTAGGAAAAAAAAAATAGAAAAGACAGTCAGGAGTCAGCAAGGGATCTGACCCCAGATTCTGTCCTCAAAATGGTAATTCTTCCATTCTATAGACTATTTCTTTCTTATTGCAATTGAAGTACAGTGTGACCTGTGTACAGAAAAAAAGCATTAGATGCTTCAGAATACTCCTTTACTTTTTATCTTTAGATCTGTGTTGCCAAGTAATATTTATTTACAGCAGCCTAGGACGCTATCTTGTTCACTTCTAGCCTTGACATACAGTCACATAATAAATGATATCTGCATTACATCTGGTCAGTAATAGGTTCTTAGTGAGTAGAGCCAAGTTTCAAGATGTGTGTTGTGGGGCTTAATGTAAAGCACAAAATTTGGCCAATAATAATAAAAAAGAAAACAACAGAGAGGGTCAAACCTTCCCCAGGTTTTGTGCTTTCACTTATTTGTCAGTGTCCCTTTAGCGTGGGAGCTTGCCATCCTTTTTGGGCGTCCATTTGTGTTACTGCGAGGAGAGAGTAGCAGTGGGGATGGGAAGGGAAAATTCAAATAGGAAGTCATTATTTTTAAGAAGGGGTGTAAAGGTACATTTAGAAGGCATGTTTATCTTTTCCTCTTTTTTTTTTTTTTTTGTAAGGCCCCAGAGCTCAGTAAACCATTAGAAATGATGTACATAATAAACTATGACTCTAGTCTGAGGTCTAAAAAACTAAAAAGACACAAACTCTTTCCTATTAGCTAAATTATGGCTGACTGATGATGATTCTTAAAAAGGAAAAGGGACAATTTGTGAGAAGTTTCATTTCTGCTCACTGTCAGATGAAGAGATGGCATTGTAATCTTTGATAATTGTTCTGTATCTTAGAAGTCCTAATAAAAAATGTTGTTGAGTATGTATTAATGGTCATTGTTGATGAGGGTGGGGTGGGGGTCACTTTAAAGGAGGGAAAGCAATGATTACATATTCAGAATATGCAGCAATGGGGGGACAGTGTTATGTATAAAAAGGGAGTAGAGTAGGGGAAAGGGATGGGATCTTGGTGGACATAAGATTTACAGCTGCAAGGGGTCTTAGAATCGCCTAATACAATTCCTTCATTTTAAAGAGGAGAAAACAATTGCAGAAATTAAGGCACTTCCCCAAGTTCAAATAGCTAAGAAGTGTTAGGGGAGAATTTGAACTCAGGCCCTATGACTCAAAACTCAGAGTTCTTTCCAGAACTGCCTTTTCTTGGGCATGTATTAGTATTCCAAGACACTATATCTTGGTTTGTGATTGGTATTTCAGTGAAAGTGTTGACCCTCTGGAAATGGAATTCTACTCTAAAATATTGTGCCTACAACCTGCGCCTGACAGAAACTGAGAAGATGTCAGTGTCTTTGAGGCAGGTGGCAAGTCAGATGATCTCCATGGGAACAGGGGAGCTCAAGTGAGATTGTTATATCCTTTGTCATGAAGCAGTGACAGGACTAAGGATACATTATTTTAATCTGATTCAACAAATATATTAAGGTTCCACTCTGCGAAACAGCCCTGCACTAAGGAGAGACAAATCTCACACACACACACACACACACACACACACACACACACCCGCCCAGAGCTCCTGCTCTCAAGGTATCAGCATTTCAACTCCCAGACCACCTCTCAATTATTTCAGTGGTATGAGAGACAGACAAATCCTTGATTAGCATGGGACAAAGCAGAAGTTTTGTCAGAATTAAGTCTTAACCCTTGACTGTATTTTGTCAATAACATCCTCCCCAATCTAGTTGTAAATCTTAATCCCTTCAAAAATCTTAAAAGGCTATATAAATATGGTGGGGGCTTTTTTCCGTTCACAATAATTATTGATAGAAAGTCTATACTCAAGCTTGGCTTAATTTGAACACATTCCCCAAAGTCAGTAAATCTTTGGGACTTTGGGAGTGTGACTTCAGTACTATGGGCCTTGGCTGCCTCTTATTAAAATGAAGGTTAATGGATCTCTAAGATCACTTTTAAGTATAGTCTGTAGTTGTATCTGTGAAGAAATTATCCACAATGATTCAGTGTCTAACCTTCTTTTATTCCCTTTCTTCCACTCTCACTCCTACCCCACCTACACATACCCTCCTCTACTGTCTAGCTAGGTTTCATGCTGCTAAAGGCCAGCCTCCTCCAGAGAGAATTAAAGAAAATTCCACATAAACCAGCAAGTTGCCAATTGCCAGACCATTACCCAGCTGCCCTCCTCCCACCTCTTCCACCCACACCAATAACCCATAGTCTGAAATATTTCATGTTATGTCATATTTCATTTTTGCTACTGAGTAGTTTGCTAAAGAATATTTTCCAGTAGAGAGATCAGAGACCTATAGTTTCATTGGTGTAAAGAATACCCAGTGGGGAAATTCCCTCCGCAGATATAGAAAAATAATAATAAAAACCCCCCCATATCATTTCAGAGAGTTGCTTGGGACAACCTAGAGATTAAGAGATTTGATCAGATAACTAGCATATGCCAAAAGGTACAGCTTGAATGCAGGTCTTCCTAACCTCCTGAGACACTTTCTAGGATAACCATTCTGTCTCTGATTATACTGACGGTGAAAGTCATATTGGAGCTAGAAAGCACCTGAAAGGCATTTTCTAATCCAACCCCTTTATTTGACAGAGGAGGAATCTGGGGGCTCAGAGATTTGAACAAACTCACACAAGGAGGCAGGGCCAAATTGGAACTTGGACTCTACTCTCCTAAGCCCTAGTTCAGTGATCTTTTCCCCCCTTCCCAACACATGTGATCTCAGGAAACTGGAAGTAAGCCACTGGTATTTATTGACCTTCTGTAGCCATGGCATCACAGGATGAGGCTCTGCGAGGTGTTATTTAAATGGCATGCATTTGCTAGGGAGTGAAAAGATAAATAGCTTTAGGGTGAAGGGGTTAAGTCATGGCTGTGGCTGGAGATTGGAGTAGGATGTTGAGTCCTTGCCATGGGGCTTGGGTGGGGACTTTGCCTGCAGCCTCATAGGGAAGAACACTTTCCAGGAGCTCCAGTCTCCCACATGACACACACTCTGCAATTTTCTTTCTCTGATAAGACATGACCAGACATAAGCCAAGAATATTGACAGCACATATCTTCAGCTGCCAAAGCCCCGGGTAACACTGTCTGCTGCTTCTTTTTACAAGAAAAGACTTTGGATTTGATTGATTGTAAAACAGAGCACTTGCCTGTTTAAAAGTTTAAAAAAATTCTGACAAGATTTGATAACTGATATAGTGAGAGAATGAGAAACAAAACATTTATAGATTTTAACATTTTATTCATTGCTTGTCAGATGTGTACATTTAATACTGGCCTGGGTTCCTCCAAGAAATCAAGTTAATCTCTGGAAGTGGAATTTTTTCCCCCAATTTTGTGGCTGTTTCAAATTTGTGAGGTTTAGTAACTCAGAATCAGTTCAAATATCCCTTTTTGTTTTATTGTTTTAAGTTTTCTGTAACTATCTGTTTAAACAACATAATTTCCATGGGACTTCCCTGAAGGTAGAAACACTGAGTGTGAGCACAAAAAGGGGAAGTAGGGGCAGCTAGGTGGTTTAGTGGATAGAGTGCTGGACCTGGAGTCAGGAAAACCCGAGTTTAAATCTGGCCTCAGATACTTACTAGCTGTGTGACCTTGAACAACTCACTTAACCCTGTTTGCCTCAGTTTCCTCATCTGTAAAATGAGCTGGAGAATGAAATGGCAAACTACTCCAGTACCTTTTCCAAATGGGGTCACCAAGAGTCTGTGACATGCTGAAACTGAACAAGGGAGTTACAAGAACTCTCTAGTCAAGTTAAGATCATCAAGCATCTTCAAGTAGTCCTGATAGTATAATGAATAAAAATGATGCTCAGAAAGTCCAACAGTATTTAAGATTTGAATGCTCTGAATTTAACAAATAATTATGTAACTCTTCTTTGAGTCTGCATAGATAGCAGATCCTAGTTCCATGTGTTCCAAAATAGAGATCATGGAAGAATAGTGAGGAAATCATGGCTGATATGTTATCTAAGAAGTTCTGAGTATCCTAACTCTGGCTCCAAAGCCCTACTTTCTTTGCTCCCTCTCAGAATGGTGACTGACCCAGGCAGCTCAAGCACTTAGGTTCCATGCTTGTGTGTGTGTGTGTGTGTGTGTGTGTGTGTATTCACATGCATGTGTGTAATAATGGGAGACATATACTGGAAGTGGGACTGACAGATGCCAGAAAAAGACATACTGCATTGGTACAGTGTCATTTTGGTAAATTGATCCACATTTTAACTTGCATTTGTTTAGAGGAAGATCAGGCTTGAAACTGTAGTGATAAAGACAGTGCAACCAAATATGAATTTTTAGAGCGTTCAAAAAACAGAGGGTGGCTAAAAATGGGAATTTACTTTATCTCCTTTTGAGTCTTTCTCTCGGTGTCTCTCAATATTTCTTTCTCAAAATCGTATTTATCCAATCTTTCTTACTTTCCCCTCATGTATTCCATTTCTCTTCCTCATACTTCCTTACTTTTCCTCCTCTCATAACTTTCCTTCTCTTTCCCTTTCTGCCTCTCTCTCCTCAAATGGAGGACTGCACTGAAAAAGGTTTTTCAAATATTTGCTGGATTCAGTGAATAAAACTTAATGCTTCCCATTCACTTAAAATTTTGTTTAACTTAGTAAATTTAATATTCCATATTCCTCTTTCTGAAAACAAACCAATACATACATATTATACACATTGTATGTATATAGTGTGTATATATGCATATGTAGGCAGACATATATCTTAATTATGTTGCAGTTTATATGGAGGCGATCCTTGATTGATTTCCCAACCCCACCCCTGTATCAATAGCCCTCAACAGAAAAAAAAAAATCCCTCCCCTGGTTTGGGGGAATTTGGAGGGGGAAAAGAACTGGTTAATCTGAAAACACACACACACACACACACACACACACACACACACAAGCATTAAACCTAAGTGCTTGAGCTGCTGGGTCAGTCACCATTCTGAGAGAGAGCAAAGAAAGTAGGGCTTTGGAGCCAGAGTTAGGAGACTCAGAACCTCTTAGATAACATAACAGCCATGATTTCCTCACTATTCTTCCATGATCTCTATTTTTTCATTTTTCTACTAGTTTTAGAACCATTTTGATGTAGCTTGAATTACTTGCACAAGACAGAATTCCTTCTTTCCATCCTTGTTTTGCAAGTATAATACTTTTAGATATTATTCAATTTAAAATGATCTTTTCTATTTCTTTTCCACAACTTGCACATACGCTCCCTGTTTTCTGGCTGGTGTACTCCCAGGGTTAACTTCAGAAGGTAATAGCATTGTGAGTCATGATATTTTTGAGACAGTAAAATATGCATGCATAAATCAGGTAGACCACAGTTTCTAATGGCTACTTATATTCTATTGCTTTTTAAGAAGTAATGAGATGAAGATGCACTCTTAGAAAAGAAGAAAGCCCTACTTTTGTGAATAATAATTTTTACCAATGAGTAAGTTGGTTAATTTTTCTATTAAAAGAGAAAATATTGGAAAATCTTCGTTCAAATGCAATTCAATTCAACTAAGACTTATTAAGCAACCTTCGTATAAGGTACTGAGCAAGATGCTGCTGATACAAAAACAATAATGAAACAGTGCTTGCCCTCAAGGGGTTTTTATTCTAGCTGAGAAATTGAACATCCATATAGATAAATAAATACAAAAATGTACAAAGTAGATCAAAATAATTTCAAAGGGAAAAGAGAATACTGCTAACTCCAGGGAGATCAGAAAATGCTTCCATTAGGAGGTGGCGCTTGAGTTGTAATTTGAAAGAAACTAATTTTGAGTCACAGGTGAGAAGTGAATGTATTACAGATACAGGGGATCATCTATGCAAAGTTCTGGAGGAAATAGATGGGATGTCACATACGGGAAATGGTGATTAGGCCGGGGTGAAGGAACAGAGAGTTCTTGCAGGAAAGTAATATGTACTAAGACTTAAAAAGCAGATTGGGCTGAGAATATTGTATTTTATCTTATAGACAAGGAAGGCCAAATACAAATGAGCATCTGCAAAAAAAAAGCAAACAAAGAAAAAGTTGTTAAAAATTATTTGAATTATGGAGAACAACACTACAACTACTTATCTCTTAGAGTTGTGAGGAAACTGATTAGTCAAAACTTAAAGTGCAATATGATTCGATCAACAAACATTTATTACATGCTTACTTACGGTCCAAGCTCTGAGATAGTCCCAGGATACAAAAGTGTGGGATACAAAAGAGAAACAGTCTTGTTTTCAATTAGTTTTTAGTCTATGGAGGTGATAATGTGTATTCATATAAGTATAATAAAATGGATACAAGCTGATTGAGAAGGAGGATTCTAAGTTTGCATGAAAAAGGTAGCACTTAAACTGAACCTAGAAGGAAACTAGGGATTTTGAGGAATGGAGACAAAGGGAGAGTTTGTTCCAAGTATGAGAGATGGCCAGTGCAAAGACATGGAGGTGGGAAATGGAGTTCTGTGTACACAAGGAGATAAAATACAAAATGCCAAGGAGAATAGTTTGCATTTGCTTTTGGAGGTCCATAATAGGAAGCCACAGAGGTGGATTGGGTTTTTTTTTTTCCTGAGAAGGGGAATGACATGATCAGAACTGCCTTTTAGAAATATCACATTGGTAGCTCTATGGATATTATTATCTTCTCCCCTCTCCCCTCTCTTGTCCTCAAAGTTAGTTATATCCCTGACCACAGGGGTCTCTCTGAGGATGTCAGATAAAGGATAATAAACAAAAAGAATAATAATAAGCATAATAATGGCACCTATATGGTGCTCTAAGACTTCAAAATTACCATTGTTCCATTTGATCTTCGTGGATGCCTTTTGAAGTAAATAGGCTTCATTGCTACCATTAAACAAAGGAGGATAAACTGAGGCTCAGAGAAGTTATAGGATGCCTATGGTAATAATTAACAAGTATATATATAGAAACCAATTCCCATAAGTACTCTTAATTGCATGGATATACAATCAGTTCTCAATTATCTCCACTGCTGGAGAAACACAGATAATGGAAGGTAATCTGAATAACTGACATTTGTTTTGGCAATGTTTGTATATTTATTTATTAATAGCTGCTCTCCAGAAAATTAAAAATTTTTTTAATAACACCGCAGTGATGATCTTTTCTGATCATCCTTCTTCCCTTACCTGCCCCTCTCCCAGGAACTCTAATCTGTTTTTCATATAACTTCTAGGAATAAGCAGAATTACCTTCAGGAAAGGCAGACTAGACTAGAGCAGAATTGTTCTCTCCCTGACTGGGCTTTTGGTTTATATAACTATCAATGAACATTGATTGATTTCCTGCTGTCTCTCTGTATGAAATATTAAGGACAAAACGTTGCATAAAAAAGTACAAATTCTTTTCCTCGAAGAGATTAAATCTATTTATGTATGGGAGTAGAGATCAGAGTGGGTACAAGAGGAAAGGAACCAAACTTTTATTTAGTACCTACTATGTTCCAGGTAGACAGCTAGATCACACAGTGGATAGAGCGTTGGCCTTGGAATCAGGAAGACTCATCTTCATTAATTCAAAGCTAGTCTCAGACAATGTTTAGCTATGTAACCCTACGTCACTAAACCCTGTTGGCCTCAGTTTCCTCATCTGTAAAATGTGCTAGAGGAAATGGAAAATGATTCCAGGATCTTTGCCAAGAAAATCCCGAATGGGGTCACAAGGACTTAGATATCAATGAAATGAATGAACCACCACCACAACAAATATTCCAGGTACTATGTGAAGCACTTTACAAATTCCAACTCATTTGATCCTCACAACAATCCTTGGAGATAGGTGGTATTATTAGCTCCTATTTACAACTCAGGAAATAGAGGCAGAGAGAGGTTAAGTGACTTGCTCAGGGTCATAGCAAGTATCTGAGGACAGATTTGAACTCAGATATTTCTGAATTCAGCCCATGATAGAATAGAACAATGTTTCTTCTTACTTCAACAAAAATCTTAATTTTGAACCTGTATTCTATAATGCCAAAGCATAATTGAAAGCAAAATATTTGAGAATAGTATTAAGAAAGAATGCAAACACCCTCTGGTCCAATATTTAAACTATAAGAGAGAAAGGGAAGACTTACTTCCAAAAGGAATACAGTTCATGAAATTCTACATTTAAAAAGAAAATCTTTTTTGTGAGCTCGTAGGACAAAGGAATGAATGGAAGTGAGAGGGATTTTAGCCACAAGTCCCACATAGAATTCTTTTCCAATAACTCAATTTTGAGAATTGGTAGTTTCCATTTTCTCTCTATCATACTTCTTGGTTGCCACATTGCTATTCAAATGGTGGAATAGGAATTATTTCATATTCTCCAGGGTCTTTTTATTTTCTTTTAGGATCATACTTTTCAAAACATAAAAAAGATCTCAATTTAGTCAAGATCCAATGTTAAAAACAATATTTTGTTCCTCTCGTGAAAAGAAATCAATTTGCTTAAAATGGCTGACAAAAAAATGGAAGGCTCTACAGAAAACAAAAACAGGGTAGAGGAGGGATGTCCTAGATTAGAAAAGGGTAGTTAAATGGTGGTGGTGGTGATGTGTGTGTATACATATGGACGTATGTATGTACGTATGTATGTATGTATGTATGTATGTATGTATGTATGTATATTAAAAGCAAGTGTCTGAAAAAGTCAGATGATGTTTTAAAATCTGACCTTAAAGTTTACTTTTCAAGTCACATCTAAATAAGGTGGGAGTGGGAAAGGCAAACCTTATGCTTAAGTATTAGATGTCTTCAAAGAAAAGAAAATATATTATTCCATTCCTGGTTACATGCTCTTTTTTTGAGCAAGGTAGGTAGAAATGTTTTTATCCTAATTCATGTATGGAGGAAATGGAACCCCTGACAATGAGAACTCAAAGATACTTTACACCTATTCCTGTAACTCACAGATTCTGCAGATACCTAGAACAAGTCCTCACCCACTGCCTCCTCTGCCTTTTTAGGGAATCTAGGGAGGTATTTTGAAAATTAAGCCAACTGATCTATCAGGGACAATCAGAATACTGATTGAGGAAAAAACAACAACTACTACCACAAACCTGCTTCCTCTGGAAAGAACTATATTCACTCACTTATTTTGTCCTTATCTTCCCTCAAGTCAACAAAGATGCATTAAGTGCCTATTATGGGGCAGGCCCTTTGCTAAGCCCTGGGGTGCTGAGACCCTTGTCTTTTAGAAAGTAGGCTTTGTTTTTGACAGGCCTCTTATGGGTTGCTCAGTTTTCAATAGTAAAGAGCTAAAAGCTCAGTAACAGCTGTAGAAGAGGCTTGATTTGGTTAATTAAAAACTGTTTTCTAGTAAGAAGTGGGAAAGGGAGGAAAGGTTCTACCTTACCCCAATTAATGTAATCACTGAAGATACATGCTGAACACTGTAAAACTTAATGTACTATATAAATGCTAGCCATAATTATTATGAGGAAACAAAAGCATCACTCTTTGCAAATGATATGGCATATTTAGAGAGGCCTAAAGCATCAACTAAAAATTACTTGAAGTAATTAATAACTTTAGCAAAGTTGGAGGATATAAGATAAATCCATATAAATCATTAGCATTTCTTTATATGACCAATAAAGCCCAGAAGCAAGAGATAGAGACACTCTATTTAAAATAATTGTAAACAATATAAAATACTTAGGATTCTACCCGCCAAGACAAACTCAGGAACTAAATGAACACAATTACAAAACACTTTTCACACTAATAAATTCAGTTCTAAACAGCTGGGAAAATATCAGCTGTTCATGGGCAGGTCTGCCCCCATTTATTGCAACTTTTTCTCTACTTGGGGCAGCCCTAAGTTCCAGTTTTGACTGCCACACTAACTAGTTGTGTGACCTTGTGCAAATAACTCCACCTCTGATCCTTAAAATTTCCTATAAAATGAGATGTAAGCCTATATGACCTCTGAACTCCTATAGGCCTAAATCCTTTGATAGCTTAGGTAGGGAAGCTGCATTGCAAGATGAAACTTACAGAATAAGATGGACCTGTGGAACATATTAGCAGTCCTTCGTGATTTTATGGTGAAGAAAAACTATGGAATCAATTGTCTTTGGCTTTTAAAATGTTCAAAGGTCAAAACGCAAAGTGCAAAAATGCAAAGATCAAAGGTGAAGGTGATGTGCTCTAGGAAGACAAGAAGGGAATAAAAAAATGAGGGATATGAAAGCAATAACGATAAGAATAAATGAATAAAACATCTTTAATCAAATTTTTCAAACTTTCATAGTAAAAATATGCTATTTTGTGTATTTTTTGGTATCATGTATGTATGTATATATTTTATACATATATGCATATGTGTGTATTTATATAATACATATATATGTGTATATATAAATATATACACATATGTGCATATACAATTTCATGTGAAATGAATTTCATATCAAGATTGAGGACATTACTTAGAGTCAGTCCATGTTCAGATCAGGACAATACTCTCGACCCACTGACTGGTGGTTATGAAATCTGCCCTGATTCTCCTTAATCTTTGTCTCATAACTCATGACTGACTGACTTGTCAGTTTAGGCAATAGGCTGAGCAGATGTTATCAGGTTGTTTTGATAGGGCAAATCAAACAGCCCCGGAGAAGAGAGAAGAATTCTAGAATTAGAAATGAAAGAGCAATACTTTAAAATGGTGCCTCTGGCCCTACTTTGCTTGGCTTTTAGGTTGCTACATTGAGAAATTCTTACCTACACAGACAATAAGTTATCAGTTGCTTAAAAGATAAGTCCCAGGGAGTTGTTCAGGCCCATAAAAGTTAAATGATCTCTCCAAGATCATACAGCTAGTGTCAGAGGTGGGATTTGAATTTAGGCCTTAACTGAATGTAGATGCCACATTCTTCTATATGCTAAGTTGCCTGTCACATTACTGACCCCCAAAGTCTGCAAACTTTCATGAGAGAAAATAATAATAACATATATTGTTATAGGAAGATTTTCAAAGTGCCTTCAAATAAAGTGCCACTTGATACAACATCATTGGGAGGTCGGCTCCACAAGGGCTATTATCCTTATTTTTCAAAGGATCTATTTCAGAGCCTCAGAGTGGCTGTGACTTCCCTAATATTGCCCAGCTGGTGTACATCAGGGCCAGGTCTAGAAAAAAAAGTTTTTTGACTTCTGCTTCATTGTCCTTTTCATTACAGCAGCAATTCTCAAACGTTTTTGTTCACAGTTTTGAGGAATCTAAGCACACCCCTGGAGTCAAGAGACTTGTACATAGTTATACAATTGAACAGGTAAGTTCCATAGAATTCAAGACCCATCTAGAGAAATTCAACTATGAGCCATAAAGTGATGGGTTGGTAAATGTTTAACAAGCTGTCTCTCCAGAAACAAACAAACAAACATGTATAGAGAATACAACTTTTAAGTGTATTCTGTATTATTAGCATTTAATCACTTTAATCAGCAAAACAATAAATCAAACCCTGATTTACAGTGTTTACTGATTTCTGAGGTATAAGTGCTCACATTGAAAATGTAACAATCTGCTCTCTTCACAGAGTTGGTTCCAGGAAGACACATTCTTTGAGAACCACTACCCTACACACATACACACACACACACACACACACACACACACACACAGAGCAAGACAATTTAAGTGTTTTTCTCTGATTCACAATGTTCTGATGATCCCTGGGAACAAGGGGAGGGGAATGGTCCCTGTGTCTGGCTATGACCCAAATCAATCTCAATTTATTTTTTATGATTGATAAACATGATTTTGCTATCACCTTTTTGTCTGTTCCTGGAAATGCAATTTTTAATACAGCTCCCTGAATTATTATGTTAGCTCCACCTGGGATTACTTTACCTAAAGCCTCAGATTGATTCTAGTCAGTTCTAAAACTCAGTTGAAAATGGGAACATTCAGTCAGTTATTTAAATGCTTAAAAAGTATATGAATATTTGACTAAACATTTCAATTTCCATCTGAATGTTCTTCTACAATGTCTTTAAGAGATCACTTATTAGCTCAACTGATTGATGAAGGGACAGAGAGAGCACTGAAGAGATGGTAGTTTTGTTTTTTAATGTAGAATATTTTTAAAGTAAATCGTTAATAAGAACTTGGAATGTGGTCAAGAAGTTTTTACTTGAATAAGGGCCCTAGAATGAGGCCTTCAAATAGACTTTTTTGACAAAGAATGGCATTTCATCTAAGCGAGGCCTAGTTTTTCCTTAGCTAATGTAGCAGAGTTGACCAAAACTTACTCTAAGGGACATGGAAAGTATTGTTTTTGAAGCATACCAGAGATATCCTCTGTCCAGGTCTACTTTCTGATACTTTCTGCCAAATAATCTTCCTACACAATAATAAAAAATCCATATATACATTGCCTTACAATATAACAGTAACTTTGACCACAGAAAGTCATAAATTATTTGTGGGGCATGTATAGAAAGTATCAAATTCTTTCTATGTTTTGTGACAGAACAAGACAGTTATTTTTTTAGGTATAAGGTTCCCACCTTGGAAAGAATCATTGAAAGAAAAGAAAGATGTTTTAACTAGGTTACACCATAGGTTGTATTGTTTTCTGAAGCATGCTCTCTTGTGTACAGTCTCACCATGTGTATCTAGCACTCAAGAAACATGTTAAAAATAAAAATGAATGGATTTTAAAAAACTTAATACAAATAAATAATTCAAGATCATGTTACCATAAACAGTTGTAAAACATTTATTTCTTCCAAGTGAAATCAGGAGCCAGGCTTTTGCCTGTACTCTATTTTTTATTTCCAATAAATAAATAACTATTTACAAATGTGCCAAGTTTACAAAACAGTTAAGAAAAACTTTACTGTAAAAAAAAGGTACTTTGCATAACGCATTTGCTCTTTTTCAAAAGCTGAAGAACAATTTCATCAACCTAGCTTAACTGGACCAAAAAACATTCTCCAACCTGGCATAGCAGTCTGAAGTTATATGTACCTTGTCATTTCTATAAGAAAAAAAAACAGTCTAGTAAATAAAACTTTCTCACCTTCTTCAAAATAAAGCCCCAGACTTGACTTATTATTCTTCCTTATTGACCCCTGTTTGAGAACTTCCAGAGATTTAGAAGCTGGGTCTACAGAGGTGGTTTGAAATGGTTAAGTATAGTTCTCCTGGGAGGCCAATCAACAAAGGCTTCTATTTTTGACGATCTAGGCTCTCCCTTGACTCTCCCTCCCCACCCCACCCCATCCCCCTTTAAAAATGCTTTCTGTCAACAGCAGGGCTTAATAGTTTCTTGCCAATGTTTTTATCTGCTGACAAATGCCCTCAGCTCTGTCTTTGCCTCTACACTGATATACTATAAAAATGGTACATTCAGCTCCAACTTTCCTGAGCCCAAATCCAGCACTGATACTGTTCTTCCCTGCATTCTCACATCAGTTTTATCATGTTAGAGCAACCCTCTCAGCATTTTCACCATCATACTAAGGCAAAAGGTAAGCTGCAAAGAAAATCAGACAATGATGTCCACTTCCCAATGCAATCATACACCAGAATCCTAAAACAAGATAAATACAGTGAGATTTCCATTTATTTCTGTTCCAGTCCAGCAAAGTGACTTAAGACCTTGTGCATATTAACTTTACTGAGCCTATACTGTCCATGTAAGTCAATGATTTGAGTAACAATTTACAAAAATTGGTAAGAAAAAAAATCCTATTTGCCCCCTATGGATATTTATTTATTTGGCCAAGACTTACAGCCTGAGCAGAGAGAGATAAAAGTAGGGTTCTTTATGAAAGGACAGAAAGGCATCCTGTTTGAAGACTGTATTTGTTGAGGTAAAAGTTATACTAGCTCCCAGTAGGTGAGGGAGGGTTGGCAAAGGGTAGGGGACATTTGAACAAATAGGAGTCTTGATTTCACATTTGTGAGAGCTACAGATAATATAAATTCATAGAGAAAGCTTAAAGTCATATAACAAAGTGGATTTTTCTAATACCGTAAAAGGAACTCTCACCCTTGTTTGAGACCTATAAAGAGGCAACTAGAGAGGTCTTTCTTAAAAAAAAAGAAAGAAAAGAAAGAAACAGAAAAGGAAGGTATCTTAGATATTAAAAAAAAAATAAATATTCTAATCACCACCAAGGAGTTCCAAACATCCCAATTCAACCAAAAGTGGCTTATTTGGGGCTACAGACGATTGAAGCTTCTGAATTATGATCAGAAGTCATTTGGTAATCTGTATTAACACTTTGCAGTCTTCCCCCGTGATGATCAGAGAATTCACCATGGTTGTTTCACTGTTATGAGTCTTTACAAACTACTCCCTAAATGTAGCTCCCGTAAACCCACTGATTAATCCTTATATCTGGGAAAGAAGCTTCTGACAATAATGTCTCCCTAGATCTGAAAAAAAAAATGTTAAGGTGCTGTGTTTTGGGGTAGTAATGTGGCAGAGACCAGAGGACTGAGAATGAGAAAGAGAAGGGATTAAGTCGTTATTAATAGCATCAGACTCATCTGTGTTCAGTCAGCTCCCCTCAGCTCTGCACTGGGACTGAATCTGTCCTCGGACCCCTGGTCCTGGATGCTTGAGGAGGCCACCTCGTTTAGAGTTTCTGAGGGACTGCCTCCGTGCGCACCTGCTGCAAGATCTCTTCCTTGGCGGGGCCTGCGCATTTGTAATCCAGAGCAGCCCGGGCTGCACACTGCTTTTTCCTCAAGTGGCACATGATGGCGAGGAACACTGTGACAATGGATAAAATGCTGATGGCGATGCCTATGAGCACGACCGAATGGACGGGTCCTTCAGCGTTTGGGGAAGTGGTGGTGTCTGGAGTCTCGGTGAAAGGGAGTTCTCCCGAACCACCATCATCCGGGATGGGTTCTTCGGAAATACACGCCTGGCCTGTCTCACTGAGTTTATACTTGGGCTCGCAGATGCACTGGAAGCTGCCCGGCAAGTTGATGCATTCACCACCACTGCATTCCCCTGCTGCACAATCATCTATGTCACTGCACATCTGGTTCTCGTCCAAAATATAGCCCTCTGGGCACTTGCAGTCGTCCGCATTGTAGGGGTTGCATTTGGCTGGGCATGCAGTGGTGTTGCAGAACAGCATGCACCTGTCGGGCTGGTCTGGAACGGGCACGAAGCCCTCTTCACAGGTACAGCGGTAGGTGCCCCCCTCCAAAGGTAAACACTTATGCTCACACTTGATCCCGAAGCAGGGGTTGAGCAGCGCCACACACTCCCCGTCTAGCAGCTCGAAGCCTGGATTACACTCGCATTCGAAGGCACCCTGAGTGTTAACGCACTTCTGCGGGCAAGGATTAGGCTCCAGTGCACAGTCGTCGACGTCTACGCAACTGTGCCCGTCGTCGCCCAGGTAGTAACCTGAATCACACATGCAAGTGTAGCCGCCTGGAGCGTCTGGGCTGAGATGGCAATACTGCTGACAACGCGTATGAGTGCACGAGTCTCCCTCAGCCTGGCAGGAGCGCAGGTCGGCCTTCGAAAGGGTCCCTTGAGAGCAAAGACACTCAGGGTCCCCGCTGTCCTGGCTGCAGATCTGCGAGCAGCCCCCCTTCTCCACTCGGCAGTCCCAGGGGCCCATGCTTTCCTTGACCCAGCGCGGAGTCTCCTCGACCTTCATACAAACAAGGTCCAAACCAAGAGGCTCCACCAAGGCGTGGCTGTTGAGAGGTAGCGCCTGAAAGTCAGCTCCCTTTCCCCCGAAAGGAGTACTATAGGTGACACTGGCACCGATACCGGACTCCAGGTTGAGGGGCTTGCAGGATCCGGGGTAATTATACTCGCAGAGAAAACCCTCTGTGGCCAAGTCACAGGAATGCTCCTCCCAGAGCAGTTCCATGGATCCAGAGGCAGAATCCCCGGAGACCACAACACATTGGTGACCGCAGAGGGCGCCACGGCTACTGTGCTTCCACTTACTGTAGCTGGTACTGTTGTCACCCGTGACCCACCTGAACCCGCGCAGCTGACCCTCCTGCTCATGACTGCAGTTCTGCCCAAGCTGCAGTCCGATCCAAAGACGACCGTCTGGGGGTGAGATTTCAGGGGCTCCCAGAGCAAGCAGAGAGATGACATCCGCTGCTACTGAAGAGCGCACAGTCATCAAGTGGCCCCCGAGCTGCTGGCAGACCTGGTTCGCCCCAGTGAACTGCTCCGGGTTCCAGAAAACGGCATAGCAGTCGTCTTCGATGCACTGGCTGCCTCCAGGCTGCGGAACTGGGGAGCCTGGGAGCCCCACTTTAGCCAGAGTCAGAATAGAGAGGAGCGGGAGCAGGAGACGCAGCATTCTCTCAGGCCAGCTGTCACGAAGGAAGGAGAAGTGAGGGAGGTGTCGAAAACAGGGAAGTGAAATCGACTGCGATTTCTCCTGCTTTCCCGAGTTCTGGTATCTTGCCCTGAGGTGTTCTGGGATCTAAAGAGAGAGTTAGTTTCTTCTTGTTGATATTCTGTCTGCTCTATGCAGTGACCATCCGATCCCAGCCGAGAGGAGTTTCTGTCATGCCTGAAAGTTGATGCCCAAGTTTTTATAAGGGCTCAGCCCTCCCTTGCAATTCGGGAAAGGAAGGAAGTGCCTGGTGGGACGGGCTGATGCTGCATTCTCTGATTATTGTGTTACCAAAACCCTGCGATCACCTCGCTCTATGAGTAAAGTACAGTCATAGAAATTGCTGAGCGCTGCTGAGGCCAAAGAGGGTGAATTGGGTGGGGTGGGGTAAGTGGGGCGTGTGGGGGCCAGGGTGGAGGGCATAGACCGAGGAAAGTATTACAAAGTAAACAATATAACGGTCTCCATCTCCCAGACAATGAGACCACCCCACAGGGTCATAATGCCTGCAAATATTTTCCCGTTTTTAAAAAAAGAAACAAAACATACAAACGCTATTCCTGATTCTTTCGTGGTTGGCGGGGAGAGGTGAGGTTTATCGTTATTACACAGTGCAGCCAGAATTCCTGAGTGGGAACTCTAGTGGAGAAAATATTGTAGCCTAGCAAATACCACCACCACCACTCCGCTCCCCCCAAGGTTGAATGAAGGAATACTGGGTTTTAGAAGGACGACTGATCTCTGAACAGGGGAGCCTGGCAGAGTTTGGTGAAAGAAATTTCCTCTGGTTAAGTGGAGGCGGGGGGGAGGGGGAAGAAAAAGAAAGGAGTTATTTAATTTTAATGACTTTGAATCTGGAAGGTAAATGCTCAATTCGGGGAACTTCTGTAACCCTTCTGAGGGGCATCAGAAAATTACCTCATCAGGTTAAGGAGTTCCTTCTTCTAGGGAAAAGGTAAGGAGTTTGCTCTGTCACCAAGGTTCCAGAAGTTCTGAGAAGAGTATACGTTTCTATAGAAATTGTTTGCTCCTCAGGACACTGGAGAAGAGTATCCTTCACAACCATTTACAGAGTGCCTGCTGTAGACTGCACATAATGTTGGGGATACAAAGAAGTATAAGAGAAGGGATCCCGCACCTTGAAGAGCTTACAATCTAGCCGAGGAGTCTGGAGAGCAGTTCCCTGATTATAGTCAGGCAGCAGCCACTTAAGTGTCAGGCAGTGGGCTAAGCACGTGGGATACAAAGAATGGCAAACACAGGGTCCCTGCTCTCAAGGAGCTCACGTTCTAATGGAAGAAGACAATGTGCAAACAAAGATAGACAGACAGATATTTACGTACATACACATGAATTTCAGATGGTTAAATATTTAAATAAATGAATGAACCAACCAACTACCTAAAGACGAGCTACATACCAAGTGGATAATGTAGGTAAATGGGGGTGGAGGAGAAAGAACTCGAGGACTGGTGGAGACTGCGGGGGCTGGAAAACTTTTACTGAAAACTGGGGTAGTCGGGAAAGCTTCCCCAAAAGGATGAGTTGCCCATGCCTTTCATCCTTATAACTTTAGTTAGCCCACAATTCTGTGCAAGATATGGAATCAAACAACCAAAAACAAACTAAAGGAAAAAAAACCAAAAAGCTGCGTGAGGAGTATTTTTTTTTTCTTTATTTGGTGACTACCGCCCGGTGTTGGTCCACTTTAAAACACCACGAGGGGGTGCTGTTGAACTCTACCAAATGCCCTCAAGGCAAATTGCTTGGGAGCACTTCTTCCAGAGTTTGGACCCCGCCTAGGTCCGCAGCTTTGTGGAGCACCCGATCCTTAGAGGAACCGACAGATCTGTGGAAGTCAGTTCTTGGCAGTGGTGTGTAGGTGTTTTGCTGTTATCCTACCTCCAGGCCAGGCCAGTGAAGCAATTCTAGAGTTTAAATACAACTTTTAGGCGAATAAGAGAGCTTCCTCACGTGCAAAACGAAAGCACTTGTGCCCAGAGTTTTGGAAGTCCTTGACTGTAAGGGGCAAGGGGCGGGGATGGGAAGGCTGGTCCTTGGAGCCTAACAGAACAAAATTTAAACACTAACCGAGGAGTCCGAGAGAAAAAATATCAAAGGAGCTGGGGGATGGGGCGGGGAAGTGATGTTGCCTCCCTACTGTCTGTTTATTTTTATTTTTTTTTTTCCCCAAGGGATAATGCACATCCAGAACTCTCATAGAGTCCCAGGGCAACATGGCAACGCTGAGCACAGCACCGCTTCTCAGTGCTCTGAGGCGATTTGCTAGCCTCCCAGGTCCCCTGATGGGAGAAGCTTGCATAGTCTTCAGAAGGACGGTGTAGATTTCTTGTTCTGATTCCCTCTCCCCAAAGGAAGTGCGCGAAGCTCCAGTTTCGGGCCGTTCTACCCTAAAATTGAGCTTTGTTTATCCCAGGGCGCAAAAATGGCTAGTATTTAAATAGTAACTATACATACATACATATGTACATACATGCACATATGTGTGTGTATATACATACACATACACACACACACACACTGTTCTTTTTGGTCCTCACAACAATTCTGGGAAGTAGGAGCTGCTATTATTCCCATTTTACGGAAAAGGAAATAGGTTGAGGTTAAGTTAAAAGACATGCACAGGGTCGCACGACTAATAAGTGTCCGAGACTGCATTTGAGCACTTCTTCCTTACGCAAGGTCCAGTATTCTGTTTACTGCGACACCAGCTGCCTCCTAAGGTACTCCAAAAATGTAAGAATGGTATAGCATTGATCGCTAGTCTACGACCAGCATAGAGGGAGCAGGACTAGGTGTGAAAGTTTATCACCGCTAGGTATGTGCGAATCTCTCTTTTCCTCCCCGCCCGTCAAATCTCAGAGGTTGGGTGGGATAAGGAGTCGCATATCAGGCACTGTGACTCTGCATTAGTCATCTGGGTCACCTCCTCCAGCGATAATTAGGAAAGGTCATTTCTCTCCACCCACAGATTATCCGGAACTGCACATGTCATCTGGAAGGAGACCCCACTCAGTCTATTGGAGTCAGTCCTGGCTTCTGCATCAGCAGGGCCTGTATTCCAGCTCAGAGAAGATAGAGAGTGTCAGGAAAAAGAAGGGTAGGATGTAACTAAATCAGGCAGACAGTGTCTCTTTTATGAAGGGGGGAGGGGAGTTCAGGGAACTGTCAGCCTACCAGGCCAGTAAGTCATCATCCTGGGAAACTGCAGCTTGGAACTCTGTGAGAACATCAGGCTGGCTACTGGGGAAGTTAGAAGTAAAGATTATTGGAGCTGGTTAAGGTCTACTACAAGCCCCTCGTTTTACAAATGATAAAAGTAAGTCTGAGGGAGATTGAATTTACTTAGGTAGAACACATGATTAGCTGCATACGTTTAAGTCTAGTAACTGGGTCTCTGGAATCCGGAGCTCTTTCTAGTTGCTAAATGAATGAAATGTATCTTCCATCTTAGGATCAAGGGTTTAGAAGCAGGAAGAGCATTCAGCTGTCATCTGGTCCATTCCCCTTCATTTTATAGATGAAGAAACTGTGACCAGAGAGATTAACTGATTTACCTTACCTCAGAGAGGTTAGTAAAAAGGTCCTCTGATCCCTTCCTCCATTTTCATTGCCTCTGTTCTCTCAATTTTTAAATCGTTTTGCACCCCATTGCCAGATTAAAGTGTTCCCTGAATGGGTTCTTGTGATGGGAGGAGGGGCCGTGCACTCAGCCATTCCCTTTCCTACCTCCACAGTTTCTCCATGCTATTCCCTCTTCCCTCTTGTGCTTTTTTTTTAGTGGAATATAAGCTCCACAAGAGGAAAAACTTTCATTTTTATCTTTGTGTCTCCTGTGCTTAACACAGGTGCTTGGCATATAGTCTGCACTTGTTAAATGTTTGTTGAACTGAATTGTTGGAATGCTCTCCCTCAACTTTTACTATTTATTGATTTTTTTTTTACTTCTCCTTCAGTATTCAGACCAAATGTCACCTCCTCAATGAAGCCCACCTAGTTCATTCAGTCAGAGGTGGCCCCTTTCTGCTTAAAAATGTTAAAGTGATTTTTATTTTGTTTTGTTTTTTGGGAGAATTAGAACTGGAAACAAGCTGGAGTCATAAGTCTGAGACTCCTAACGCTTAGCTGTGTGACTGTGGACAAGTCACATGAGCTTGCTGTGTTTTTTTTCATAAGAAAATCTCTAGTTTTGCCAATGAGTAACCTCAGTTGGCCAATTGTAACTTATTTCAAACTCATAAATGTTAATAGCTAGTCTTTGAGAGTTGTAACGTTAGCCTGAAGATGAAGCTCTCAGAACTTAGATAGGTTGGGCCACTGGCCATCATATTAGAATCTTTTCTGCCTCTGTAGAAATAATTAGAGCTTGTACACTAATGACACAGGCTTTGGGAACCTAATATCACCTCCATGAGGGGATGGGATGTCAGAACAGGAATTCAGTATAGGGACTCAGCTATTAAAACAAAGATTGTGATCCTTGTGATGCTTACTTCACTAAGTAGTAGTGGTGGTGGTGTATTTTGTAAACGTTAAAGCTATATAAATATAAGTCATTCTTATACTGTATTATAAGTTGCTTGATTTATTTTTCTTATCTTTTCTGCTGAGATATAAGGGGCAGGATTATATAGCTCAACACTCATAAAACAGTGGCTTGTATATATTCCATAATCAAATGGACCTATGATCTCATGAGTTTGGAAGCTTCCTCCAAAGATATAGATAGAAACCCATCCTGGGCATTTCTTGTCTCATGTTCTACCATCAATTCAATAGAAGGGACCCACCCAAACTGTTGGAGGCTTTCTTCAATTTCTTCTGATAGTATAAATGGAACACTCTTGATGTCTACCTTTCATCCCTCATTCTTGTCAGCTGACCACTCAATTCCTTGTTGATATCTTTTGCTCCCATTCTTGTTCTTACTTGTTATGTGTGGCATGCTGATCATACACACCATGTACCTCTTCACTGTCCTCCATATCATATTCATTTTTAGTTCTTCTGAGAGTGATGAATTATATATCTCTCGACCATTCAGAGATACTGGTACAATGGTGGTATTTTTCTTAATGGGCCTTTGCTTTCATGAGAAGCTTGGGATCTTTAGAAAAAAAAAAAAGCTTTGCAGTTATCTAAATGCAACCCATTCCACTTGCCTCCTCCTCTTCATCTTTGGGTCCAACTCATTGTTTATCTGGCTCAGTTATATATACAAATGAACAAACTCTACAGAGTGTCCATCTGAATGCATATTATAATCTAGACAATAAACATTTTTCAGCCACTTGTGTCTTTCCTCTGTGGATGAAGAAGCCAAAATCCTTTGAGTAATTACAAATCTCTTCCTGACTCTCTATGCTGTTCTTGGGCTTAACACAATCAGTACAATGTCTTCTCTAACCAGGAATATGCTTGAAGGCACAAACCCTCTTCAGGGAAACTCTCTTCAACTTGGACTCTTCATTGTCTTTCCTCTTTTATGAAGATGAATACCTCAGACATGCAAACGTCTCTCTGTTTTGTGTTTTTCCTGGTGTTGATTATTAAAGAGTCATTGTAGCAATATTATTTCTGTTCTTGTGCTTTTTAAGGACTTTTGAATCATTTTGATGCATGGATATAAAACACTTTGTTGGGGGAAAAATTTATTAGTTGACATTTTGTTCTACTAAATTGCACTACTAAATTAAAATTAATTTTAAAATGTATAATGAGATTTCCTTTTTTTTTTTGGAGAGGGGAAGGTAAGGCAATTGGGGTTAAGTGACTTGCCCAAGGTCACAGGGCTAGTTTTGTGTTATGTGTCTGAAGCTGGATTTGAACACAGGTCCTCCTGACTTTAGGGCCAGTGCTCTATTCACTGCACCACCTAGCCACCCCTAAGCTTTCCTGTTTCTTTTAGGCAACTGTGAAAAGGTTAAAAAATGCAGTCCATTATTGAAAATCATATGTAGAAAGCCTGCTTACTTGTTCTCTTCTAATATCTTCTTCAAGAATGTTGTTGATTCATATATGGACGATTCATGAAAATTTTCTGTATTAGTCTTATGGTAATTATTGTTACTCTCTTGATTGACTTTTTCAGTATTAATGAATTCTAAGACTTGTTTCTATATCTATTGTAACATCTTCTGTTCTTCCAGAAACCATATATATCAATCCACCTTATAATAATGAGAGTGACCGCAACTGTGATTTCATTGGTCTAGGGAACTCCCAGGTGAGGAAACTTGAATGCAGATCAGCACCTTTACTTCAACTTAGGGTGTGATTGAGCCAGTTGCCTAGAGTTCTGAAAGGAGAAATGATTGGAAGGATCACATATCCAGTATGTTGCTGGGATGGGACTTGAAACCAGATCTACGTGGCCTGGCCACACTGATTCTTTGAGAGACATGTGCCTTTCTTATGTAGGGAGATGAGGCCAATCAATGAAGTTATGGAGTTTAAAGGGTAGATAATAGAGAAGAGATAGTGAGGCTATAAATCAATTATAAAGTATAATTTGTCATGTCTTTGTGAGATATCAAGTTATTTAAGTAAGGTTGAAGGAATTAGGGGTTCACTAACCATTAACTCTATCCTCAGTGGCCCTTTAAAAAGCAAGAAACTCTGTGGGATAAATTGAGGTAGGAGACTGCTCTAAAGAATCTGAACCTTCTGAGTTTAGAAGAGAAAATGCTATGAACAAACTTAATTCTTGAGAAGTGCTGCCTTTCTCATCTCTGAGATGAAAGGAATTTCACTCTTCTCCAGTCCACATTGATAGCAGTGTCTTGTAACAGAACTACTAATGGAACAGAACAGTAGGAAACACTGCCTCCAGGAAGAAGACCCAGTAAGCCAAGGCAAGAGACCAAAGGAATGTTATGAGCTGCATAAGGACACCATGAGAAAGCAAAGGGTAACAGGACCCTGATGTGCAGGAAGGGCAAGTTTTCTGGAGCAGGTATGTCCCATAAACGTGTTCTTCTCTACTTGTCTACTCTATGGATATGGTCACTTTTCTCATAGATGTTGTGTATATTTATGGGAGGATTTATGGAGAATGATATAATGTTCATAATATAATATCTTAATCAATGGCTTTTTATATAATGTGTCAACTGGCTGATTTACCAGTGGGTGCTTATGAGTTATAATTTTAGGATTGAGGACTCACAGAGTACCTTAAACCTGATGTATAGTTCATCTGGGAGCCTAAGAGTAAGACAGGGGAGTGGAGGAGATAATGCTCCAGCAGGAGTGTTCTATATAGAATAGTCACTTCTTAGGTATCTAGAGGCAATGTAGTATAGCATAAAGAGTGGTGAACCTAGAGTCAGGAATTCAATTCCATCTTCAAACCCTTATTTATCTGTGTTACTATGGGCAAGTTTACTAACCTCTATCAGCCTCAGTATTCTGACCTATAAAATGAAGATAGTAATAGCATATATCTCACAGAATTGATATGATAATCAAGTGATATAATAAAGAATATATAAAATCTTCTCCAAATCTTAAACGCACTATATAAATTTTAGCTATTTTTACTTAAATATTTGTTGATTGATATAAGTGCCATGTATCCATATGTCTGCAATATCTGTCCAGTGTGCTTTGTCATTTGAAATTCTTGAAGGTGAATTCATAGCAGCCCTGATAACTATACACACACACACAAATACACATATACATATGTGTATATGTATGTGTGTGTATACACACTGCCTTTTCTTTTCCATTCTAACTTCCCTGGGGTAGTGAGAATATTGTTTACTACAAAATTACTCTTGTAGTAGTAATAACAATGTTATGGTCATGACATATTATCGTAGGGGGGCAGGGAAGAAGGCAAGTCATAGGTTAGAAAGAAGGAAACATGAAAAAGGTAAGATTCTTAGGACTTTAAATACAGAAACTCATTTCTAGCGTTACAAAATCCTACTGCAAAAGGAAAGGCATATATACTTGGCACCTTCTTTGACTTCAAAGAGTTTGAGTTCTCTGAATACATATCTATCTGAATCCCACTACCATGGAGCATTCTCCACATTCTAACATAATAAACAGACCTTTCTGTGTACCCAACACATATGTACCTAAGGGAACATTGCTTTTCTGAGAAAGATTTCATAAGAATAGTTTAAGAGGGAAGCTGGAACCAAAGATGAGGTGTTGCCCAGACAGAAGATGGTGACTATTCCATGTTAAGATGACTTTCTCTGCTTTATTTTATTTTTAATCACTTTATAGATTGGATATTAGGGACTAGGGGTGATTCTCAGGAAGCTCGGAGCTTCTTTATTGGGAGAATGTGGCTCAGAAAGAGCTGGGTTGTTTGGACAGCTCCAAGATTGAACAGGGCATCTTCTCTCCCCCTTCACAGTCTCGATAACTTCAGGACAAAAATTGTTCTAACAGTGGGCTGGGGTGGAGCCAGTAGCAAGGGCCAGGTGAAAAAAAGTCAGATTCACACAAACCACATTAACCTATGTGCAAAGAGAGCTCAAAGGGCTCCTTTCACTTTCCACAACATGTGCAATGTTTATAAACTGGTGATTTCTCGGGCATATGACTTCATTGTGTTCTGGCACATAACCAATTATCAGAGGATTTTCTTGAGCGATTGATGAATAGATCACAAGATGACGAGATCATAGATTTATAGTTGGAAAGAACCTCAGGGAACATCTAGTCCAACCCCCTTCTTTTACAGATGAGGAAACTGAGACCAAGAGATGTTTGTTAGATGACTAGCTTAAGGCCACTCAGTAAGCATCACAGCCAGGATGTGAACCAGTGTACTCTGAATGCAGAATTAGCGCTGTATTACCAGGACTCAGCTGTCTTCTGCTAGGTGTTCAACTGTCCTAAAATCTTTACCTCCTGCTAAGTAGCCTAGATGTAGTCTTTAGAACAATATCAATATAGTAATATACATATATGTATATTTATTTATTGTAGTAATTCTGAGGAAGCTTTTGAACAATTCCACTTACACTAAGATAATGACACTCAGCATTTATGGAATTCTTGGTCTATTATTAAAGGACAAGTTTAAATTCAGTTTGACCATAAGGGAGTATCTACTTCTTCAAAAATCACAGATCTTTGAAGTATGATGCTTTAAGGTTAAAAAACAAACAAACAAAAAAAAATCCTTTCCTCAAAAGAACTCCACAAGATAAGTAATACAAATTTTACTCTTCTCATTTTAGAGATGAAAAACTTAAGACACCCAAATTAAATAATTTACCAAGGGCAGTAAGGTAGTAAGCACCAAGTTACTGTGTAAGATTGTAGATTTTAAGCTGGAAGGGACCTTGGAGGTCATCCAATTCAGCCCTGTGATTTTGTAGATGAAGCTGAGACCCAGAGAGATTATCAGTGGTGAGGAACCTGTGGCCTTGAGGACAAGGGCTGTACTTGAGGACCTAGATGGCTAGATGTGGCCTTGAGACCAAAAGTTCTCCACCCCTGGATTAGGTGATTTGCTCCAAGATACACATGTAACACGCAGCAGAGTCAAGATTTGAGTACAATGTTCCTGACTCCAAATCTATTCTTCTTTCCACTGGACCACACTGCCTCTAAACAGCAGAGTTATTTGTAATAAATATATGTTGCATGAATGGACAAATGAATGAATGAATAATTAATGATTATGAATGAATAAATGAATGACAATGAACAAATGAATAAAACAATGAATGTATAAAAAATAGAATTTTTATCTAGAGCTAATCACCCTAGTATCTGGGTTCTTTCCACTACCCCTTAATTTCCTATGGGGGTTACCCTTATAGGAGGGTTATTATATATAATGTATGTATGTGTATATATATATATATATATATAGACACATTTGTGTGTGTGTATAGTTTAGTATATATAATGTGTGTGTGTGTATATATATGTATAAGTATGTGTGTGTGTGTGTGTGTGTGTGTGTGTGTGTGTGTGTGTGAAAATTAAGGGGAGGGAGTGGGTAGACAAGGGAATGATTTAGACAAGGTCTTTGGTAAGACCTGTCTAAATAATTTTATCATACATGAAATTTCACTCCACTAATGTCTGAAATTCTAATATAAATCATCCATTCCTTTGTTTTTCACCTTACTCTCTTCACATGCTGTTTCTAAATGCCTTTAGTTCTGGTGGGAGATAAGCTAATAAGTATGGAAAGGTAGCTTGGAATAGAGAATAGAATACTAACCTCAAAGTAAGCACACCTGACTTCAGTTCTTACCTCTTATACTTATTAATTGTTCAACTGTAGTTAAGTTACTTAAGCTCTCTGTATCTCCATTTTTTCATATGTAAAGTGAAGGGCTGAACTCCATGGTTTCCAAGATTGCTTCAAGCTCTAGAATCTGTGATTCTATGTCTATTACACTAGAATAAATGAGTTTGTCAGGTTCCTTTCCTCTGTTATTGGAGAGTAGTTCCTGGAGGGAAATGTGTGGCAAAGAAAGGAAGTGTGTGTATAAACCAAAAGGACTTGACTCCTTCCAAGGCACTGTGGTTCAGCGGAAAGATTCCTGGGGCATCTCCTAGGGAAGAGGATTAGAAGACAATGTGGTTGAGTCAGCACAAAATAGCTCTTACCACCTGCAGTTTTACACTTGATGACACACTCCTGATAAAGCCTACATCTATTGCCAGTCAAGACCACTGGTGAGAGATGCCCAGATTTTTAGATGTAAGTTTTTTTATGTCTATAAAGTCTGAATTGACCCTTGAACAAGATTCCCTCCCCCCACCCCCAAATCTCTTCTATTGGAGGTCAACTTATAAGATCTTAATCAATTCAAGAGAGAAAGAGAATTTTAAGGGTGTGATCCCTGATCCTTAGTCATCTACCCCAAGAAACAGCTAGGTTGGTGTAGTGAATAAAGAACTGGGCCTAGAGTCAGGAAGATCTGAATTCAAAATCAGCTTCAGACACTTACTAAGCTGTGTGACCCTAGGCAAGTCACTTAACCTTTGCTTCTGAGTCTCTGTTTCCTCAGCCATAAATTGGGAATAATAATAGCACCTACCTCCCAGAGTTTTTGTAAATTTGTAAAAGCACTTAACTTGACATATAGATAGCGCGATACGTGTTTGGTTCCTTCCTTTCTCACTCTGTGAGCAGCAGACCACCTGTAAATAAGAGACAGAACAGGGCAGTCTGGCTACAAACTAACACACCTCAGAACTAACACCTGGCAAATGAAGCCCTTTTGCAGAGCCCTGCTCATCATGCTCCTCTGTTCTCAACTCTTTTAAACAGAAGGACCATTTAGAGCTTTAGGGTGACCCTGGAAGATGCCGCTGAGCTACAGGCAGCAAGCCTTTCCATCCATGTTCCTCTAAGCTTGGTACCTTGTTCTTCACACGCGGAGTGTTCTTTCCAGTTTTAAATGTGTGATCTGCTTTGATAAATAGCAAAGCTGAAAGGGAACATAGAAATGATTTGGCCTAATAGCCCCTCTCTTATTTTTATTTTATTTCTTTTGTGATTGAGTCACCACATCTTGCTCAGGTGGGAGGTACCTCAGGCCCTAACAGTCCCAATGCTGATTAGCATGGAATCTTCCACATGCTCTATTTTTCTGAGTGGAACAATTTGCCTCTCCATGGGCAGCTGGGCACCCCTTCATTCCTAGAGACTCTTCATATTAGCACCAGACTTCATTCAAATATTCCATCAGCTTTAACTTTGCTAAAGCTCAGAGCTCTCAAACTCAAATGGTCCTCCACCCTCAGACTCCCCAAGTAGCAGGGATTGCAAATGGGTGCTAGCATGTCTGGCCTCTGCTCTTGCATTTCACATATGTGGAAACTGAAGTTCAAGGAGGTCATGTGACTTGTTCAAAGCCACACATGTAGCAAAACAAAACAAAACAAAACATAGAGGGGATTCAAACCAAGGTCCCTCCCCTGCTTCTAAATTCTTTGTTCTTTCCACAGTACGATGATACCTGTGATATAAGATGCTGAGTGTTACTATAAGTAATAGCAACAGCAGCTTTAATGACAAGATTCAACTATAGGAAACACAACTATGGCACCTTTGCTAACATGAGATGGGGAAAATGTTCTAATACAGGGACTATTCATTAAGGGTTTGAGTTTGAAACAAGTAATCAAATTAATGCTGATCAAAAGGCAATAATAGGTTAAGAAACAAAACAAAGAGGACTTTAAAAGTAGATGCCTCCCATAGTCATTCTTTGTGAAATTCAGGAAAAAACAAAATCAGATTAAAGGTTAAAGATGAAATCTAAGGAAAGGATACCCTGATTCCCTTATCTGGTAACAAATTTCCCTTCTCTCTTTTTTTTAGAAGTATTCACTATTCAATAGATACTAATAGATATTCAATAGCTAAATTGAACAAAAAGATTCCTCTGAGTCCTGGAGCCCTGATTCTATGGGAACATGCTCTGTTAGAAAAACGTAGATAATCATAAGCCCTTGGATTCCTATAATACTTCATTGTTTCTTAAATGCTTCCACATATATCTTCCACATATATCCTCATTACAACTATGTGATGTAAGTGAGAAAGCTATTATCATCTCTCCATTTCATAAATAAAGATACTGAAAGACAGAGAAATTAAATGACTTACCCAAGGTCACTTGACTTAAAAGTGGCTGAGATAGAACCAAGACCAGAACCCAGGTCATCTGATTTCAAGTCCATCAGCTTTTTACACTGCTCCAGGCTTTCTTTTTGTCTGCATTTGCAGAGCATTTCAACTCTCATTTTCTGTTAGATCCTCTTTGAAAGAGAACTAATATGAAAACCAACTAACTCATTAGGAATAGAGAAACAACGGTGGGGCACACTTGGAATGAATGGTTCTTTGGGAAATTACATAATGCAGTATCTGCTTTTATCAGCAGGTGGCGAGTGAGAGGTTACAGAAGAGCATTTGGGGAGGACTGGGCTGCATAAAGAAAGTACCAAGCCTTCTTTTCTCCAGCTGCTTTTATTTGGATTTTCTAGGTTATCCTGGGCTTTCAACAACTGTCCTCCATCCCCCCACCCCAGTAACATTTCCATGAAGATTTAATCTTTCACTTTGTAGCCAAAATGTAGTGGACAGGTATTCGAAATGAATCTCCCTAAGCAGTTAAGTCTTTCTCCTCTTAAGACTCTTTTCCCAAACAGAAATACTCAGAACTTGAGACTTGAGAAACTTAAAGTGGAAGTTGTAATTCTGACAAATATTTCCTGAGGAGCTGGTTTTATGGGTGTATTGTGTACTTATCAGGAGACTTAAAAGGAAATATTTGCAAGAATTATAAAAACAGTTGGGGCTATCTAGTAAATTAGCTTAATTTTATATCTAAATTTCAACTTTCAAAAAGTATATTCTCAAGAAAGATAATAATGAACCTTAGGTGCCCGGACAAAAAAAATTACCAAAGATAAAATCCATCTACTATGTTATTGACTTGCTGCCATTAAGCATAGAATCAAATTCTTGGCATCAAAAGGGATCTCAGAAGTCATCTACTCTACAGATTGGGGGAGGGGTTATAGAGTGGGATGGCTGTTTTGGGGTAGTGGGTGGGGGAAAGATGGGGAGAAAATTTGTAAGTCAAAATCTCGTGGAAATGAATGATGTAAACAAGAAAATAAATAAATTAATAAAAAAAATAAATGTAAAAAAAAAAAGTCATCTACTCTAGTATCTTCCCAAAATCCAAGTCACCTCTATACCATTCATAAAAAGTGGTCATTGGTCCTTCACTTGAAGATTTCTGGTGACAGAGAACTTCATTACTTTCTGGAATAGCCTTTTCCTTTTTCAGATATTTTCAGTTCTGATCATATTGCTCACCTACTCTAGAAGCTTCAGTGGCTCCCTGTTACCTTTAGGATAAAATATACTTCTTTCTCTGTCATTTAAAACGCTTTGCAACTTGGCTTGTCTATCATTCATGATGATTTCATATTACTCCTTTTTATGCTCTCTAGTCAAACTGGACCATTTGCTATTACTCATATATCACATTCTATCTTCTGCCTCCTTATATGCAAACTACCTCCCATTTCTGAAATGCTTTTCCTTTTCATCTTAACCTCTTACAACCTATAGAATCCTTAAGACTTAGCTCAAGTGTCACTTCTTGGTATTCTGTCTTTCAGGATTCATTCATTTGTTAACTATTCTATCCCATAAATTACATTCAGAATATGTGTGTGTCCGCATGTATGTGTTGTGTACGTATGCATGTGTGAATGTATATACACACCATCAGTTGTTCACCTCACCAGGCCTACCCCTCAAATCCTTCAAGCAGCTTCTGCTCCATCTCATCCTATTATATTACTGCCAGGCTTCAAAGGCCAGCAAATGCTGTTCTTCTTTGGTCCATGAAAATTGACACTTAAGACACTCTCGCCCTTTTCCATCACACATCATGTGCAGATGACTTTTGTGGTAGGCAAATTAAGAGGATCTGTTCATGAGTTTATAGTTTCCCTCCTAGAAGGGACACTCCCTATTGAGAGATGATAGGTATTTCAGGTGAACTCACAGGAGGGAATATGTACCCCAGCGGAAAATAAGGAGAAGCAGTGTGACATTATGGACAGAAAAACATCCTTGGAATTAGGAAGATCTGGGTTCAAGGCTTGCCTCTGATATACATACAGGCATACACACACATGCATACACATACACACATAATATAAAGGTATATATAGATATATGTGTATGTGCATATACATACACAAACATATACATATATACATATATGTATGTGTGTATATTCATATGTACATAGATACAACAATATTATATATATATGTATATATGTGTGTGTGTGTGTGTGTGTGTGTGTGTGTATTCCATGACTGTGGACAAGTCATAACTTCTGAATGACCAGGGCAACCATCTAGGATATAAAGTACAGAGGAGTTTGAAATATGGCCTTGATAATTTCCAAACTAAAATCACATGACAAGGATGAATGCATAGGTCCAGGCCAAAACAAAAGCTAAATAAGTGACATGATAGTCATGTGATAGTGGCTCTTTGATTTCAGTTGTATAGAGAAATTTCAGATGAGGAAACTCCCTCTACTTATATAGTTCAATACTTTCTCTGAAATTGAGTAATGTTGGAGAGTATTCAGAAAGCTGAAAGGTTGTCATTTATGGATAAGGGCGGGTCACAAAGCCAGGATAATCCGGAAGCTGTACTTGAACCCAGGTTTTATGGGTTTGAAGACCAGTGCTGTCACCATTGTACTATAGCACCACTTACTAGCAACTGTGATATTAGGAATATAACATGGAATCCATTTGCAACAAAAACTTTTGTCAGGTACAAGTGATTGGGGGTTAGGGAGGTAGAATATTTAGGAAGGGGTTAAAGGAAGATTTAAAGGAACAAATAATAGATCATTTGGCTCCCATTATGCCATTCCAGATGTACATTTCCAGATGTGTTCCCTTTCCCCCTTTAGCCTATGGGATCCTTGAGAGCAGAGACTGGTTTGCTTTTCTATTTGTATCCTCAGTACTTGGCACAATACTTTGTGCCTAGTGCTTAATAATTGCTTTATTCCTTCATTTAACTCAGTGATTGGTTGGATTTACTGATTTTATTTTTTTTAACCAAAATAAAGAACTTATATGATCCCTGTTGGATTTCATTTACTTGGCTCCAATCTGTCAAGATAATTTACCAGCCTGATTTTGTCATTTTAGTGGATTTGCTATCCTTCCAATTTTCTGTCATTTATAAATTCAATAAGCATATCATATCTGCATTTACCCAAGACATTAATAAAAATACCTTCCTCCAGGCTGGCATCAACATTCAACAGGATACTGTCTTTCAACCACTTCTACACTCACCTAACTATGCTTTCATCTAAGCCAAGCTTCAGAAAGTACTTACTATGAACCTTAAATTTTTCATGTGAATCTTGAAAATCTTGAAATGTAAAATTGCTGACAGTCTTATTTTTTCTAATACCAGAAGTAGATTTTTCAAGCTTAATTTTTCTTTGTGATGATAAAACTGTAGAATCTAAAACCTAAAGAAACAAGCATTTTAAAATTATATACCTCTGACTGTAAGGCAACACATTGAGTGCATACCACGTGTTGACCTTATGAGAAGACATGAGCAAGACTTAGACAGAATGAGCAAGCAGGGAGGAATTCTAATGTTCATTGTCAGAGAGAACATTCATGGTGATCACATTGCAATTCTGTTGGAGTCCTGAAGATTTGCGAGTGTATATACTATGCTAATAAATGCCTGTTTTTTTTAAATCACATTTATTACATGACTACACAAACTTAATTTTTAACAGAAGAAAAATAAAGACTATTAGCATAAAGTTTCCTGCCAGTTTGATTCTTTCATCTGTTAAATGTAGTTATTATACATAGATATGAATTGAATCTGTAAGTAAAGGATGTTGACATTTTTAGAGGAAAATAACTTTTTAATTTAATATTGCTAAGGAGTAAAACCTCAGTTTGTTGTTCATCCATTCACTTTTATCTGCCTCTTCCTTACCCTCTGGATAATAGCATAGCAGCTCTTCTATCCAACACTATTTCCCAAAATCTGTCCAAGCTCATACTTGTTGCTTCCCTAACAATATCTATCCATCTCATTCTCTGCCATCCCTTTTCCTTTTACCTTCAATCTTTCCCAACATCAGGGTCTTTTCTAGTAAGTCCTGTCTTCTCATAAGGTGATCAAAGTATTTAAGCTTTACCTTCAGTCTTTTACCTTCCAGTGAACAGTTTGAGTGAATTTCTTTAAGTGTTAACTGATTTGATCTCTTTGCTGTCCACGGGACTGTCAAAATTCTTCCCTAGTAACACAATTTGAAAGCATCAATTCTGCACTATTCAGTTTTCCTTATAATCCAACTCTCACAACCATACATTGCAACTGGAAAACTGATAGCTTTGACTATACGGACCTTTGCTTTTTAGTGTGCAGTTCATACTAAGCCAAAGTTTTCTTATCAAGGAGCAAGTACCTTTTAATTTCATGACTACAGGCACCATCTGCAGTGATCTTTGAGTCCAAGATTATAAAATCTGATATTTCCATTTCTTCTCCCTCTGTTTCCCAGGAAGTGATGGGACCAGTTATCAAGATCTTAATTTTTTTTTTTTTTTTTTTGGTGTTAAGCTTCAAGCCAGCTTTTTATACTTTTCTCAATCACTCTCATCTGGAGGCTTCTTAATTCTTCTTTACTTTCTGCCATCATAGTGGTCTCATCTGCATATCTGAGATTGTTGATATTTCTCCTGGCAATCTTAATTGTAGCTTTTTGCTCATCCAGTTTGGCATTTTACTTGATGTACTTTGCATGTAAGTTAAATAAATAAGGTGACAACATATAGTCTTGTCTTACTCCTTTTCCATTCTTAAAGAAATCAGCTGTTCCATGTTCTGTTCTAACTGTTACTTCTTGAATTGCATGCAGATTTCTCAGGAGACAAGTAAGATGATATGGTCTTCCCATCTCTTTGAGGACTTGCCACATTTTGTTGTGATCCACACGTCAAAGGATTTAGTGTAGTCAATAGATGTTTTCCCTAGAATTTCATTGTTTTCTCCATAATCCAGTGAATTTTGGCAATGTGGTCTATAGTTCCTTGCCATCTTTGAAAACCAACATACTCTTCTGGTAATTCTTTTTTTTTCACATAGTGCTAAAGCCTAGCTTGCAGAGTCTTAACCATAATTTTGCTGATCTGTGAAATAAGCACAATTTTTCAGTAATTTGAACATTCCTTTGCATTGCCTTTTTTTAGAGTTGGTACATAAACTGATTTTTTTTTTCAAATCAGTAATTACTGTTGAGTTTTCCAAATTTGTACACGTATTGAGTGCAACTCTTTAACAGCATCATCTTTTAGGATTTTAAATAGAATTCAGGTGATTTTTAAATATACTGTCATGGGTGTGAATCCCTGAGAGAAATAGAGTAGTCTTCATAGTCAATAAGCAGGTGAAAAAAAGCAGCACTCGGGTATAATCTCAAAAACAGCAGAATGATATCTATTGAAATCCAAGGCAAACCATTCAACATCATAGTAGTATAAGTCTATGCTCTAACCACTGATGTTGAAGGAGCAAAAATTGATTGATTCTGCGAAGATCTACTACATCTTCTAGAAATTATACTCCCCCCAAATATGTTAAATTCATCATAAAAGATTAGAATACTAAAGTATGAAATCAAAAGATAATTGGAATAACAGGCAAGTTTAGTCTTGTAGTACAAAATGAAGCAGGGCAGAGACTAGAGTTTTGTCAAGATAACTCGCTGGTCATAACAAACAATCTCTTTTTTAAACAGCCTAATAGGTAACTCTACACATGGACATCACCAGATGGTCAATAGTGAAATCAGATTGATTGTATGCTTTTTCAGTAAAAGTTGGATAAGCTCTATATAGTCAGTGAAAATAAGAACTAGAGCTCATTATGACTCAGATCATGAGTTTCTTATTGGAAAATTCAGACTTAAATTGAAGGAAGTAAGGAAAACAATTAGACCATATAGGCATGACCTAAATAATATCCCTTATGAATATGAAGTGGAAGTGTTGAATAGATTTAAGGGTTTAGTTCTGGTAGATAAAGTGCCTGAAGAACTATGGACAGAAGTTTGTAATACTGTACAGGAGGTAACAAAAAAAAATTCCAAAGAAAAAGAAGTGTCAGAAAGGAAAATGACTGTCTTATAAAACTTTCTAGATATCTGAGGAAAGAAGGAAAGTGAAAGGTATAGGAGATAGAGAAAGATATATTCAACTGAATGCAGAGTTCTGGGGAATAGCAAGGAGAGATAAGGTTTTCTTAAATGAGCAATGCAAAGAAATGAAAGAAAACAAAAGAATGGGAAATTCAAAATTTCTTCAAGAAAACTAGAGAGATCATGGAAATGTCTCATGCAAAAAATAAGCATGACAAAAGACAAAAATAATAGGAATTTAACAAAAGTAAAAGAGATTATAAGAATATATTGAAGTACTATGCAAGAAAGATCTTAACCTCACCAATAACCACAATGGTATGGGTACTGATCTAAAGACAGATATCCTGAGAATGAAGTCAAGTGGGCCTTGGGAAGCATTGCTAACAATAAAACTCCTGAAGGCGACAGAATTCCAGTTAAACTATTTTAAATTCTGAAACCTATTTACTCACCTGTAAAATGAAAGGATTTGACTAAATGGCCTCTATGATTAATTCAGGTATTAAGGTTGTATGATTCCAAAATAGGATTTAATATTTATTATGGAAGTTTTAACATTTTTAATATGGTAAGAATTCTTTTTTAGATCAAATTCCTATTGAAAATACAACTCATAGATATATCTTGATGATATTATCAGAATGATAATAATTATGTTGATGTTGATGATGATGAGCAAAAAATAAAATAAATAATTTAAAATTAAGTGTGTTATTAGAGAGACTGGAGAAGTATATCAAAGTTTAAAAAGAATTCCTAATGGAGAAGAATGTAGAAAAGAAGCCATGTCAGAAAAAAGTTGAATGTAATAAAAATGTTAGTTGAATCAAATAAGAAACATAAAATTGGCACCATTAATTTAATTAATGGTAGAGTAATCAGATGAAAGAAGATGACTTAAACTGTTAACTTTCTTGCAAAACTGGAAGACTGATGAGATCCATATTGATTGGACCAAAGCTTGACAAGTGGTGAGGAAGGAAAATAAGCATTATTAAGCCCTACTGAACGATAACAACAACACTAAGCCTCAAGTGCACTCCCTCTGGAGGGACAGGATGACATAGTAGATAGAGTAATGGGTATATAGTTAGGAAAACCTGGGTTCAAAATGTTCCTCTGACCATCACTGTAACCAGGCACTATGCTAAGCCTTAACAAATATTATTTCCTTTGGTTCTCACAACAACACTGTCAGGTTGGTGCTACTTTTACCCCCATTTTACAGTTGAAGATACTGAGGCAGACAGAGATTAAGTGATTTGTTCAGGGTCACATAGCTAGTAACTGTCTGAATGCAGATATGAATTCATGTGTTCTTGACACATTATGACACAGAGGGAACTGAGATACTAGCAAAGAACTTTATAACTTCCTCTCCTATGAACAGTCTATCCTACCTTTCTTAGAAAGGTATCACTCTATTACCAAGAAATGAGAATATAAGTGACCTCTTTTAGTCACAGTTCAATTATGTGTTGATGAATTTTAAATAAAACCTTTTTAGCCTATGTTACTAAAAATAAATCTATAAACACTAACAATATTTTGACTGAGGGCCAAAAAGGGTATTCTAAAAAGTTCAAGGGATGTAAATGAAACAATCAACCAATCAACCAACATACACGTACTAAGGGTATACTATATGCGAGGCACTTAGGATACATAGAAAAAAAGAACACACCTCCGGTCTTCAACAACCTCATATTTTTATGGTGAAGAGCATTTTTTTGATTGCATAATTATTGAGCAAGTTCACAAAATCTTGTGACATGCATGCTCCTTTGATTCAGACAACCTATGATTCAGTTCCATACTCATGTCTTATTCATTTGCTGCAAATACATAAAATACATCGAAGTATGAGGAAGAACTCTAGAATATTTCATGTCCATGTGGAAAACTGCTCTTTAATTTACAATATGCCATCAACAAAATAATGTTAAGAATAATTTATATAAAAATGCTATTTTGGAGGAAGACAGATTAGGCCCATTTTATTTTTTTCTCTCTAACCTTAAATGTTATCATCTCTCCTAAATAGAATTAAATATGGCTTCAAGATAAAAAAATAATTTGAACCCAAATATTTTATTAACCATGTGATGCAAATGGATGACATAAATCTATATGGCTACATTCAAGAAAAAAATAACTCCATCTCATGGGATCTTTTTACCAATGATATCAAAATATCGTTTGGATTTTATGGATGTGAAATCCTGAGTATATACCAGAGACTCAAAGTTTTGAGCATAAAAATCCAGAGTGCATATTAAACCAATAGATAGAGGTGATATGTACCCATATTTTCATCTCCTTTAGATAAAAAGCATCAAGTTTAAAGAGGCTGAATATATGAGACTTATAGACATCCTGATATCAAAATTAAATGGAAAAAACACATTTAGACCAATTAACACCCTTGTAATCAATGTTCATCACCAGCATTGTAAAATGACTCATGATAGCTTTGGAAAATGTCTTCAAAAATAACCTTTATGATACTAAAAAACAAAATGTGAGACCCATTGCCCTAAGGTAACTATAGAAAGGTTAAGACTTCTTTGCCAGAAAGTAGGACAAAAAATGATAAACATTGACAAAACACATGATGAACAGATAAAAAACTAGATATATTTGTGGAATAAATGGACATTGCTTCACCAAGCCATCATAAAGACTTACAACAGATAGATTTCCTTCTGAATTTGTCAGGAGTAACCAAAATCTTCAACCTCTGGTTGAAGCCTATTGATATGACTAAGATTCAAAAATGAAATCAAAAGGCTCTCCATGGTTAACAACACATGAACTCAACCAACTGTAACAAAGAAAAAAAATGGCTGAATCATGGAGGTTTGTTTGTAGAAACAGGGGTTTATGATAACAATGCAGGACCAAGTCATTACCAGCAGTGTAGCATGGGCCATCCCCCTCCATGAGGCATACTCAGAGCTCCTATTCTAGTCCTGGACAATGTGTTGTGTTTTGTTTTGTTTTTTTTTTGGGGGGGGGTCTACTTCTGGCTATGTGTAACTGACTCATAGATGTAGAGGAACTACACTGTGATATGATAAGAAATACTCTAATTGGCAGCAGATTCAGGAGAACTAATGACTCAGGGTTGTACAGAAGGGAATGGCCCATGCCTTCACCTTTCTCTTGGCTTTGACCTTTCCCATGTGACAAGTAATATCCTTTTTGTTTTGACTCACCTGTGAGTGGGGGTGGGGATTGGGGAGAGGTGGGAGTGGCTATGTTTCTTTTTCTGGATAGGAGTTTGAACATGGATCTCATGATAAGAATGTATCGAGCCTTAGGAATGACTTTGTGAGTTTTAGATGAAGAGCATCTCCAGTCTTAGAAGAAACCTTGTGTGGGGTGGCTAGGTGGCGCAGTGAATAGAGCACCAGCCCTGGAGTCAGGAGGACCTGAGTTCAAATCTGACCTCAGACACTTAACACTTACTACCCATGTGACCTTGGGTATGTCACTTAACACCAATTGCCTTCCCACCTCCAAAAAGCAAAAAAGAAAGAAACCTTATTAGTTTCAAATGGCCAGAGATTTGAGTTCTAACCAAAACTGAAATCATTATCTTTCCCTCTAAACTTCTTTGTTAACTTCCCTGGTACAGTTGAAGACGCTTCCAGTCACCCAGGTTGTCAAGCTGGGTCATCCACCCATCTTACTCTGACTCTCCACATGTAACTCTCATTGGCAAACTGTTGCCTAATCTTTTAGATGAAACCTTGTCAATCTCTCTTATATATACACCTTTTCTCTGACACTGATACTGCCAGGATGGTAACATCCTGGTATATGCCTTCATCACTTAATTTCTGGACTATTACAATAGCTTTCTGTTTCTAGTTTCTTGAGTTTCATCCCCTACTCAGGTATTAATATGTCTCTCTTATTCAGCAAAAAATAGTGCCCCTACATTATGTCCCCAGGATCAAATATAAAATATTCTGTTTATTCTTCAAAGACTTTTATAATTTTGTTCTCTCTTCTCTATCCAGTCTTCTTATACCTTATTTCCTTATCCCAATGTATTCTGTGATCCAGTGACATTGATCTCTTTGCTCTTCCTCAAATGAGATACTCCATATCCTGACTCCAGGTAGTTTCACTGTCTGTTCCCCACATCTAGAATTCTCTTGTTCCTCATCTTTATATTCTGGCTTTTCTGGCTTCCTTTCAAGTCCTAGCTAAACTCCCATTTTCCTTAAGAAGCCTTAGCAGGTCACTATATTAGTATTGCCTTCCCTCTGTGTCTATCTCCAATTTAACTTGTATATCTTGTTTGTTCATAGTTGTTTGCATGTGGTCTCCCCCACTAGATTGTGAGCTCCTTGAGAACAGGACTGATTTTTGTAT
>CM053585.1:123515831-123522388 GCA_028646515.1 Pseudochirops corinnae | reverse complement strand
GGATCTGCAAATACTTTCACATTGTACAATAGTTTGGTTATATAGAAGGGTTGTAAACTATGAGTGATCACTGGGAAAAAAAGCAAAACCAAACATGAAAAAGAACGATAGCATGTTATGCTTCAGTCTCTATTTAAACTATAGTCTTTCTATATCTTTCTCTGAGTTTAGATATCTTTTTCCATCCTGACGCTTGTAGAGTTGTCTTTTAGCTGTGCGTTGTTGGGATAGTCCAGTTTATCAAGGTTGGTTATCATATGTATGATGTGTCTGTGATCGTGTAAAAGTTTTTCCTGGTTCTGCTCTTCTCACTTAGCATCAATTTGTATAAGCCTCTCCAGGTAATTATGAAGGCCATCTCCTTCCCATTTCTTATAGCACAATAATATTCCATTACATTCATAGACCATAGTTTGTTCAGCCATTCCTCAATTGATGGGCATCCCCTATATTTCCAGTTTTTGGATGCACCACTTCTGTTTTTAATTGTCAAGAAATTGAACAGAAGACAGGTAATTGTCTAGTCCAGACAAAAATCCTTGAATGAACCCTAAAGATAAAGAGTATTTAAAACATCAAAATGGGAAACCAAGCACAGACAATTAAAGCATTATTTTCTTAGAATTTCCAAGAAACCCACTTTTGGTGATCTGATTCTCAGACTCTCTGGAAAAGTGTATGACCATTAGCCACTTCCTAATTTTGCATTCCATGGGCCCTGAGGACTGGTACTATTGCTTCAGAATTAGAAGTGGCCCCCATAGTTTTGAAGACCAATTGACTAATGAAGATTATAGAAGGTAGATCTTGGCAGCATGAAGTTGAGGGTATCACTTTCAAAGTACTACATCTGATGAAACTAGACAAATACATGCAGTTAATTCCAAATCAGAGGGACTTAAACATGTGCTATAGTTGTGGCACCTGGGCAGCCAGGTGGTGGCACAGTAGATAGAGTGCTCAGGAAGAAGAGTTCAAATCCACCCTTAGACACTAGCTATGTGACCCTACGCAAGCCGTTTAACTCTGTTTGCCTCAGTTTCCTCATCTGTAAAATGAGTTAGAGAAGGAAATGACAAACCACTCCAATATCTTTGCCAAGAAAATTCCAAATGGGGTTAAGGAGAGTCAGAGACGAATAAACAACACAGAAACACCTTACAACTTCCCGTTATCTCCTTGACAGTGAGCTTATTCTTATGATATCCCTAAGTCTTCCATCATTTATTATGCCTGATAGTGAAATATTAAGCAAGAGATATGATCCAAAGATGATTTTTAGCTTAGAATGCAACAGTCTCAGGATCTTTAAGAAAATCCCTTTAAAAGATGGTTTTCTGTTTCCCAGAAAGTGGCAGCTGCCCTTTAGATTTTAGTCACAATATCTTACTGAAGAGAAGATATTATTCAAATGAGTCAGTCCCCTGGCTCCAGTAGCAATTTAAGTGGTTCTAGGTACTCCACAATTCATTGTCTCCAGAGCAGCAAGAAGTGGCTTGCATTTGGCAATTACCTTAGTGGGGAATGAAAAAACAGGGCATTCATTCCTGATGCTATATTGACTGAGGATGAGGAACACAGTTGCTAGTTGTGAAAAGGAAGGCTAAGATGGATCCAGTAGGTTTGTAGTTCTGTGGAAAGCAGCTCATCTTCTCTCTCTATTTTACTACTCCACCCTAATTCTGATGGAAAAAAAAAAAAAACAACTTTCAGTAAGTCCTGTTTCTCCTTTGAAAACTTTCTAACCAGGAAACATTCCATCCCTAAACCTGGCTTTGTAAAGAAATGGTCCAGAAGGAAAGTACTTGACATGGCTGCTAAAACTGCCCCACCTCATCACCAGGTGTACACAGTTCTGGATACCTTTCCTTGATGGAGTTTTATAAAATAACATTTCTTCTTAGTTCATGAGATAGAAGATTTGAAGTTTTCAAAAGGAACTTCTGCTTGAAAATTAAGAGATAAAACAACAAATAAGAAAGTATATAAAAGGACAAATTTACAAAACACATTGCTTTTTTTTTTTTTTGGAGGGGGGAGGCAAGGCAATTGGGGTTAAGTGACTTGCCCAAGATTACACAGATAATAAGTGTGTCAAGTGTCTGAGGCCGGATGTGAATTCAGGTCCTCCTGACTCCAGTGCCAGTGTTCTACCACTGTGCCACCTAGCTGCCCCAGCACTACCTTTTTTAACTTCAAATTTGGAAAAGGGGAAAAACTTGCTCCCTTAAAAAATTCCTTGGTCACTAGTGTAATGTCATGCATGAGAAGCTTCCCAAAAGAATGCTACTGTGAACAGCTTTTAAGGTTCTGATTACACAGTATAGTGAACACTGTATTTAATTCCATAACAAATCAAAGCAAAACATTCTAAGAAAATCAAGGTACAGAATTCACAATATTCACAATATAGTGTTCGCAACAGCTTATCATTAAAATGGCCACATAGTTTTCACCAAAGTGGTCACAATATTTAGAACAAAGAACAATCATCTGGTATCCCTAAGGAGGTTTGATTCCTTACTCAGTCATTCAGTCATCTCAGAGTACAATAGTCATTCTTCCACTCCTGGGGCAACTAGGTTAACTCAATCAGTCACTTATTTAGCAATCAGTTATTAAGTATTGTTAATCTCTAAGTACAATCATTAGAAAATACACAAACCTCCCACCCCTAGGTCACTAGTAAACCATGTTATCATCATAGCATTCAATACCCAAGGAGAGATCTTTTCTTTATCTTGACTTGGGGACAGTTCTCAGATTCCCTGGATCCCCTTCCATGGTCCCAGATTCTACCTGGATTCACCAAACTGGATTCACCTGGGTTCAATGACAGACAGCTCCCAGTTTCCTTGTCTAGCTCTCCAGGTAGGTCCTACTCCACACTGGAGTTCACAGGGTCCAATCCATCTCAAATCCTTCACAATTTCTGTTCCTGAGAATTCAAGGCTCAACCAAGCCACAAACAAAATATTAGCCTCCTGGTCATGCTTCCTCTGTTTTCTGCTTCCTTAGTCTTCTCCTGGGCTCCTGGGCTCCTGGCCTCCTGGCTTCCTGGGTTCCTGCTCAGAAGAAGCTTTGCCACCATGAGTTCTCAGGAAATTCTGACTGTGCCTCACTAGGGCTTTTCTTATATTCACACAGACTTAGCTACTTCCTGTTTCAGACAACCCCTTCCTGTTATGTCAGGGACAGGGGTTCACACTTTCTGTTTCTTTCACAGAAGCTTGATTAGTTACTAAGGGCTAAGTACCTGCTTACTTGCCAGAACAAAAGGAACTTCAAATCTCATTACTGTTACAACTAGTAAATAATATTTAAAATAAGCTAGCTCTATAACTTTGGGTAAGTCATTGAATCTCTATCTGCTTCAGTTTCTTTATCTATAAAATGAAGTTAGATACAATGACTTCTAAGATCCTTTCCAGTCCTAAATATATTATTGTAAGTGTTATGGATGATTTTTTTTTGTCACATTATCTATAGCACAACTGAAAGGTTTTTAGCCTCTATTATGAAAAAATGTTAGTGATCAGATATTCCCTCTATCCAAGACTTTAATGACTGACTTTATATTTCTGCTCCTGTTTTCCAGACTTTAAAGCCATTTCCCAGATTCTCTCTCATTCTGGGACTTCCATCAGCACCTGCAGTTTCCTTCTTTTAGAATACTCAACCATCCCTGCAGCCCTCTCACCCTGGAATATCTCTCTACCAGACTGACTCCCTTCTCCCAGAGGTGAGTTCCTTCTGGAGCCTTCATTTTGTGAAGGTATAAGGGTTAGCCAAACTTCATTCCTCTTCAAGCATTTCTCCCAATTTTCTGGACTTCAGAATTATAACCCTGCATAAATAACTTCATCTCCCCCTGTCCTCGCACTCCCTTTTGTATGTTTTCCTAGTTAGAATTTAAGTTTCTTAAGGATGAAGATTGTCTTTCTTTTTGCTTATATATCTATCCTTACTATTCCTGGCATATAGCAAGCATGTAATGTGTGTTGCCTTGCCTTTCTTGCCCTACTTAACCCTCATCCCACCCTTGTATTGCTTTAAAATGCTCATTTAGATTTTTTGGCCTCTCCTTAGTATTATAGTAGATATCAAAGTTTCAAGGGAAAGTCATGTAGACAGTTTAGGTGTTGAAAATAACCATTTGCCTCATCCATGTGGCCAAACCTTTCTCTACTGTCATTACCAAACACTGCTGTAGTCACTATGATTCCCTCGGAATTCACTTGAGATTCTCCCCAAGTCACACTTCCTTATTTAAGGAATATTAACCCGATAAGAATTGATCAACCAATGGTCAATTCAGTCTCCTATTCCATCTCAGACAATGACAGCAAAAGCCATTATGTGTCAGGAACTCACCATTACTCCTATCTTCACAGCATTTGTAACACATTATGGCTCTATCCTGAGTATATCTCTATCACGTTAGTATTTTTGGCTTATAGAGTTTTTCAGAAAATATGTTCCATATGTAACCTACTCATTCTGCAAAGATTTCCTGTTAGATGACCTACAATCACCCTCTTAAAACTTCAAGGAGAGTCCCCTAATTCTAGTAAAGCAATATTATCAAATGATACTTTCTATATGCCCATTAGGTCTTGGCAGCAAATAAAAACAAATCTGAAAAAAATCTAGTTCCTGCCTATAGGGACTTGTACTAAAATACAAAGAACTATAAATACAGAATAAGCATACATGAAAATATTTTATTCACTGTGAAGGAAAAAAGTGGAAATTTGTGTTCCTTAATTCCTTTCCTAGCATTGGGAAATAGCTATAGCTGGATTGTTGAATTCTGGTGGATGTACAAAAGAGTAGAGGAAAGAATAGCAAGTGATTAAGATGACCATTAAACGAGATGTTGCAAAGACAGCAAAATGATAGGAATCAATGTTGCCAAGCTTCTCTCCACAAACTCATTTTCACAGATGTAGAAAATGTACCTGACCAAGTGCTGATGAAGAATTCCAGAAAATTCACAGAGAAACATTTGTCCAGTTTAACACAAGTAGACATAGAGCTCTGTGGACATTAGGGATGGGGGGGTGGGGGGCAGTCTAGTATCCAGGGTAAGTTGTACACTAAGGCAAGAGGAGGTTTCAGACCTATGCTGAGGTAAACCCAAGACATTCCAGGGCACTGGGATGGTAAAAAGTAACAATTGGTAGCTTTGTTGTCCACTATTAAGTCCTGGGTCTCAGATCCAGGTTGAAGTGAGAAGGGACCCTGTGAATGGGAGTGGAATTCCAAGGTGGGGAGTCCCTAGACAGTCAACTGAGGAAGGAAGAAGGTCAGAAGACAACAGCAGTAGCAGCAGTGATGTGGCTCTGACTTTAGGTGCAAAGCAAGGTCTCACTTCCAACATCTAGTTCAACTTGCAAAGTAATAACAAAGGCAAAAATCCCAAACCAAAGGAGAGCCCACAATCCTTTTCTGAGCCAAGAGATTTGGATGATAGAAGCTGAGTCCAACAGCTGTCTTCTCTTGCTTAGACCCAAACCTAGGTCAGGAACTTTTAGAATTCAGACCAAGGGGATAACAACCAGAATTTGCCCTGGATGAGACCCCTTTAGGAATCCTGAAAGTGTGCATATTTCCAGCATGTTCCCGAGATCCTGGAATAACACAACACTTAATATTCCGAGAAGGCAGCAAGAGGACCAGCCCAAACCTTCCCTCCAGAAGTGTACAGAACCTAACTCTAATAGTAAGTGCAAAGTTGGGAAGCAGCCTGAAAGAATTTACAAACAAAAAAGTACCCTACCTTAATTATGGTGAGAAGGTTGTGCAAGACATAAATGCTGAAGAGAATGATTCTAAAATATCTACAAGAATTGTCTCAGAGAAAAATACAAGTTTGACATAAAAAAAACTAGAATTCCTAGAAGATATGAAACAAGAGTTTTAAAAGTGTTTAAAAGTATCTTTATAAATGAAGAGAGCTTCAGGGGAAAATAAAAATGACAGTGATAGATGAAAGAAATGGAAATGGAGTTAACAGCTTGGTACAAGAGCTAAAACAAAACAAAAAAACAACCATATCCACGCATTAAACACTCTGAAAATTTAAATGGACCAAATAGAAGCCAATGACTTCATGAGGCAAAAAAAATATATATATTAAAATGAAGTCAAAAGACTGAAAAAAGTAAACTATCACAAAGCAAAAACAAATGACCTAGAAGAGATCAAGGAGAGAAAATGTATGAACGATTGGACTATATGAATGCAATGGTCACAAAACAAATCATCTTTAAAGAAATCTAGTCTGAATTTGTGGCTGGATTTGAGCTCATACCTTTCTGACTCCAAGTCTAGAGTGTGCTTACCCATTGCACTACCATGCATTGTAGTCATCATGTATTGTAGCCAAAGAAAAATTAAAACTCAATGTAAGCTTATCCAGATAATTAAGATAAAAATAGCCTGAATAAGTCACTAATGGTCTTGACTATCTAATGTGGTATAATAGGTCATAATAAAGATTTAATTAAAATTTGGGTTTTCACATAATTTATAAATGATATAATTAAACAATT
>CM053585.1:123500831-123510831 GCA_028646515.1 Pseudochirops corinnae | reverse complement strand
CCTGTCCAAGAAGTCTTTTCACATTCCTTCCTCTTGAAGGTACTTTGACTCTTGACACTCTCTCTGGGATATTTTTCTCTCATACCCACTGATAGATACATAAAACCAAGAGGAGGAGTTGATGTCTTGTTTGATTTCCCCAACCACTTTCAGACTCCCACTCCAGCCCAGGTGGCAGAGTGAATAGAACCATCAGGATTTAAGAGTTAGGAACACCTGAGTTCAAATTTGACCACAGATACTTCTCTGTGTGATCTTAGGCAAGTCACTTCATCTTTGTGTGCCTCAGTTTCTCATCTGTAAAATGGGAATAATAACAACATCTACCTACCAGGGTTCCTATGATGATTAAATGAATTTATAATTGTAAAGCTCTTAGCACAGTGCCTGGAAATATGAAACACTATATAAATGTCAACTATTATTATTACTCTTTTAAAGGTCATTTTCTCCTATCCAGATCCTTGTTGCTGGCACTGATGGATCTTGTAGTTACTTTCACTCCTCCCCAATAAATTCAGTATTTGGCTCATCATCTCAATACCTTCCTTGTCTGAATACCCTGGCCTCCCTGTTCCTTGATCTTCTCATTACAACTTTCTCCTGGCTACCTCCGCTATGGTTGGGAATTGTCATTTTATAATTCCCCTTCTATTGCCCTAGGGGTCTAAATTCAAAGTTATAGTTGCCCAAAGACAGCATTACATCTGTATGTGTCTACAAACTCTTTAACCTGACATTCAAAGCCCTTTATAATCTAGTTCCAAGGTATTCAATACTGACAAATAAACCATCATCTCAGAATTCCCTCTTGTATAGTACAGATTTCAGTCCTCCCCTACCTCATCTTGTGAGAATCTTATCCAAGTCCTTTCAAATATCCTATACTGAGTGTTGCTCAATATGTTTAGGGGCTGCCTCAAGATCTGTTGACATTCCATGGATACCAAGGGAGCATATGGGCTGTTCATTGATTTACCGCTTCTTCCAACCTCAATTCTGCATTTGAAAAATTAAGTACTAGGACTATATTTTCTCATGGTTATCTGAATTTCTAATCCTAATATCTTATGATCAAGCTTAAATAAAAATCTTCAGGTCATTCCTCTGTATGGCATATCATAGACATAAAATACATGAAATGATGATCATCATAAGAATTAATTCTCATGTGCCACTATCAGTTTTATAAAACATTATTTAATCTGAACCTCACTCCAACTCTACAAGAAGTCTTTCTAGGTCTCACTTCATGCTACTGCCTTCCCTATGAGCTTACCTCCTATTTACACTCTCTATATATTATATGTCCATAGTTATTAGCATGTTCTATACTCCATTAGAATGAGAGCCCGTTGTAGGCAGGTATATTTCTTTTTTGCCTTTCTTTGTACCTTTAGTGCTTAGCACACAGCCTGACACAGAATTAAGTATTTCAGTGCTTTGTTCACTTAAGTCTTTCAGGCTACTGTGGGCATCCAAACTCTCTAACAATTAGGACTATATAAAAATGGAATAGATTGCCTTGGGAGATAGTAGTATGGCCCTTGCTTGATCTCTTCAATAATATTGTATAATTGCTTCTTGGATGTGTTGTAGAGGGAATTATTTTTTCACTTTTCAAGTATGAGTCATCTCTCCTAGGATATAGTATACACACACATATGGGGGAGAGAGAATAATATGCATTTACACACATAGACATATAAAGGGAACACACTGCATGTGTGTGTCCATATCTATCTCTCTATCTCTCTAATCTATCTATGTATCTATCTATCTATCTATCTATCTATCTATTTCTCTGTATATATCTCTCACAGGGTTGTTGTGAGAATCAAGTGGAATAATATCTATAAATGACTTAGCACACTGCCTGGAACATAGTAGATGCTTAGGAAATATCTAATTTTTAAAACTATATATCTATATATGTGTGTATACATATACATGCTCACCTAATTACACATACACATGTGTATATGAATATGCAAACATGTATATATGTATTTATATCTGTGTATATATGTGTGTACATATATATATGTATATACACATATAAATGTATATAGTGGGAAACAGAGGTAAAGTACCTTGTCTATGCCCACAGAACCAGTAAGTACTGGTGGGACTCAAATTCAGGGCTTCTTATCTCTACTCTAACCCTCTATATGCTGTAAGTATTGTGACCTACTTGTCCCATGAGTTTATCATGATTGGATGAATGCTGTTAAGAACTTACAGTCCTATGCACCTTAGGTAAACAGCGCCAAATGACTTTATAAGCTGAAAATTTAAGAAAGAACTAATAGGGAATCCTTGAAAACCAGCTTAGGGTCGGGTTTCCAAAGCCAAAATATAATGGGGAATCAGGACGAAACTCTCCTTGGGTTTTCTAATCATTGTAAGGAAGATTTCTACATTTAATTGTCTTAATAATTATCAAACCTGTATAGAACTGGTCGTGATACTGCTTATGTGATGTCATTACTAAAATCTTACTAGTTTAGACCAATGAAACTATAGGAAAATTCAGTCTAAATACAAGATATTTGGAAAAGATGTAATTTTACTATCATGAGATACAAAAAGCACCAGAAAAAAAGTGTTGTTCATTAAATCTTAATGACAGCATTGTGTAAAAATATCTTAAAATGCAAAGCATTTTGGGTTAGCGGATTTAGTGTCGCCTTGCAACTTTAAAAGGAGAGAGAGAGAGAGAAAGAGAGAGAGAGAGAAAGAGAGAGAGAGAGAAAGAGAGAGAGAGAAAGAGAGAGAGAGAGAGGGAGAGAGAGAGAAAGAGAGAGAGAGAGGGAGAGGGAAAGAGGGAGAGAGGGAGAGAGATGGATGAATAGATATAGGTGGATAGACAGATAGAGTTATATAGGTCAGCTATTATTGTAATTCATGTATTTTATATGCAAATGATACTGGTTGAAAAAGGAAACATTTAAGTACTTTAAAAGTCTAAGTAGGCCAAACATTTCCCCTATAATCTTCTGCAACACTTTTGCTCAGAAAATGTTATTTTCATAGAAAATACAAAGATAAACCAAATCAATCTGACTCCAAGTTATTACTCATTCTCCATTGGTGAGGTCCAAATCCATCATGTTTTACTGGACTTGGAAAGTCTATAAACCTCATTCTGCAGACCTTTACCATATTTTTAATATTGATAAGCAGTACTTGGTTTGAATGGGGAGGCTATTCAGAATCAGATGGGGTTCCTGCCAGCCTCCATGAAATTGTTCTGTGCAGCCAAGCTCCTCTGTGAAATGGAAAGCCATATTTTCACGATAGTCCATAACTTGGCTGCTGATACTGATTTTACTTCAAACTTGGCAACTTCAGTTTCTGCCCAGAAGCTTTTCCAAAGTTGTTTTTAATTATAAAGCTTAACGAAACATGCAGGACTATTATTATACGGTCAAAGAAAAGTTATTTTCTCTTAATGCAGACTAAAACATTCTTTGTCTAAGGTAGGTTTGACTGTGGCCATCATTATAAAGGACCACAAAAATTTGAGAACATGTAGAAATTAAAAGACCTCCAGATTTTGTTCAATATAATGAATAGTGTCGTCTAATGTTTAGAATGTTAGGTTTTGAGTCAGGAAGGGTTGGGTTCATATTCCAGTTGTAGTATTTACTCTTTGACCTTTGCCAAGCCACTTAACTTCTATTCTCAAGCATCTCCTTATGTCTTACCTATGAAATCATAGGTAGGTTGAGATCTATTAATATTAAAGTTCCGGCATTGATGAAATAATGTAACCTTTTTGTATTTCTATAGTGAATGGCACAAGGAAAGCTGAGGACTCTTGGGTGTGGGGATGGAATTCCTTCATGCTATACAATGTGAACAAAGCTGGGATTAATCAATGGATTAATCGACACATATTTATTGAGTGCCTATTGTATGCCAGGCACTATGCTAGATGCTGGAGAAACAAAGATGAAAAAGAAAGATCTCTGCCTTCAAGGAGTCTATACTTCATAAGGGGGGAAGACATGCATACATATAAGAACAAACAAAAGTAATGCAAGATAAGTTCAGTGGGAAGCACTAGCAGGTAGATGGATCAGGAAGATCCTCATTTAGATTGGAGGATGTGAGGTGAACTGTAAAGGAAGATAAGGGTTCTACGAGGCAGAGGTGGACTTGGGAACGCATTCCAGGAATGGGGACAGTCAGTGCAAGTGGGAACCAATTATAGACTGACTTGGGGGAAAAACAGTAAGAAGACCAGTTGGCTACTCCAAAGAGAATTGGAGGGGGAGTAATAAGACAGAAAAGGTAAGTAGGAGTCAAGCTGATGAGGATTTCACCCCCCCAATGGAGGGTGGATGTCAAATAGAGGTATTCATATTTGGTCCTAGAGTCAGAGAGAGCTCTTGGATCTTATTGGTATAGAGATTACGATGAATGGCATGACTGACCATGGCCTGGGGACCCCATAGATATTGATTCTAGAGAGTATCTTGAGGGAGTCATAAGAAAGAAGTTGGTAACTATGTCAAAGTATACTTAAGAAAAAGCCCTGAGAGTTCATATACGTATGTGTATATGTGTGTTCATATGCATACATACATATGTGTGTATGTGTATATATGTATGTATATATATACATATATATATGTATGGAGAGAGAGAGAGAGGAATGAAGTATTCCTTCATGTTTGATCCTCAAGATAGAATTACTCTTATAATTATTTTAAAGGCCCTATGAGTACAACACTTCAATGAAAGAAACATTTATTAATGTTTGACCTACGATAATACCTATATAATGTATGGACACAGATAGTTTTGCCATTATCTGTATAACTCATTGAAGGGTAGACCAGAACAGTCTGTATAGCCTCAAGTCTTGAAAAGTCTATAAACCACCAGGGATCTTGAGCTTCTCCTTTTTATTCTAAAGACTTTTAGATCATTTTATTTTTACGGTAAACGTGGTTATTTACTGGTTTGTCCATATACAATAAACCCGTATTAAGCAACATAGCAGTAATTGATAGTAGTGGGCTCAGTGTCAGGAAGGATGCCTCCATTCATATCCTACCTGTGATCTCTTCCTCCATCCTGGACAACTCACCTAAGTAGGATGTACTTCAATAAACTTTCTAAGACTTCTCTGTGGTTATGTGGTATAGTGGAAACAGCTGCTAACTTTGGAGTAAGAAGAGCTGAGTTAAAGTTCATGATCTGCCATTTACATCCTCTATGGTCTCAACTAAAGCATTTAAGAGCTCTCTGGGCCACATTTTTTCACCCATTAAATAAAAGAGTTGAGTAAGACACTGTCTAAACATTTTTCCTGACTTTTTTCCCCTAGTTATGTTCTATTAAGTCATAAAAGAAAATCACAGATGACTTTCAAACATTAACTACTCAAGTTCATGTTGGGCAAAAAGATCGAGGGAGGAATTGGCTATGTGAATTCTTTTTACAGATTTCATTGTAAGTTATGGTGTATTGCAATAGGAATGAACATCACAGAATAGCAGACACTTCAGAGATGTGGTCTAAGATCTACACAGTAATAAATCAGATAAACGGACACACCACTGAAAATAGGAAAAGATAAGCAATACTCCCTGCAAAAGAGGTGACAACAACATGGTGAAAGGGATGTTGAATGCTCTGTAAGGTCATGTCCCTTTCTATCTCTGTCAAATTCAGCTGAAACTCATCTGCTAATGGTCCAAGTCTGGTTCAGGAAATTCATAAGGCAATCAGGAAAATGCCTTTTTATGATCTCCTCATGCTCATGATAATAGTTTTACCTTGTATATTTTGAGTTGGGATTTCTATAGAATAACCTTCAGTCTATTTCTCATCTCCTCCCAGTAATATTTGAATTTGACCCAGTCTGATGGAAAGTGGCCAAATCTAGGTCTAGTCTTCATAAATATGAATAAGTCAGCCAATTGAGTCACATTTGTCAAATGCCTACTAAGTGAAGTCACAGTGCTGATGTTGCTGTGGAGCTGGAGGTGGGGCAGCATTATCATATAACCAGGGCTTTGAATGTCATTCTCCAAAAAGAAAATGCCATTTGATTTTCTGCTTTCTCTTCCTGCCTATTTACTGATCACTAGCAGAAGCAAAACAAGTAATTATAGTACCTGGACAAGGTCCACAAAACGTGTGGCACAAAACTCATCCAAGAATTAATGTTTTAAGATAAATCCAGGTGAGAAGGAAGAAATGAGTATATATAAATCTTTGAGTAGAAAACTCAGTATACAGAGAAATTATTTCTGGAAAATGATGAAACCAGAAGGAGCAGGATGGGACAGGACTGTGGCGGACCTCACCTGGCAATTGGTCATGAAGCAAGCCATTTGGGAGCTTCTAATTTTAACTAATTATTCTTAATCTCTTGATTATATAAGTAAATAAATGTGTGTGTGTGTGTGTGTGTGTATGTGTGTGTGTGTGTGTACTGGCATCCTGAAATAAAGCTCCCATTGTCACACATTGTTATGACTTACCTCATTTGTATCTGTCACAGAAAATAATAAATCAATTAATCAACAATTATCAAGCACCTATATCTGTCAAGCACAGTAATAAGCCTTGATCAGAGAAATAGAGAGGTTGTGTATTTCAGACTAATCAATTTTGTCCCCTTTTAGCAGCTGTGGTAAAAATTTGTGAGGAAGAAAATCAAGATGAGACTTTTAAGATGATTTGTAGACTTCAATTATCTGTATTATCTCTGTATCCTGTTACCATGACTACTCAAGAGTAGGCTGGCTGTATCTGAAATAAACATCATTTCCAGAACTGAAATGTTACCCATAATATGAGATGCGGAATACTCACTAAAGTCTGCATTGTATCTGAGTACCATTTGATGGTGATTTGCGCATACACACACACACACACACACACACACACATACACACTCACACACACACACACATGAACACACACACGAACACGCACATGGCATAAAACTTATACTGGATGTATATGACTAGAAAAAATAGTTATGTAATATGGATACTATCTACTACATTGTGTGTGTGTTTGTGTGTGTTAAACTAGGTCTATGATTTCACTGGCATAGGAAAATTCCAAGTGAGGAAACTCCTTTTACCAATACAAGTCAGTACCTGTGCTACAATGTATATTCTTAGAACACTGCCTAGGAAACTGAGACGTTTAGTGACTTGCCCAGAGACACACAGCTAGCATGTGTTAGATTCAGGACTTAAGCCCAGATCTTCTGATGTTGGCTCTATGGCTGAGATAGTAAAGACCTAGAGGAAGGTCTCTGAGTTTGCTTTTTTTTTTTTCTTTTTAATAAATCCCCTGCAGATGATTTATGAGAAGATATAGCAAAGAATTACTCAGGATGAGAAGACAGGGATTTTCTTTTAAGGACAGAGTACCATCAGCACTGGATCTGCAATCAGAAGACCTGGGTCTAAATTTTAGCTCTGCTTTAGGAATTATAGAATAAAAAAAAGAAACTTGGGTGATCTTGGACAGACCCATAACTAGAGCAGGGTCATCAAGGCATTGTCCAGGGAGTCAAATTTGGAAGATGATAATAATAATTTTGTTATTTGTTGTCGTTTAATTGATTCAGTCTTGTCCAACTCTTCATCACTCCTTTTGGGTTTCCTTGGCAAAGATACTGGAGTAGTTTGCCACTTCCTTCTACAACTCATTTTACAGATGAGGAAACAAAGGCAAATAGGTTTAAGGAGCTTGCCCAGCATTACACAGCTAGTAAGTGACTGAGGTTGGATTTGAATTTAGGAAGATAAATCTTCCTGACTCGAGGCCTGGTGCTCTATCTACTGCACTATTTGTAGAAATAACAGAATTTAGCACCTTTTTTATTTTCTTTTTGGTCCTTGGTGTTGTTTGTTGATCCAGATCTGTAATTTTCATTGCAGTGTAAGAGTCCTTAAGGATGATTATGTATCCACTGATGTAGATCAACAATTTATCTTGGGAAAGTGACAACTTCCCTGGGCCTCAGTTGCTTCACTCCTAAAATGAAGGAGATTAAACTTTTCAACTCTAGATCTATCATCCAAAGAAGCTCTAATAGATATGAGAGTATGGACCCATTGAGGCATCTACACTTGAAAAGAAGAGATACATTTTGATTTGGGCAGTTGAAGTGTTCCTGAAAACTTGCTTATAGATAGAATTGTTGTGAAGTGAATCACATTTTAATTGCCTAAGGAAGATCACTATTTAAAGAAAGTCACCCCTAACTTGTGATATTTTCTCAGTCCACTTTTCCCACCCATAACAATCTCAATTCATCTGTTTGGTAGATTGGGAAATACTCTGGCTTGAAAGTGTGAACATGGAAGGTTATTGGTTTGTTTCCTCATTTGTCTATCTGTATGTGCATATGCATATGTTCAGTGAAAAATCTCACTGTGTCCTTGCTAAAAGTAAAGTAGAAAATATTTTGCAATCCTGTGAGTGAAAATGCTGGCTAGCTAGACATTACCCAACACAAAAATATTTTTGAGTGCGTACAACTCCAAGAGCATAGTCTAATCTGTTGAGCCCGTGACCTCCCAATTATTATTATAGGAAGATGAGAGTATTCTGTCCCTCACTTACTTTGTGAGACACCTAGATAGCATAGTGTATATATAGAGTGCTAGGTCTAGCTGTGTGACCCTGAGCAAGTCACTTAAGCCCTGTTTGTTTCACTTTCCTTATCTGTAAAATGGGATAATAATAATAATAATCCTACCTTCCAGAGTTGTGGGGATCAAAGGAGATAATAATTGTAAAGTGTTTAGCATAATATCTGGCTCATAATAAGTACTTTAAATGTTGAGGATTTATTATTATTGCTGTTTACTTGTTAGTCTGTGCATATGCAAATATGTTTAATGAAAAATTTCAAATGTATCTTTGCTGTAAGTAAAGTTGAAGATACTTTTTTTCTCTTTATTTTGGAAGGCAATGGGGGTTAAGTGATTTGCCCAAGGTCGTACAGCTAGTAAGAGTTAAATGTCTGAGGCTGTGAAGATACTTTTCAACTCTGTGAGCAAAAACACAACCCATCTAGACATCACCTGTCACCAAACTATTCAGTTGCATGTAAGCCGCAACGGCACCGTACTTGTTTGTTAAACCCATGGCCTTCTCCTGCCTATTATTATGAGAAGATCACAGTGTTCTGTCCTTCCCTTGTTATGAGGCAACTGGTGGCACAGTCAATAGAGCCCTGGGTCTGCAGTCAGGAAGATGTGAGCTCAAACTTAGCCTCAGACACTTACTATGTGATCCTGGCCAAATCACTTAATTCCTGCCTGCCCCAATTTCTTCAAGTGTAGGACGGGGAAAATAATAGCCCTTACCTCCTAGGGTTGTGGTGAGGCTCAACTGAGATCATATTCACCAAGTGCTTAGTACAGTGCTCGGCATGTATAAATAAATAATTGTTCCTTTCCTTCCTTCCCCTTTTATGTTCCACATGGTATCCATGATGAGGTACATACAAAAAATCTCTGTTCAAGTCAGAGTCAACGTGGCCTAATAAATACAGTGCTGGCCATGGAATCAAGAAGACAAGGCTTCAATTGAAATGCTGGCTCTTACACCATGTGTCACCCTGGGCAAGTCATTTAACCTTTACGAGCCTCAGTTTTGTCTTATGAAAAATGGATTTGTAGGGGGCGGAGCCAAGATGGCGGCGTAGCAGCAGCAATATATCGCAGCCCTCACATAGCCAACCCAAAATACCCATGGAATAGGTCTCTGGACCAATCCTAGAACTTCAAAACGCACACAAAGATACTTCCCACTAAAGTCAGCTCGGCTATGAGGAACCATATCAGCACTGCAAACCGAAACCAGCCTGGCCTGAAGCCCCGGCTGTGCCCCGGGGGCGGCTGGGTGGGAGGTGCAGAAAAGCCTCTGAGGTTAGCAGGATTAGCAAAAGCTGCGAGTGGGGATTGTGAAAGAGGGAGATAAGCATCCGGCCAAAAGGTCTCCAGAG
>CM053585.1:123456079-123500331 GCA_028646515.1 Pseudochirops corinnae | reverse complement strand
AAAATATGTAACTCAAAATCTTGTGGAAATGAATGATGCAAACTATAATAAAATTAAAAAAAAAAGAAAAATGGATTTGTAGTGGTTATCATATAGTGTTGTTATAAGATTCAAAATAAAAAATACACAGCATATTCCAAAAGTCTCACTGCAAATTTTATGCTTTAGCAAACTAAATGTGCCCCACTAAGACTTTTGGGACACCCTGTATGAAAAAGGCATATATAAATATCAGGTATTATGATAACAATCATCAAATTTCAATAAATGTGGATCCCAATGAAAGATCTTTGCAAATATGTTGATTATAGTTGTCTATTCCATCAGCAAAAAAAAAAAAAGTTTAAATATAACATTGGCATCAATGCTCGTACAATAATTATAGAAGTAGTTACACCTTAAACAGTGTATATCTACACTATGTGTTTGTGTGTATATACACACATACACTTAAGGCATACTTAAATACTCTCTATGTGTATGTGTGTATATGTGTATACGTATGTGTGTATATATGTATGTATGTATGTTTAATCCCACTTTGAGCCTAATTCTCCTAGTCAAAAAGATGTAGAACTTACAAAATGAATGAAGAAATCTGTGTGACCTTGGATACATAGTTAAGGCATATAACTAGGGCAAGGTGATCAGGACTTTGTCTCAGGATACCAAATTTAGAAGATACTGATAACTTTTTTAGTTCTTTAGCAGAAATAAGATAATTGAGTGCCCTTTTAATTCCCTTTGACCTAAATCTGTTATTTCCATTGTAGTGTAGAAATCCCTAGTGTGGATCTGTATACAATGATATAGATTAACAACTTGCCCATACCTTAGAGTGCTAGAGAGTTTTATAGCAGCAATGAGAACTTAAGTAACTAGCCAATCTCTACAAAGACAGTATGTTGAGGCAGGATTTGAACTCCTTTCTCTCTAAATCCAAGTCCGGTTTGCTATCTGCAAATGTCTACTGCCACTCTTAGCAAGTTAACTAGTTATCAAGAATAATTAATTAAAATGGTAAACAACCACATTGCATGAGCTCTTCTGTATCTTGGGATCTTATCTTCAATTCAGTGGCATCCCTTTCCTGCTGCTCTTTCAGACATGATTGGTAGTATTGGCCCTGGGCCATCAAGTTCCTAGTTACAGCTCTAAGTTTACATAACTACATAACAGAATAAGATCTTGGATTGGCATTTAGGTCTGAATTTGATTTGCAGTGTGATGCTGCCTATGATTTTTCTTTTTTTTAAAAAAATATTTTTGTTATCTTTTGTTTTCACATCATCTGCATTTTGCAAGGCAATGTTCCTCCTACCCCTCCCAGGAAGTCCTCCAAAAAAGGATTTATTTTTTTGCTTTTTGGAGGGGGGAGGGCAGGGCAATTGGGATAAAGTGACTTGCCCAAGGTCACATGGCTAGTATTAAGTGTTGGAGGCTGGATTTGAACTCAGGTCCTCCTGACTCCAGGGCCAGTGCTCTATTAACTCTGCCACCTAGCTGGCCCCTCTGGAATTTTTTTTTAAGTGGAAAAAAAACAATTTAGCAAAACTAACCAACACATAGAAAAAGTCTGCCATAATCTGTAATATTCCATACCCATAATCATTCCACCTCTATAAGAAGAGAAGAAGGTATCTTCTCATATCTCTTCCTTGGAATCAAGCTTAGGTATGATCTTTATGAAGTGTTCAATTTCAATTTTTTATGGTTATTGTTGCTGCCATTTTTGATATGGTCATTGTGCATATTGTTTTCATGGTTCTGGGTTTTTTTTTCCCCCACTTTCTATTGATATATACAAATCATCTCAAACGTCTCTGTATTTGTCAATTATTCCAGCATATTGTATATTGTATATTCATTGTATATATTATATATTGTATATATTCATGTACCACAACTTGTTTATCCATGCCACATTTGATGGTCATCTATTTAATTTCCAATTCTTGCTACTAAAAAAAAGAAATGTGCTGCTATAAATGTTTTATTGCACATGGTTTTTCTTTTTACCATTTACTTCCTTGGGTATATGCATAACAGTGGAATATCTAGGTCCAAGGTTGGACATTTCAGTACTTGAACTTTCTTTGAATAATTCCAAATTGCTTGCCAATATCATCACGCAAATTCAGAACTTCAAAACAATGCATTGGTGTGTCCATCTTTCTAGAACTCATTCAACACTAGCTACCCCTGTCTTTTGCAATCATTGCTAATTTTCTGTGTGTGAGGCACAATCATATTTGTTGACTACTTCTCTATTAGGGAATACTTTTGATTTTGTACATTTCTATTAGAAATAATTAATAGTAGTAATATCTAGTATTTATATAGTGTTTTAAGTTTTTCAAAGCCCTTTGCAAATATCTCATTTTATCTTTATAAGAACCCTGGGAAGTAGTTGTTGTTATTATTCCCATTTTACAGATGAGGAAACTAAGGCAGACAGAAGTTATGTGATTTGCCCTGGTAACACAGCTATTAAGTATCTGAGGCTGAATTTAAACATAAGTCTGCATGACTTCAACACTTTATCTACCACATTACCTAGCTGCCTATATACCTTGAATATCAAACTCTCATCAAAGATATCTGATTCAAAGAATTTTCCTAGCCAAATGCTTCCTTTTTTTCCTAGTGACATTATTTTTATTTGTATAAAGGCTTTGCAATTTTATGCAATTGAAATTTATATATTGCATATTTATAATCTTCTTTATCTCTTTTTTGGTTAAGCATTTGCTCCGTAGCTATGTCTATGGAAGGTGTCTGATCTGATTCTCTTATACTTTTTTAATGGTGTGACCTTTAATATTAAGGTCATGTATCCATTTTGAATTTATTATGGCATATGGGGCAAGATGTTAGTCTAAATCTAATTTATGTTAGACTGCTTTTGATCTTTCCCAGGAGTTCTTGTTAATTGCGGTGTTTTTGTCATTGGTAATTTCTGTTGGGGGGTTTGTCATATATAGTGTTATTGACTTCCGTCATTTCTGATTCTTCTTTATTTAGTCTATTGTCTTGATCTTTTGATTGGTATAGCACCAAATTTGTAAAATAATTTCACCAGTTTGTTATTTTTTTTTATGTTGACATTCTTTATTTTTATTAAAGAGCATCTTATAATTGTATCTAGACAGATACTGAGAATACTTTGGTAGACTGACTTTCAGATGTTCTTTGCATTTTGCATTCTGTTGAATGAGACTTCCCTTTTTGTTATTCTCATCTGGGTTTTGTTATTGCTATATATAAATGTTGTTGACTTTAGTGGATTTATTTTGTTTCTTGTTTCTTTGTTGAAGCTATCAATTGTTTCAATTCATTTCTTTTCTGATTCTCTAAGATTTTCTAAGTAAACCATCATGGCATATAGTCATGATTTTTCTTCTCTACATCCATTTCCTTAACCATAAAACATGGATCAAGATACTGGGCCAGTTCATGGTATGGGTTCAAAGATCAATTCATAAGTGTATGTATGTATATACATATATATATATATATATATATGTCTGTGTTTGTATGTATATGTATATGTGTATGTATATGTATTTTGTATGTATTTTTAATAACAGTGAAGTATATGCAGTACTCTTAATAAAAGGCATAGGGGCATAGGTACAGAATGTTGCTTGGAAATGGCAGCTTTGGAACCATCCCTATTATAACATATGCAATAACTAGCAACACTTTCAGTTTTAACATAGATCATAACTTTGCAATGTATTTCAATAGTCCTGTCAAATATATTAAATCAAGTTTGTAACACATTTATTTCCAATTTTATTAGTACATGTTGGCAACAGAAGGCATGGCCAACTTTACATTTTTAATAAAAGGGAAAAAAGCTGATGTTTATTAACAGCTAACAAAGATGATACAAGATTTCACTGGATTGGTATTACCTCTGCTGAATTGCACATGATTCAAGTATTTTTTTTTTTAATCACAACTGATGAAGTATTTATGCATAGATTTCCCCTTAACACAGAGTAAACCCTGCATATGATCCTTGGGAAGTCATACAGACATACATAACCCAAATATACCTTTAAAAAAAACCTTTGGTTAATTATTGCCATTCTCAGTGATTTCAGACAGAGTTGAACCAAGATGTTTTGTATCTTTCATTCAAGATCAAGTCAAAATGGCATGAAAAACACATTGGAAAGGGGGAATCAAGGAGAAAAATCCGCTGGGGTAAATGAAGGAAATCCTTCCTGTCTAGCAGATAAGATTAACAAAGCTAGAAAGGAATGCTGTGCCAGATATACATACATATATACATATATATATATATGTATGTATGTATGTATGTATACCTGTTACAACAATCAGGAATCTTGTGAAATCTCGTATGAAAAATGGTAACCTTATTCTTAAGTGGAAACTGAGTGTTTTTATTATTTCTAAATTGACAGATCCTGATCGAAATAAACTCTAAAAGATTTCCATGTTTCAGGAATTTGGGCTTGGAGTCAGAAGGAAGAGAGCTTACAAGCCTTCATTTTTTTTTTTCAGATTCCGAGGTTGAAGGCACCCTTTCTTTCACTGTGAAAAGTGAAGGAAGTAGGTACAGCCTATTGAAAAACATTTACAGCCACTAGACAGTAGTGCTTTCCTGTTTTCTTCATTACACAATGGAAAACCAAAGAAGGAAAAAAAAAATAGGAAAGGGTTTTCCTACATATGCTAAAGGGGCCATTATGTTTCTTTGGAATTGCACTGATGTTTTTATCCAATTTCAGTTTCTGAGCTATTATTATGAAATATCCATGTGCATGTAAGTGCTGAGACCATAAGTACCTAATAATAATACCCATATTCCTTTTTAAAAGCTCTTATATAATAAAGCGTTCAGGTTTCTTATAAATAAGACTGTATTAATAGCACAGAGAGGATATTTCAATAGCACATTCAACTGTACATTTGCAATAAGGTGGAAAAGGTGAATACTAGTCCATACAATTCAGCCAATATTTGTTAAGAACCCAATATGTGTAAGGTACTGTGTTAAGCCCTGGGGGTACAAAAATGAACATTATCAAAATTCCTGCTTTCCAAGGCTTGCAATGCACTCACAATGAAAGGGTATATTCATACACAAGCTTCATTAAGTTCCAAAGTAAACATTTTAGGCTTCATTAATCAGAAGTAGATGTAAAAATTATCATTTTCGACCCTCCCCTTCTTTTTTACATAACAATAACCCCGTATAGAATCACAGAATCCTGGGGCTAGAATTCACTCTGAGAGGTCATTTTGTCCATTTCTCTGCCTAAACTCAGAATTACTTAAATCATTCACTTAATGCAGCTGGAATAAAATACACATACACACATACACATACACAATATGCAACATCATGGAATTAATACTGAGATGATTGAATCTTTGATAAACTGAAGCCAGGAACCAAATATGGCTCTATTTTGCCTATAAATCATTTGGTTGAACTAGGGCATATTGGGCTATAAAGAATATTTAAAAAATTAAAAAGAAACCACAAAGCATTTTGCTAGACTATAATCATGACAGAAAACATAATTGACACTTCATATAATTATCCTGCTCTTAGTTCTCTTTCACTCCTAAACCCATGAAAAGTATTTTTTTTACTCTTTTAACTTCCATCACCCCTCCTACTCCTCAAGGGGAAGGGGATAAAGGAGTAATCCAGTAGGGAGGAGTTAAGAATTTTTACATGAAACTAAAGAAGTCATTAATGACATACATTTCTGCATGGAAAAATTTCTCTCTTAAATTATTTGCTTTATTACCATGGAGCAGTACTAGATTCAACTATGGACAGAACCTCTCCAACAGTTTTCCACCCTGAATCCATGTAGTCAGCAAGATATACCCTTTCACTTGTATCTGACCTAGTGCCAGTTACCCAACTTTGGTCTCCTTCTTTCTACTCCCTGGAACATCAGGCTTAGAAGACACAGATATCTAAATTTAATATACCCAACATGACTTAACAAGATTATAAAATGTATTAGATCATAGAGCAGAAATAACTTTCAGGTTTGATAGAATTAAAAAGTTTGTTCACCATGGTGTGTCCACTCATTTTTCCTGGTTGGGTCACAGTCAGTGCCCTACACAAAGTAGACACCTAACAAATGTGTTTTGAATTGAAATCACTTGAAATCCTAAAGTAGCATAGGTTGATGGTTACACTCAACTCTAATATGTTTGCTCAGGGACAGTTGATATCTCAGCATATTTCTCTTCCTCATTTCACTGCTTCCCCAAACAAATACAGATTCTTATGAAACCAAGAAAATGGGTAAAGAATAGAGGAGTAGAAGGAACTGAGCTTATTTTAGGTTCATGGCATAATTTCTAACAGTCCTGTTGCTTGGGTTCTTTTAGGCTCTGGAGATGGACACCCACATTGACATTGAAATTATTAAATACTCAAAGCTAAGCTCAATGAATGTGGCCATGTACTGACTTTGAGGTAGTCTATTCACCGATTTAGTTCTCTCCCTTTTAACTCTACTGGGCAAATCAATGGTCCCTCTTTAGCCAGAGTATAGAGATGGATTTATCCACCCTCATAGAAACTTTTAGAAGATTTCCTTCTATCTAGCCTGGTACAAATAGATAGAAGAAAATCTTCCTTCATTGTATAATGAATGCTATTATTTGCAAATGATTTAAATGAAGAGTTTGAAGTGACCCATAGGTACAATTGTTTAATTGAATGCTCCTTCTAACATGAGTACAGAGCTGGACACTAGTGCAACTGGCTCATCTATTTCAGTGTTTTCAGTAGTTGAACTATCAAGGTACTATTTTTGTATCTGATGACTAAAATCTTTCTTATCATGATCAATTTGATTGTGCAATATGGCAACTGTCAAATTCAGCTATAAAATGCTGACAACAACCTGAGGTGTTGGACCACCTTACCTGAAAATTAATAGAAATCCCAGTGACCTACAAACCAAACCATCTTAAGTTACCTTTGGAAGCACTACATAAAATTCATTTTCCTTTCCTGTCCTCTCTCTTGGTTTCCCTTCTTGAAAAATAAAAATAGAAATTTATATCAAAATTATAATACACTACATTTAATTTTGCTCTCAAGGACAGAACCTCTCCAACAGTTTTCCACCCTGAATCCATGTAGTCAGCAAGATATACCCTTTCATTTGTATCTGACCTAGTGCCAGTTACCCAACTTTGGTCTCCTTCTTTCTACCCCCTGGACTTTACTTGACTTGTTATGGACTATCCAAGAATTTCTGGGATTCTTCCTGACCTTTGAGATAGATAATCCTCTTGGGCAAGTTGTGAAGAGATGCTAAGACATTATTCCTAAAAGCAGGAAAACAATTCTGAAATGTCTTAGAGAGTGTCAGTTTCTCAGTTCATTCGCCTCAGTTCATTATGTTCCTATCAACTGCTCAGATGACACCTCCTAATAATTAGGGATAACAACAAATATCCATGCAACCTGGTAAAAAATGCAGACAATCATTAAGAAGCAAAAATCTCTGTACGTTCTGGTGGCATATGGTTTTAAAGCCTTTTCAGCTGGTTCATTTTAAAATGTCATGGTTATAAATGACATCTGCTTTGAAATAGCTTTCCTATATAAGCTTTCTTTTTAAGTATTGCTTTTCACGAAGATTCTTTCACTACATCAGAATGTCTGTCATTTTAATTGATAAAATTAAGGACTTAATTAAAATGGAATGCAGCAAAAAAAATTTACTTAGGAAAACCTACAATGCCATTGGATTAGCTGGAGCCTCTACCCTAAACCTCCAACTGATTCCATGCTTCATTACTGTTCAACTCTTCCTGGCTACAATATCCACTACAAATGACATATAATGTTTTATTTTTAATACAAATTTCAAAGTACTTCCAATGTTTCCTATATATACTATCACTTATACTCTCTTATGGAATCAGTTGAGCATGGTTAAATGAAGGAATTATGAAATTAAAGGCTAGTGATGTAATTCTGTGGGCTATAAAGTAGTGACAGAAAATTGATGGAGAAAATAGCCACCCACTAAGAAAGCAAGACAAGCTTTAGGTTTTTGTTTGTATCATTATTTTATTCTGTCTCCTTAGAGGGTTTTTTTCCCCACCTTTGTTCTATTATTAATTAGTATGTTTTTCCTTAGTGGTAAACTGAAATCTTGTTATCAGTTCTTCAAATGTCTTATAATTTCCTCTCAACAGCAGATGTTTATGATACAAAGTTATTATGTATCTTAATACCCAGATGTGGATATTCTAGGAAATGGTGAAGAAATGAGTTATAGCTAGTTCACTAAAGTGAGGGCTACTGACCAGTTTGTCTTTTGAGAACCTCTAGCAAAGAAGCTCGTAGTCATAGATTTAGAGCCTGAATGAATCCCAGAGGTCATCTAGTCCAACTCCCTTATTTTACAAACATGCAGATAGTAGATAGCTGAGCTCAGATTCAAACTCACATTCACTGACTCCCAAACCCTGTGCCCTTTCGATTGCACCATGCTATCTCACCAATATTCTATCCAGTTTTCAAATATATTTTGTCTTGACACATTAGTAAGTTCCCAGTGACCACTTTCTGTCCCATAAATTTTTACCATATGAAAAGTTGAGCAAAATTATTTAATAGAGTTATTGCAACTGGAAGACAGTAATATACGTTTCCATTATTATACAAGCATTTAAGAAAGGAGAGAGTGAGAGAAACAGAGAGAGAGAGAGAGACAGAGTGAGCTCATTTTACCCTCAGTCACCTGGAACCATCATTTCTTTCATCCACTTTTTTTTTTTGCTTTTTTTTGGAGGGGGGAAGGCAGGGCAATTGGGGTTAAGTGACTTGCCCAAGGTCACACAGCTAGTTTTGTGTTAAGTGTCTGAGGCTGGATTTGAACTCAGATCCTCCTGACCCCAGGGCCATGCTCTATTCACTGTGCCACCTAGCTGCCCCCCATCCATTTTTGAGGAAGCACCCTGAGGACCTATCTAATTTGCCAAAAACATTCTTATCCCAAATATGAAGCTGACATCTACCCAACCACCCTACATACACACAGACATGCACACATTATGTAAATTCAGTTGAACTTCAGTAGCCAAATTGGCTCAAGAGAAAGAGAAAAAAAAAAAGTATTTTTGAACTGCTTTTCACCCAGGTGAATCACTTACCTGGACAGCTATAATCAGGGCTCAAGCAGAACGGGGTGGTTTCTTAGATCCCTTTGAAAGCATGTTCATGAAGGACTCCTGACACTTTATCCCTATTGCCAGACCACATTCACCAATATATGGATCCTCAGGCTGAATTCACTCTGTAGCTGAACACTAATAAAATTCAAGCCTAATGAACTGTGACCTGCTGCCACATGACCTCAGTGCTTTCTGGAGATAGAGGGACTAAATCTGACATGGTACCTAGCTATTCAGGTCTCAAAGTTTCCCAGGGGCATTGCTTAATTGGAGCCTTTTATTTTTTCTTTCTTTTACCTTTGGGTTAAACATTTTTTTAAAAATAGCACCTTTAATTCACTTAAAATGACTTCTACTATTCTCCCCCAAATCATAGGCTTCTGAATACCTTTAAAACCAACAGCTTGGGGAAGAGGCATCCTGACTTCTAAAGACTTAACTATTAAGAGAATTCACTTCATACATCCCCATCTCAGTGAGTTTCTTCAATAGCCAATCATGGAAAAGAAGCAAGAAAACAGACATTTATTTAGTAACATGCGCAGTGTTAATTAAGTGTTCTCTTCAATACCATCTGACCCGAGGGACTTTCCATTTTTATAAAAAGAATTTGTGGTTTTCATCCAATTGTATTTTTTGTAACAGACTACTGAAAAGAAATGAAAAGATTAAAGAAAGAATTTTCTTAACATACAATTTCTCCTACCCTAGCCACCTCCTTCTTTTTTTCCTATACTGAACAACTTCACAAAATGCTGGTTGAAAAAAAATCAAGTAAGCCCCAACAGAACATGAAAAGGGACAATGGATGTCAATTATTGAGATTCATGAAACATTTATGTAACCACAGTACCAGAATCCAGTTCACCATAAATCCTATCACTGGATTTTGAAGGTTCTATGTATGCTGCTCACTCATAGGAAATAGTTGTAAGTTCAAAGCATCTGCTTTGAAAAGAAGAGAATTGACCCCCCCCCCCAAAAAAAGAATGCCCCCAGAGCACAGATTTACCATGGTTTGCTTCAATTCCAGTTCCAAACTTGAGAAGCATGCTGATATATACATGTATGTGTGTGTGTATATATGCATATACACATAAATGTATATATGTACATATACTTATAAATTATTTTAGAATGTCATTTAAAGCTAATGATGACAATAGATTGAAGCATAGGGTGTCTTGGCAAATGTTCTCAATGCCCATAATCTATTACACAAGTATAGGTATTGGAGTTCATTCTTATCATGTGTGTGGACATATAACAAAAGAGCTATAAACATTCATTTATATATTCTTTACATGTTTACACAGATATCAAAATACCCACAATACCCTTGTGTCTGTAGCAGTTTAATTTAAAGTACTGTTCTGACAGATTGTTTATTGATTGTGTTTTGTCTCCTTACTTCAGTTTAATCTCTGCTGGGATTCATAGCCTCCAAACAAGAATACTTCCCTCCCACCTCCCCCTTGCTGGCTTCCCTTGCCTCCATCTCCTCCCTACAGGTTGCCAGGCTTTACCTGTGCTCATTTTCTACTGCCCTGGTCTCAGCCTGTTCAGGGACCCAGGAGTAGCAGTCAGCTGCATTCTGAGACTTCTTCTCTGCCCTTTTTGCTTTCTTCTTGCGATAGAACACAAACCCCAAGGCCATAGCCAAAAGAAGCAAGGTGGCTGCTACTGTCCCCAAGATATAAAACAAAAGCAATTTCTGACCATCACTGTCATCATCACTTCCATTTACCAAGGATTCTCCTTTCTGAGATCCTCCATCAGGGGTGGTTACTGTGGAGTGGATGATGCTGGAGATCACCTGAATTCTTGGTTTCCTACTGAATGCAGGAGGCCTGGAAGTGTCTTGCATGATGGGAGGATTAGTCTGTTGGGAAGGTCCCCCCATCGTAGGTGCCACATTGTAGGGAATGCTAGTTCCTGGGGTGACCTTGGTACTCTTAGTGGTGTCCAAATCTGAGGGAGAAGAGCCACTGTTCTCTTTTTCTTTCTCCTTTTCCTCTTTCTCATTCTCCATTTCATTCATCTTCTCTCTTTCCTTCTCATCTTTCTCTTGGTGACTGCCACCTGGAAGCCCTGATACAGTGTGATTGACAATGCAGGAGACACCATCAGGTGCTAAATTCCATCCTGGTCGGCAGCCACACAAGAAAGAACCTGGTCCATTGTAGCACAAGCTTTCACAGGGGTTTCTTACCTCAGCACATTCATCCACATCCTGGCACTGGGTTCCATCTTCCCCAGTAGTCTTGTAGCCCTTATGGCAGGCACATTGAAAAGAACCTTCAGTGTTTAAGCATAACTGTGCGCAGGGAGAGCCATCCCCCGCACATTCATCCACATCCCAGCATTCCATTCCATTATGACCTTGGGGCTCATAACCTGGGTGGCAGGTACAATAGAAGCTACCAAGAGTGTTGACACAATTGTGGGCACAGGGTGATCTACTACATTCATCCACATCATCACAATCTAGTCGATTTGGAGTGGGCTTGAAGCCTGCAGGACATTGACACTCATAGTGCTGTCCGGGACCTCCAGGACTGCACTTTGCCTTTCCCCTGCATGGGTTGGGATGACACGGGTCTCGGGGAATACAGGTTACCAAGTCATCTAGAAGACGGTATCCTGGACGGCAGCCACAGAGGAATGAACCATCCCCTCCTTCTAAGCACTCCTGCTGGCAGCCACCATTGTTGAAGGCACAGCCATGACTTGGGGAGGCACAGAAAGGGCCTGGGGTCCCCCAATCAAACAGGTTGGGGCTTCGTTCCTTGCACACGAGGTAGTGACTTTTCTTTTCACCTCCATACCCACAGTTTACATTGGCTGCTGAGGCAAAAGGCACGGCAGCCAGGGAGGTGCTAGTGGCCCCAAAGGGTGTTGTGTAGGTCACTTCACCTGGCCCCCCGAGAGCCACAGGGTGGCACATACCTTTGAAATTGAACTTGCACACGTAGCCCTCAATGTTCCTGCCGGGTGAACCTGGCATGCCACATGGACTTTCTGACCACTTAGGGATTGAATGGGCAGCAGCAAGAGAGAATGAAGAAAGATCCACAAGGAGGGAAGCGCAGCGCTTGGAGATGCATGTGCTCATGGGGTCCTTATGCCAATTGGAGTAAGATGTATTCTCACCTCCTCCCATCCAGCTGAAGCCTTTTAGTGGGTCATCAGGGTCCATACACTTGCTCTTTTCCCGTTGAAGCCCAATCCAGAATTTGACGGTCCGGGCTGGGGCCTCCTTGTCAGGCAGTTGGGCCAGGGCTTCTAGAATGTGCTGGGCCTCTTCTTCACTCTTTATTGTGGCCAGGTTTCCCCCATTGGTACTGCAGCCGAGCTGGGCCTCAGCTGCACTTAGCTTGCCCCAGTGGGCAGTGTAACAGGCAGTCCCAGCACACACAGCAGCTGCCTCCTCCTCCTCTTCATTGCTGGCCCTGGCCCAGGACTTAGGGCTGAACAGCATCTGGGTAAGCAGCAGCAGGATCAGTGGTGGAAGCAAGGCTGTCCCCATTGTGGTTCCCAGCTTTCTCTCAGCAAGAAATGAGGGCCAGATCAGTGGCTGCTGCCTCTGCTCACACTTCTGGAGCTCCTATCTCAGCCCCCAGCTGTAGAGATGGGATCTAAAAGGCACAGACTCATCCACTCTGAACACAAAGGAGAACCAAAAGGCAGCTGGTGTTTCACGTCCCCTTGACCCAAGGCGCATCCTGTGGCTGTTGTGTTTCTTATTTCTCACCGGAGACGGGGGCTTCCTGTAGAGAACAGTTGTGTGACTCCTGTTCCCTTCATGATTTTGTTGTTCCCAAGTGGAGCTACTCAGCGTCTCTTTGTCCCTGGCTAAGTCCTGTGGAAAAGCTGCACTGAAGGGGGAAAAAAATGTAACCCAGAGATACCGTATACTTTATTTTGGCTTCATTTTCTTTCCCATCTGCATGAGAAACTGAACTGGCATGCTGCTATCTGAATAGGCTTTTTTTGGGTAAAGAATTTAAAATTCATATTCATTGGAGGAACTTCTACTAACCCATAATAGCAGAAAGCAGCCTTTTGGTTCACAAACAAACCTTGTACCCAAGTAGGGAGAGTGGGGTGGGGTGAGGGGAAAAGAAGCTGCCCTGAGATCTTGGGACTTGATGACATGGATAGTCATGATTTCAACTTTTTGGGGAAGCGACCAAACATATCTTTTTCATATCTCACATTCTCAATTAGCATTGAGAGCTTTATCATTCATTCCCTCCATGAACTTTAAATAGAGAAACAAACCTCTAAATAGGAATTGGGCCGTGGGAATGTCTGAGTTCCAAATGCTGTCCCAAGCCGTTTGTGGACTTTAAACTAAGTTGGATTATGTAGGCAGTTTGCAAAGCTGTCAGAATCCAGCTTATTAAGTCTTGAGGAAACAGGTTGTTTCACAAACAAACATCCTGGCAAAGGGAAAAAAATTCTCCTGGGCTTGATTTTCTTTGGGTTCGAAACTGATGACTTCAGCTCAGATGTTAAAGCTGTGTGGTGGATTTAGGATATTCTGGATAAAGTGTCAGAGTTGTATGAGAGCAAAAGATAGGGCAGTTGCTACAGGAATTCCCCTCTTGCCCTATAATTAGCCATTTAATTGGCAAAGATCCCTGCTTGTCTCCTCAATTACCACTACACACACACACACACACACACACACACACACACACACACACACACACACACACACCCACCCCTAAATGAAGAAAGGAGCTGGATTTCTCCAGTGCCTTTCACCTTCACTCCCATAAGCCAGCCTGGCAGGGAAAGGTCTGGTTCAGGAAAGGCAAAGTTTAATCTTTGCCTCAGTACTCATAGCCACTTCTAGGTATATATGTGATGCTGATGATATCTATTCCCAGCAGATTCAGGCTGAAGCATCCCTGTCAAAGTCAGTCAGTTCTGGCCTCAGTATGAATGGAAGAAGTGCCCTATATCCCCTTTGCCAAAGTAAAATAAAATAACTTTAAGATGTAGCTCTTTTCTGAAGGGATAAATAGCTGAGTCTGACAACATGCTAAGGAAGAAGAAGTAAACCTTACCTTTCCTAAACCCTCACTTAAATATTATTCTCTATAACCACATTTATACCCACATTAATCCCAGTGATCAAACAATGGTAAAGAAGCATTAATTATGATCACATCAGAATTCTGATTTAATTCACTCTATGTTGAGTGCAGGGTAACCCAAAAGTCTTAATGACGCAGTTTTAATAGCTTACAAATGCAGAAAAACTGAGGGAACAACTTGTATAATGGAAATCACTACAATCTTCTGCTCTGTATTGCCATAGTGCACACTAGGAGCACTGGCTTAGCAAGCCACTTGGTATTCATTTTGAACCATAGGGCTTCTTTAGTGGCAAGTTTCTACAGCCAGGTGTTCCTCACCTATTGAGCTTCCCAAGGAGCTTATTCTACGCTTACCAGAATGAGATCCAATAGGTAGGAGGAAGAGGGACTAAAAAAAAAAAAAACAAAAACCAGTAAGCAGACAAGAAAAGCATTCAGTTATTTCATTTATTTTCTAATTCAACAAACATCAATTGAATGACTACTATGTATAATAATGTAGAAAACATGAGGTTCAACTTTCTGGTTTTCATCTTGAAAGGGAAGAGGGAATCCTCAAACCAATTTCGGTGATACAATCCTAAATTACATTGCAAAATAATAGGTGGAAACTTGTTTGCCAAGTTGACTGACTAACTGTTGAAAAGACGATGAAATATTCCTGTTCTATTTTCTTATCTCCCAACCCCCTGATATCTTTTCACTCTTGTTTCTTTCCCCACTAATATCAGCAAACTCTGCTGGATCAACCTGTGATCTCTTAACCTAGGAAAATTACTGTCTAAATGCTCCTACTCTCTATGCTGACCATTCAGACCCTTCTGGCATGGGAATGTGTCACAAAGGAAGTAGAAAAGATCTTTACAGGGCAAGAAAGACCATGCTTGAAGATCTTGGGAGTGGAGAGGGGAAGGAGGCAGGGCATCAGTATAATATGGCTCAATTTTTAAAAGGTGCTTTGGACAAAATACGATGTGGAAATTCCAAGCCTTACAGCATTGTTCTTCCCTAATGATGATTGAAGAGACTTTATTTAGAGTGAAGGCTACGTCATCTCTCCCAGAGGAATAATTAATAATATTAATAACAAAAATACACAGCCTTTAGGACCATGAAGATTCTTACTCAGGTACTGACTGATCTCTATATGTGAAAGTGACTTTAGATGAGTTAAATATTACTATTAGAAAAATTTAATTTATATATATGGACTTATGGATGTAGTCACTTTTATTTTCACAGACTGAGTGAACACTCTGAGCTGTTTCTGGAAATTACTACTTGCTAAGAAGGGGTTGTTTTGGTCCACAGCTGTCTACAATAAGTCTTGATTATTCAAAGGAATTATTCAGTGTGGATCATCTAGGCCAGTGGTTCTCAACCTTCCTAATGCCAAGACCCTTTAATACTCATATATGGGCGTCTCTGCATGTGGGCACACCTGCCTGGAGATGGATAGAGGAGCAGTGTCTCAGTTCCTAAGACTGTCGGAAATATATGTTTTCTCATGGTCTTAGGCGACCCCCAAAGGGGTCACAACCCACAGGTTGAGAACCGCTGATCTAGGCCCTTGAATAGAAAACTTAAGTAATTTCATAGACTTTGTAATTCAAGTCTATGCCCTGCCTGTTGCCACTTCTTATGTGACCTTGAGTCAAGTTATGTAGAACATCAGTTTCTGGACTAATCAACAAGTGATTTATTAAATAGTGACTGTGCCAGGCACTATGCAAAGAACTAGGAGTCCTATGCTATTGTCCTACTAGTGTTCCCTTATGAGGGGGAAAATGAGATAATTTATAGAAAGTGTTCTGTTACCATAAAACAGCCACTAAATACTAGCCCTTATTATTGTTACATTTAGTGCCTTCTCCCTTCTGTTGTCCACCTTTTAACCATTATCATGCTCACTAGTTCTGGATCAGAGGAGAACAGAAGAGGATGAAGATAGAACTTAGTTGTTATCTATTGAATTGTAACAGATTGGAAATGATTGAAAGGTCTGCCTTAGCCCCCATTGCACAAAGGGCCCATTTTCCTTTTCTTGAGGCAGCTTGTAGTTGAAAACTAAGGGCTCCCCATTAGACTCCTCCCTAGGAAGGCAGTGTTTCTGGGCAATAAAAGGTTCCTTTTTACCAAAAGGAAAAGGATGTTTATTAAACTGTTTCTAGTTAAGCTGACTGATTTTTTTCCATACGCTCAGCTTAATTTCTTTAAGATAAACTGCTTATTTTCTTAGCCATATAAACATTTCATATAGTACTATTAACTTTGTTTGCAGTAACAACTGATTTCAAGTTAATATATTTAAAAACGTATGTATTACATACATTATATGTGTCATGGATATGATATATTAAATACATATTTATAATGCTTGAGATTTGTATAAGAAATTTAGTGGGCAATCATACACACACACATACACACATATATACTTAGGTGTGTATGTACATGTGTACGTGTATATGAGTATGTGTCTGTGTCTGTGTCTGTGTGCATGTAGTGAGTTCCAGGATATGCTGGTGGGTAATGACTTGCATAAATGAGGTGAAATGCAAATTACCAAAAGGGCAACCTATCAACACCAGAAATTCAGTAAGCAACAAGGGAGGATAGATGTTTCCATGGGTTCTTGTCCTAAAACATGAAATGTGATATGGACATTGTTCACAAATAGTGGGGTTTTCTTAGTGGTTCAAAAAAGTTGCCAAGAGAATTTTACTGTATTTGGACAATATTATCAAATGAAAATAAAATGATCTAATTGCTATAAAGAAGTGCCAAGATCCAATTTTGAATAAAAGGAGACATTATAAATTGAGCATCAGCTGAAAAGAAATCATTTAAGTCAAATGGATATGCCCATTTTTTTTCTCTTTCTTGCTATCTTTCATTCATCTGTCACTTGAATTTCTAAATATGTAGGTAACTTGCCAAACCCCAGAGGAGTTTAGGGTGATTCAGTAGAAAGAGTGTTGGATGGGAGTCAGAACATCAGGATTCGAATCTCACCTCTGTTACTTATGAAATAGATGACCTGAGACAAGCCATCTAACCCTTTGGAGCCTCAGTTTCCTCGTATTTAAAATGAACTACTTGGATTAGATGACCTTCTAATTCTAAACTCCTGTGATTATAAGGAGGAAATATGTAGGCTATTTTAAGTAAAAATCACACAAAAAAACATGTTGAGAGAGAAAAAAAATGGAGCAATGTACTTTTTCATGAGAGTACTGCCTATCCACACCTTGTGTAATTAAGGATAGAACAACACTGACTAGGTGAGAAGAATAGAAGGAACTGTGTCTCCTGAAAGGGAAGTCAACAAGTGAGACAGAACATGAGTCGTGGCCATCATTGCCGTTGGCTTTCTCTGATCAAGAGACCACCCTCTTAAACACAATCTGGCAAAATTAGGAACAGAATCTCCAGCACCCCAGCTTTTTCTTGTTGTAGGGGCTCTGACACTAAAGTCCTGCTTGAGGGAACTGTTCTTCCAGCCAAACTCAAATGAATTGCTTAGTCTGAAAATGAAGGGGACAGGGGAATAATTTTAGCTGCTATTGAATAAAATGTATGCTTATTTCAAGCTCTGAGGAGGTCTTTACTCTGCAGTCCATGAGGCAGGCTGTCATCTCCTGGAGAGATTTGGCCAATTGAGCTGGCATCATATATGTTACAGAGGCTTGGCTGGTGGCCATGGTCTCACTCTTTGCCTGGACATTTGACCACTATGGAGATACATGATCAAAGTTGGGTCAGTCATGAAGGTCAGAGATTGATTCTGAAATCTGTTTGTTTCTATGTTGACTAGTTTGCAAGGCTGACAGCACTAGCCTGCTCTGTAAAATCTTGCCTTCCCAATGTACCCATATGCCTGTATAGCCACAGTCTGTAGAAAGATACCCCAAATACTATCCCTGTCCCATGGCATAGCAGAATTAACACTTTGGCATAAATTAAGGAAATCTGGGTCATGAAATCTCTAGATCTAATACTGAATGGGACTTGAAGGATCATGAAATCCAACCCCCTTATTTAAAACTGAGGAAACTGTGGCCTAGATAGGGAAATATTTTCATTAAGGTCGCACAGGTAGATGCTAGGTCCCTCCAGTTATTTCTCTGTATGAAAGTGGGAAAATCACATAATCACTTTCGATCTCAATGTCTTCAACTATAAAAATGAAATAAATAAGATTAGATCTCTCTTCTTCACAGGGTTGTTGCAAGCAGGAAATGAGGCAACAAAGGAAGAAGAAAAAGTGCTCCAAATTCATTATGATACCCAACACTTTCAAGACAACTCAGAGTTGACTACGCAAATCACAGTTTTTAGACTGAATAAAAGGATGTTTTACAATCCGATACACACCATTTAGAAACTTTTTGGGGGGAAGTAGGGAAAGTCAATTCAAGAATGTAGGTATTTTAGAAACAAAAATAAATGTTCTTCTAGAAAATCATTTAGTTTCTGGAAGGGATCCTGAATAACACCTAGTCCAATCCCCTAATTTTTATAGATAAAGCAACAAAAGAAGCAAAATAACAGAGAAATTCAACAACTTTTCCAAACGTCACAAAGTCAGGAATGGTAAGGACTATAATTTCAGCTTCATTTTTCTGATTCCAAATCCAGTCCACCACTTTGATATAACAGAATTGAAACCATTACAGAATTAAGACAATCCTGGGATTATCACAGTAGCTTCCCAAATTCTTTCCTAGCCTCCAAACTGTCCCATCTCAAACCTCTACAATCCATCCTCAACTAAACTGGCAAAGTGATGTTGCTTAAGCATAAATTTGACCAAGATATTCCCATGTTCAATAAATCCAAGAGGCTCTCTAATACTTTTAGGATCAAGTCTTCCTCAGTTTGGTGTTTGCTCCACTCTACCCTTCCAGGTTTACTTTCTATTAGACTCCTTCAAACACTCTTTGGCACAGCCCAGTCTTCCCTCACTGTTCTTCACACATGACATGAAATCTGCTATCTCCATGCCTTTGAACAGACTATCTGTCTCTTGTCCTTTCAATGTATTTCCTTCATAGTATCTTATCAGTATTGGCCTCTTAGTATCTCTAGTTTCCTTGAAATTCAGCTCAAATGACAACTTGAGGCATTTCCTGATAATTTCAACAGCTAGTATTTTCCCTCCCTTATTTCCTCTGCCCCTGGGGGAAAAAAAGTTATCTTGCATTGATTTTGTGATTTTTAAAATTATATATGTACACATCTCCCCCACCAGAATGTAAGCTCCTTGAGGACAGTGTCTTTTTAATTTCTGTCTTTGTATTCCCAGTGCTTGGCAGAGTGCCTGACACATAGTACATGATTACTCAGTGTTTGTTGATTGACTGGCTACAAATCACTTTCTGTATGTAGATACAACATTGGTATCTCAATTTCATAGAAAGAGGGAGGTCTGTGGTCCTGAAAGTCTGGCTAGGAATATCACAATCGAGGACAAAGTGGATAAGAGAATCGGTTCCTCTGAATTCCTAAAACAGTAACCTTTCTAGCAGGCCATACTTTCATACATGTGAACTATGCTCCCACTGAAAATAAATAAAATGCAATTACCCAGAGTGACATTCCAGAACTCAGCAGAGATTAACTCAAGACTTTGGGCAAGGTTCCCAAAAGCAATACCAGGGCAACACTGATAATCCTAGAATAAGCTGTATAGACTTTGGGCTATCCATGCAGAGGAGATGAGACCGTAGCTTGTAAAATTTGAAACCAAAAGAGGCTAAGAGAAACGAGTCATTTTGATAAGAGGTCCCATATCATGAAGGGGAAATCATTGAATCTATTAGGATTTAGGTCTATGTAATCTAGTGTTTCTATCACACACACACACACACACACACACACACACACACACACACACACACACACACACACACACACACACACACACACCCTGTTACAAATCTGAACCAAAATGAAAGTATTTAGCAAGACCATCCCTCCATAAACTTCTGGTTGATTTTCTTCATCTCTGGGTGACATACTAATTTTAAGAAGCAAATGGACCAACTTTTATTTGAAGAAACATGGGGAAAAATAATCTGAGAGTGAGTTTGAAATCTGGAAATTAAAAAAAAGTAGTCAGTATCTCAAATTCTAGGTCTTTATGCAAGGTAAACAAGGGAATAAGCATTTATGTGGCACCTACTATGTGACACATCAGTAGAGAAGGAAATGGCAAACCACTCCAGTATCTTTGCCAAGAAAACTCCATGGGTAGTATGGTCCATGGTCCACTGAGTCAGGTACAACTGAATGACAACAAGAATGAATGTGACAGGCATTGTACTAAGCACCTTACAAAGAGTATCTCATGTAATGCTTACAACAACCTTACGAGTTAGATGCTGTTATCATTCCCATTTTATAGTGGAGGAAACTGAGGGTAAATAACTTGCCCTGGGTCACATAGTTCATAAGTATCTGAGGCTGGATTTGAACCGAGGTCTTCCCTGGCAGGCCTACGGCTCTATCCTTTGTGTCACTTTACTGCCTAAATAACTAGGCACAAGCTGTCCTATGCTATCATTTTTGTTATTCTTAAGACATCAGTGCAAATGATTGCACAATTCCTTCAGTATTAAATGTAAAGTTATCTGAAGAAAAGGTAACCTGGTTTACTTGATAATGAGAACTCACATTTGTATAGTACTCAAGAGACCTATAAAATGTTTTCCTCATAATCATCCTTTAAGATAGACAATGCAAGTCTTGATATCCCCTTTTTACAAATGAGGAAACTGAGCCACAGAGAGGTTAGGTGACTTCCACCAACAAATTCACATAGGAAGCAGTATTTGAACTTAGGTATTCCCTGATTCCAAGTCAAATTTTTCTACTATACCACTACCACTATAAAAACAGAAATATAAGTACCCTGGGATCACTCCTTCGGAGAGTACCCTCCAATACCATTGTTGGTTATGCTCTCCATAAGGGGTCAATCCAGTGTGCAGGCAGTCCTCCAGTGGATCTTTAAACATTGTATGGATTCCAGTGGATGATGTGGGCTGCCAATTGGTCATCTACTGCTTTTGCTATGTGACTGGTACATATTTTATTCTGATCATATAGTCCTCTAATACTCTAATAACATAATTTACCACTGCTTGCCCTGCACAACTTTGACTAACATCATTTTTCAACCTGTTCTTCTACCAACGCTAGAAAAAACACACAAGAGATGGAGAGCAGAAAAAGACTTGTAAGCAAACAGGGACTATTGGTTCCTATCTTTTATAACTTAACATATATATTTTTGTTCTTTAACTATGAATAATGCAGTTTATGATTTTGGTTCAATATACTGTCTTTTAAAAGTTTCTACACGTTCAAATGTTTGTTTTTGTGGTTGTTTGCTCAGTTTGAAATAATAAGGGGAAATAAAAGAGGTAAAAATCCACGTCACTAGCTAAACAGAGAACATTTTGATGGTTTTACTAAACATCTTTTTTTAATCTTGTAGATTGTTATTTCAGTAGCAACACAAAGATGGAACCTAAATGTAGAAGGATAATAATATTTCTTACTACTCCTTACTTATCCCACATGTGAAGGTTAACTCCTCCAAGGCCAGGCTGAGAGTTTAAAATCAACAATCAGATCCAGATGTTTAAGCTTATACCAAATCTATAATGGTAGGATATTGCAGTGGCCCAGTTAAATTCACTTGATTTCTTCAGTAATATGATTGACATGAGACTTTAGGGCACATACAATATAATCTCCCATCGGCTAGTCCCTTCTATAACACCCATGCTTTAAGTCTCTCTCCGTTCTCATCCGTCTTCCACACAGCCACTAAAATGATTTTCCTTAAGTGACAGTCTATCTATGTCATTCTCCTACTCAACTCCAGTGGCTCCCTTTTACTTCTAGGATTAAATTCAAATATTTTCTGGTATTTAAATCTCTTCACAACCAGGCACCATCCTACTTTTCTAGCCTCATTACACGTTATTCTCCCTCCTCTCACCCTATATTCCCAGCAAATTGGCATTCTTTTTTTATGGGGTTGTTTGTTTACTTTTAGTTTACAAGATTCAGTTCCACAATCCCTTGAGTTTCAAATTTTCTCCCCTCCCTCCCCCCTCCTCCCCCATAGCAGCATGCAATCAAGTTTAAGATCTGCAAATACTTTCACATTAGACATTAGTCGGGTTGTAAGGAAGGATTATAACCCACAGAATGAACAATGGGAAAGAGGAAACAAAACCAAACAAGAAAAAGAGAGAGAGCAGGTAGTTTGCTTCAGTCTGCATTTAAGCTCTGTTCTTTCTAGATCTTTCTCTGAATGTAAACATCTCCTTCCATCATGAGTCTTTTGGAGTTGTCTTATAACCTTGCATTGCTGAGAAGAATACAGTCTATCAAAGTCAGTCATCACACATACGTTGTGTCTGTAATTGTGTACAAATTTCTCCTGGTTCTGCTCTTCTCACTCAGCATCAGTTTGTGTAAGTCTCTCCAGGTAAATATAAAGTCTATCTGCTCCTCATTTCTTATAATACAATAACATTCCATTACGTTCATATACCACAATGTGTTTAGCCATCCTCCAATTGATGGGCATCCCTTTAATTTCTAATTTTTTGCCACCACAAAAAGAGCTGCAGTAAATATTTTTGTACATACGTGTCTTCCTCCCACTTCTATGATCTCCTTGGAATACAACCCTAGAAGTTGCATTGCTGGGTCAAAGGGTATGCAATTATTTATAGCCATTTGGGCATAGTTCCAGATTGCTCTTCAGAATGGTTGAATCAGTTCACAGCTCCACCAACAATGCATTAGTGCTCCAATTTCTCCACATCCTCTCCAGCATTTGTCATTTTCCTGTTTTGTCAACTTAGCCAATCTGACTGGTGATATGTGGTACCTCAGAGTTGTTTTGATTTGTGCACTTTGGGATTCTTGCTATTCCTCATAGGAGACTCCATGTTCCACTTCTCTATCTTTTCATTGGACCTACCTGATGGCAACTGTGCCCTCCCTCCCTCCTCACATCTGCTTTTTGGAATCCTTGCTTTGTTTTGAGACTCATCTCATGTGCCACATGCTACGTAAGGGCTTTACTGGTCTCCAAGCCACTTCCCATGGACGTTAAAGTCAGTGTGCTGAAGATATTCCAGTAGTCACTCAGTCAAATCATTTATTACATGCCATGTACTGTGCTAAGTGTGAGGAATGCAAAGAAAGACAAAGGAGAGTTCCTGCTGTCAAGGAGCTCACAGTCTAATAGGGGTTGGAAGATGGGTACAGGGAGATGGAGGGTCATGTCCAGGCAACTGAAAAGACACCAGTGTGACTGAATCACAAGAGTATGGGGTCATGTGGGGAGAGGAGTACAAGGCATATAAAGTACGTGAAAGTTGCTAATTCATCATCTTTTGCTTTTCCTATACGACCATCCAGGGTGTTTTTTTCCCAACACACACACACACACACACACACATCCCTATATCTATATCTTTATCTATAATATCCTTCTGATGATAGCTTCTATGCTGCTAATATGTATCTGTTCTTTCCTCCTTATCCTCCTAGCCCCCTCAAGGTTAATTTGTGTTTTGTATACAACTATAAATGTGCATGGGACAGCTAGGTGGCACAGTGGATAGAGTATAAGTCCTGGAGTCAGGAGGACCCAAGTTCAAATATGGCCTCAAATCCTTACTAGCTGGGTGACCCTGACAAGCCGCTTAGCCCTGTTTGCCTCAGTTCCTCATCTGTAAAATGAGCTGGTAAACCACTTCAGTATCTTGGCCAAGAAAATCCCAAATGGGGTCATGGAGAGTTAGACATAACTGAAAAACAATGACAAATTTTATGTGTGTACTGTCTTTCTCATTAGAATACAAGCTACATGAAAACAGGAACTGTTAAGATTTCATTTCTGCAAACCCAACAGTCTAACACAGCAGCTGGCATATGGTGGGTACTTAATAAATGCTTGCTAATATTATTGATTGAGTTCAATGACAAGAAGCTCACTACTTCCTGAGATGGCCCATTCTATTGTTGTTCAGTTGTATACAACTCTTTGTGACCATGCTTTCCATTTGGATTTCTTGGCAAAAATACTGGAGTGGTTTGCCATTTCATTTTAGAAATGAGGAACTCAGGCAAACAGAGCTTAAGTGACTTGCCAAGAGTGAAACAGTTGGTTAGTGTCTAAGGCCAAATTTGAACTCAAATCTTCCTGACTCTAGGCCCAGAGCTCTGCCCATGGAGGCACGTAGTTGCCTGTTCTATCATTAGGTATCTCTAATTGATAGGAATATGGATTTAGAACTGGAAGGGGTCTTAACTCCTTCATTTTACAGATAAGGCAACTGAGACTCAGAGTGGAGAAATGACATGCCCAAGATAGCATGGCTACTGAAGAGCAGAGCTAGGATTTGAAGGCACGTACCCTGATTTCAAATCCAATACTCTTTCACTGTACACCATGCCACACCATGATAGTTGAACACAAACCTTTTTTCCCCTCTTTATATTTTAATCCAGTGGTCCTACTGCTACTTTTGAAGAGGTCAATGTGCCTCTCTATAAGAGTACTGTTGTGCATCCCATGTCGAAATAAATTTTTAAAAAATAACATTTATTCAGATAAACTGAATCTCTGGGAGGATCACAGAACTAGAAGATGGCCAAAACCAAAGTCTAGTCCAACAACCATCTAGTCCATCTAGTCCAACATCCTCATTTTACAGAGAAGAAAACTCAGGTCCAGGAAACTTAAGTGACTTGCAATTATCAGAGGTCAGATTTAAACAAAAGGCCTCTGACTTCAGAAGCACTGCTTCTTTCATGGTGCCCTATTGCTTGCCAGACTTTCAGCCAGGACTGGGAAGAGATTCTGCAGTTTCTGATTCTTTCCCTATATAGGGAATTCTCCCCCAAACTATACAATGAATTGTTTATTGACTAGAGACCTTTCCCAGTAATGAAGTGATCAGAGCCCTACTGGACTTTGTGTCTTTTAACCATCAACTTGGTCTGACTTGGGTTTTTTGGAAGGGTGACTCACACTCCCCAACTGCATCTGAGTTTCATTTTCGTTGTGGATTTTGTCTTTCCAGAAAGGCCTACATCCAGTAGGCCTTCCATCCAGGCCTATAGAATCTTCCAACAAAATATCCCACACTGTCCTGCCCCACCCCCAAGTGTCAAAGCACTGGATATTGTCTGGATTTCATCCGAAACTATGAGTCATTCCTTGGCTGCCCCACCTTTCCCTAGCTTTGGTGGAAAGAAGAAGAAACAGTATTCTGTAAGTCACTTGACTGATTTTCTCTCTTCTACACTTTTCTTGAAGATGGAATGGAAAGATTGAAATAGTTATTGGGGGCCTGGGAGAAATGAAATCATGATTTTCGGAGTAATGAGCATTTGAGCAATAAAAGCAGCATAGAGTAGTGGATAGAGACCTCTCCTTGGAGCCCCAAAAATGTGGGTTCAAGTTTTGCCTCTATCATATACATCTATATATATATATATATATATATATGTGTGTGTGTGTGTGTATGTATGTATTAACTGTGTGAGCCAGGGAAAGTAAGTCATTGAACCCCTCAGTGCTCTAGGCAACTCTGTAAGATTATAAATTGTAAAAGAAGGTCCCAACCTACAGTGGCAGAGGGAGTTTCCTAACCTTAGAGTTCTTTATATTTATGTCTATTTTGGGTCTGACATAGAAAGAGTTTAAACAAATCTATGTTATTCTCTTTGGTAGATAAATATCAAATTTCTATACAATATCTAGATGCCAGACAGTGTGATTTGGAGATCTGCTTATAACCTATTACCACTCCCAAACTGACATGCTTCAATTACTCCTTAATTACTATATGATGCTTTAGTTTATTGGCATGTGTGCTGAATTTAAAGATAACAGAGACCTGAGTTCTGGTCCCATCTTGATATTCATGAGTTATATGACACTAAGCAAGTCACTTAACTCTCTGAGATGAAGGATAATAATATTTACAATACTTATCTTGTAGAATTATTAGGAAGAAAGTGCTTTGTAAAGCTCAAAGCACTATAGGAATGTGAATTATTATTATATAATTTTGTTATCTTAAAATGGAAAATTAGCTTAGGACATGCCAAAAGCTTTCCTGAAACACTGCATGGCATGAGGAAGAATTCACTTTATATGAATGAAATTTTCAGAACTAGGTTTCCCTCCCAGTCCTGAACTAATCCATGGCATTCTCCCCAAGGCTTCAATTTACCTGATCACAAAATGGCAACATACCATAACAATAATGACAGAAAGCAAAACAATGGGGATGTAAAGGCAATTCTTCCTTATGAAAAGTGGAAAAAATAGATAAAATGGACTTAAGTGTAAAGAATAAAAAATTTCAAGTCAGTATAAAGAAATTTCTAACAATTAGGACTGTCTAGTAGAAGAATATACAACCTGTTGTGATAGTGAGTTCCTTGTCACTAAAGTATTCAACCTGAGGTTATTGTGGACATTTCATTAGATTACCTTTAGAAACCCTTCTTACTATAGATTGCGATTTAGAGACTATGTGATTCTCTAAGTCATCTTAATGGAGAGGATATTCAGACAATATGCTGCTCTCACTGGCTTGCCAAATACCCATGATGGGAGACATGGCCCCTGGAAGTGGCCATGGCTCTAAATAGAGAAAGGAGACCCTGGAAAATGGTCGGACAACCTCATAAACATGCAAGGTGGTAATTCCTGGACTGCTGAGGGGAGGAAACTACCTAATTGCCCTCTGGCAGAACTGACCCACAGGAAACTTCTTCAAGATTTGGGCTATCCATGTGGGAAAAGACAGGGAATTCTTGATGATACATGTCTCAGTTACTTCTGAGGGGTGAAACAGCAGGGCATTTATTCATTCCTTAGCTTGCTCCCATTTTAATTTACATAATTTTTCTCAGTGCCACCTTTTTCCCATGAGAAAGAAGTGAGTGATGGAGAGGAAATGGCATGAAATTTGGCCAATTCAGGTTCGAACATGCAGGCCTCACTTTAGGCATAAAAAGCCAGGGCTAGGTGAGACTCACCTAGATTCATGATAAAACATGAATTTTTCTCCTCACTCCTGAGCTTGTCTTACAGGGTTAGAGAATCCAAAGCCTTAGGGTTTTCACCATTGGGTCTGAGTAACAGAATATATGCAGCATTTGCTTGCTTACTTCTTATTTCTTAAAGAAACAGCATCTTTAATTGGCCCATATTCTGTCTCTCTGCCAAAAGCCATTCAGGGGTAAAATCTTCCCTAACCCCAAGTCCTTCTGTTAGGAAAAAAAATGGTGGAATGTTACAAACATCCTTCAGTTAGGACTCTATATAGCACAAGAAATAGAGAATGGTACCATAAAGCCACACTTGTGAATCAAGTCTAGATGGTGTCAATTACTAATTACAAATAACTTGGCTTTTACTGGTGTGATCTATTAACCCAATTCCCAAAGACAAACAAGACAGATTTCTTAACCCAAAATAACATTTTGTTTTTTTCCCTGTACCTAGATAAGGCATATGATGAAGGAGGGGGCGTTATGAATCATATAGTTGGAAGGGGCCAGGTCAGTTTTGGCCTGCCTCTTAACATCAGTCTGAATGTTGATGCAGCATAGAGTAGACAGGAAGAGAGGAGTTAAATGAAGGTGACAGATTGGGATGTGAGCTAGTCAGCAAGATTTTCAAAGTTCTGTTAGAGACATTGTATTATAAATTCTGAGATCAGAAGCATCCCACATTCATATGCAAATTTTAAAATTAGATCCTGTTAAACTTGATTTCTACACTTGCCAAGAAACCAATGAAATATTTCTTAAGGATCTATGATATGTTCCATAACCCAAACTTAGTCACTGTTTTCTGTTTTCTTTTCTTCCATTAAAGGGTAGATGCACTAGAGTCAATTGTATTCCTGCTACCAAATTTTGGCTTATAGCCTACTTCACCTGCAGCTCTTTTTAGATCTAATCACTTCCCTTTCCCAGAAAAATTCCTTAGTATACTCAAACTAGATGATTCACATGTATGCCTGGGTCACATCAGAATTTTACTACCCACTTTACTAGTTCCATTTCATTAGTCTCTGGATTTTGGCAGCCAGAATAGATGTTGAAAGGGAATCCAAAAGTGGTATCACCACTCAAGGCTTCCTCCCCTTAACCCCACCCCATTCCTCTTCCTCTTTTCTTTTTTTTTTCCCTCTTCCTTTTTTCACAGCAATTTCAAACATGATTCCTGAGATGCTACAGAAAATACTTTTGAAAGATTGAAAGGAGAATTTTGATATTAGATCATAAGAGAAGTCTGAACACCAAGAAGATGAGAGATGAAAGGAATGTAAGACAAAGCAATGTTCTGAGTTAATAAGAGGGAAAGAAAGGATATGCTGAAAAGTCTAAAACAGATCTATCCATGCTTCACGTTTAATTTTTTTTATTATTCCATTTAGCAGCATCTCTGCCAGTTTTAGAGGGACACCAAAAATATTTTTGTTATTATTTTCAGAAGCAGAAGCTAAGACACAGAAATGAAGTACCACCCATACCTAAGAGAGTGGTGTGGGTGAAATCAGGAAGAATAGAATCAGAAAAGCAGCATGATGTAATAGAGAGAAGACTAGCTCTGGAATCAGATAAGCTAAGTTCAAATCCTTGCTCTGTACTTCCTAATAAACAAGTCACTTATCTTGGGGAAGGTATGGGAAGAGAGAGGGAAGCAGAAAAAAAAAAATCTAAGTTGGTCTTTTCATCTCTTAAATAAGAATATTCTGCTTCTAAGATTCATTCACCTCCTAACTTCCTAGATCCTATAAAACTCCTTTTTCATGAATTTGAGGCTAAAGCAAAGATTTTCCTATTCTCTTGGCTGACATGAACATTAGAAGCAATAAGACAGGAAATGGGCATAGGAACAAGAGGGAAATAGACACACTATTGGATTTCAAATTGGAAGGATTTATAGGCCATATAATCTATTACTTTTATTTTGTAAATGAAAAAATCAAGGCCCAGAAAAGTTAAGCAGCCTAACCAACAACATAAAGTTTAGTAAACAAGAAAGGTTGGGTTTGGATCCACATGTTTTTATGTGTATCTGCATTAACATATATACATACAGCTATATATGAATTGGTATTCACATACATATATAATACATATATATATAAAATATATACACGAATATAGACATAACCAATTGTTTATAAATCTTTAATATCAGTCCTTATTAGGGGTATACAAATTGTGGAGTTCCCCCCCCCCCATTTGAGTACTCTTATCCTAGTTGCATTGATTTTGTTTTTATAGAAGCTTTCCAGTTTCATATAATCAAAGTTATCTATTTTATCTTTTGTATTTATCATCCTTTCTTTGGTTAAGAATATATCTCATACCTCAGAGAGGGATATGATCTGATGGTCTTCTAATTTTTTCATATGATCTTTAATATCAAGGTCATACATCTATGTAGAATGGAAAATAAAAGAGAATAAACATTTATTAAGCACCTACTATGTGCCATAGACTTTGGTAAGTGATTTACAAATATCTCATTTTATCTAATGACAGCCTTGTGAGGAAGGTGGTATTACGACCCTCATTTTATAGTTGAGAAAACTGAGATATGCAGATAAGTGACTTGTCCAGGGTCACTTAGCTAATAAATGGATGAGATCAGAGTTGGACTCAGGTCTTTCTGACTCTAGGCCCAACACTCTATCCACTGGCACTATTGTAAATATGCATTCTAAAATGTGGTTCAAAATGTTGATCAAAACCTAATTTCTGCCAGACTACTTTCCTGTTTCCTCAATAGTTTTTATCAACTAAGGAATTCTTTCCTAAGAAATTTATATCCTTTGGTTTTTTCAAACCCTGTGTTTTTGAAGTCTGTTGCTTATGATTCTTCCTTGTCCATCTTGTTACATTGATTTACCTCTTTATTTTTTAATCATTGTAGGATGGTTTTAATGACTGTTGCTTTAAAACATAGTTTGAAGTTTAGAAGTGCTATTCCCTCTTTGTCTCGATCTCTTTTCGCTGGTTTTCCTAATGGGGTTTATGGGGTATCCTGGGAGGACTAGTATCTCTGGTGTGAGGGCTTGGTGAGCCCTTTTCAAGCCTGCTTATCCACCTTTGGGGTCTACCTGCCAGCCAACTCTCTCCTGTGGCTCCAAGAAGCTGTATGCCCAGCAGCCATACCCCAGTAGAACTGTTTAAGCAAAGTGGATAAACCAAGTAGAGAGTGACCAAAAGGCCTCAAATCTGTTGGTAAGTTAGGGAGATGTCTACCACAAGCATGAGGAACTTCTCCCCCAATCTAATGGGAAAATGAATACAATTTGTTCCAAAGGCCATGAAAGCATCTGAGGCAGGTGCTGTGAAGTGCTTGGTCAGATATTGAAGACACCAACGTCACCCACTGCATCCTGGACCATTACCAGTTGTGCTGACTTTGTCTTGCCACTGGATTTCAATGAATACGTAGTAAGGCTGTCAATTTCTGTATCTCTACCTCACTTGCCCATGATGTCATCGGTTCTCTTCAAAAAGATGAACAACAATTTTCCCTAATGTTCTCAATCTTTCATTTTTCAGAATGGATTTTGTTATTGCTTTTATTGAATCCTATAAAGTATGCTTTTGATAATTTGATTGATGTAGCAATAAAAGTGTAAATTAATTGTGGTAGTAATGCTATTTTGCTTACATTGAGTTTGGTTTTAGACAGCTGTATAAAATTAAAGAGGATCCTTCTATGACTACTTTATAGGGTGGGTTTAAAAAAATAAATGAGTAGTGTACTTTTTCAAAGGCTTTACCTATATCTATTATAATGATTGGATGAGTTTGCTTTTAATGTAATTAATTATATTGATCATTTTCCTGCTATTGGGTCCTCCTTGTATCCCTGGTATAAATCCAGCTAGGTTATGATGAATGATTTCTGGAACCAGTCACTGTAGAGTGTTTGGGAGAATTTTGTTTAAAAATTTTAAGTCAGTATTCATTAGTTACCTTGCTCTATAGTTCTCCTTTTTTTTTTTTTCCTTCCCTGATTTAGGTTTTAGGTATCGGGACAACATGTGTATCATAAAAGAAATCTGCTGTTTTCTTTCTCAGTTTTTGATAATTTGTGTAGTATTGGTACCATTGATCTTTAAATGTTTGATAGAATTTTCTTGAAGTTTGCTTTCTTTGTTAATTTCTTTACAGCTAGTTCCATTTCTTTTTCTAAGACTGAATTATTTGATATTGCTATTTGGCATTCTGTTGGTTTGGGTGTTTTAAATTATTGAAAGTATTTCTCTACTGCTTTTGTGTTCTCCATTTTGGTAGCATATAACTATAGAAAATAGGTTCTGGTAATTCTTTTTTATTTATCCTTGTTTTGGTGTGATTTCAGTTTGTTCATTTACTATTTTGTTGATTTAATTTTTTGCCCTCTTCTTTTTAATCAGATTAACTAAGGGTTTATGGATTTTGTTCATGCTTTTTAAAACATGCTTTCAAAGAAACAAGTTCTAGCTATATAATTTCTGTAGATTTCTTTTAAATTTTATTCTATCTATTTGCCCTCTAATATTTTGTATCTCCTTTTTTTGTACTTATTGTAAATTTATTTATGTGCTGGCTTGCTAATTTTAAAAAATGCATATTCATTATATACATAGTCATTTCTTTTTTCTGTCTTGTCAATGTATGTTTATATGGATAGGATTTTTCACCTGAGGACTGATTTAGCTGCATACCAGAAATGTTAATATGTTATTTTATCACTATCATTTTTCACCTAATTATTATTTCTATGATTTGTTCTTTGACAAATTTATTGTTTAGATTTCATTGCTAAGTCTCCTTCTGGTCTGTGCCTTTTGTTTTTGGACTCTGAATTGCTTACTATTTTTGCATTATAGTTTTTTAAAGATATGTTTACTATTTCTATATTTTTACATTTGCTTGAAATATCTCTGATCTTAAGTACATGATCAATTTTTGTAAAAGTTCCATGTAGCAATGGGAAATGTGTGTGTGTGTGTTCTTTAGAAGTACAATTTATAAGATGCCATGTCTTTTAACTTTGCTTTCTCCAGCAATTTGTTCAATTCTGTTTTTTTTTCTTTTGTTTATTCTTCTGTTTCACTTATCCAAAACCAAGAGTGACTGAAATTTCCTGCTACTATTGTATTACTGTCTATATATTCTTGTGTGTCAGTTTATCTTTTCTTTGTAAATTTAGATATTAAGGCATTTGGTGTATATAAACTTAATATCAGTATTATTTTATTGACTATTGTTCTTTTCAGAATAATGGAGTTTCCTTAATTATCTCTTTTTTATGTTATGAATGTTTATTTTTTTACTTTATCTAATAGTATGATTGTAATTCCTGCTTTTTTTGATTCACCTGATGCATATTAATTTTTATCTAGTCTCATTTTTGTTAATTAGTTTTTATATACTAGTTTAATTTTTAGATGAATTTTTTGTAAGCAACAAATTGTGAGGGCATACTTTCTTATTTAATCTGTCAATCTTTTTAATTTTATTGGATTATTTGACCCATTCACATTTAAAATTATGAGATAGGTTTATATTTTTCTCCATTGGTCTCTAATATCTGTGTTTTCCCCCTAAAACTAGGATTTTCCCTTCTTTCTCTATAAATATAGTGACTTATATCTTCAGTTTTTTTAGTCTAATCTACCTTTTGGCAATCCTATTCCTAACAGCTCTTTTCCTCCTACACTCAAGGTCCACTCTACCCACACCAATAATAATATTTGCTGAATTAAGTTGAACTTAAATTCAATTAGAAGCCTTAGTGGATAGAGTGCTGAACTTGGAGTTGGGAAGACTGGAATTCAAATCCAGCTTTAGACACTTATGAGCTATATGATCTTGGGCAAGTCAATTAACCTCTGTCTGCCTAGGTTTTGTCATCTGAAAAATAAAGATAATAATAGCCCTTATGTCCCAGGAGCATTGTCAAAATAGAATGAGATAATACTGGTAAGGTTTTTGCAAACCTTAAAGCCCTATATTTTTAAATATAAACTATTATTGTTGTTGTTGTTATTTTTAATTATTGTCACTATTATCCCATAGAATCTTAGTTTTCTCTTCTGTAATACAGGAATGATTTTTGGAGAGCTATCTTGAATTATGCCTCCAAAGAGTTATAAAACTGTGTATACCCTTTGACTCATCAATTACCCTGTCTGGTCTGTTTCCCAAGCTGGTCAGGGAAAAAAAGAAAAGGAACCTATATGTTTTAAAATATCTCTAGCAGGTCTCTTTGTGGGAGTAGAGAACTGTAAATTGAGGGGATGTCCATCAATTTGGAAATGACTGAATAAGTTGTGGTGTATGGATATTCAAATCAACTACAAAGGACCCACAAAGAAAGACACTATCCCCATCAGACAAAGAACTAATATATAGAATTATGTATTGTATGGTTTCATATATGTATATATATGTATATATATATATATATATATTATATATATATATGCATGTCTAATGTTGGCCTTCTCTAGTGTGAATTTGGGAGGGAGGCAGGGAAACAGCTTGGAACTCAAATGTAACAAAAAAACAAAAAATAAATGCTTAGAAGAAAAAAAAACTGGAAATTATTATCTTTATGCTATGTAACTCACAGTTGTTGCGAGAAACAAGGCAAAATAAATAAAGTACTTCACAAACTTTTTTAAAAGTACTATATAAATGTCAGGTTTTGTTTGTTTGTTTTGTTTCTGAGAGGCAGTATTACATGATGAATAGATTGCAGGACTTATAGTCAATAGCCCTGTAACCAAATCTTCTGATACTTAGCTGTTGTGTGCACTGAGCAAGTTAATTAATTTCTATGAATTTTTGTTTCCTCATCTATAAAGTGAGAAGAAAGAAAAAGACATTTTAGAAATAAGTATAATGCAACCCTATTTCACTGGGCTGTTATAAGGAACAAATGAGTTATAAAAAAGCAACAAGGAGCCCTGAGGGAAAGAACAGGTGGTAGTATGCGCCACACAGTGAAACCACAACCTTAATTACCATCTTTCTCTCCCCAGACCCTAATGAAGACAGCTCAGGACCCTGAACCCAAGAACCTAGGGTAGGGGTGGGGAACCTGCAGCCTCAAGGCCACATGTGGCCTCAGTTTGGATTCAGTCAAAGGGCCACCATGAAGGCCTAGAGAGCCACATGTGGTCTTGAGGCTGCAGATTCCTCACCCCTGAGTCAAGAGAATAGTAATGCTTCCAGCCCAGTGCCAAGAATTGGCTACATTACACAGTAGAAAGAGTGCTGCGCTAGAGTCAAGAAGACCTGAATTAAAATCTGAATTTGTACACTTGCTATGTGACTCTGGGCAACTCACTTCACCTCTGTTTACCTTAATTTCATTAACTGTAAAGTGGAATAATAATAATAATAATAATAATAAAAACTACCTCCCAGGGTTACTGTGAAGATCAAATAATAGAAAAATGTTAAAGTGCTTAGTACGGTGCCTGGCGCATACTAGGTACTAAATGAATGCTCATTACCTCCCCAGTGCTCAAAGTCATAAACCTCGGAAGCAATCCCTGTGAAGATGCAATCTTGCAGTGGCTTCTACAGGTGCTCTAGCTGTATCTACTAAAGACTCCCAAAAGAAAGTTCTTGCCACCAAAATCATGGACACTGTCAAATGGTTTAACGTCAGAAGCTGAAATGTTATTTCTCACTGGAAGTGATGGTAAAGGAGAAACATTACCATTGACTTTATAGCTGTACCCTAAGGACTATGGACCTTTTTCATCTGAATTATAGCTGAATCCTCCTGTAAGTGTTGCCTCCTCTATTAGAATTATGAGCAAGGTCTAATTCCCATTTTTGTATCACCAGTTAAGCGTGGTGTTGTTATACTGTAAGTGCTTAATAACTGTGTTATTCCTTCATTCATCATACTATTCATCACTATTTGCATACTTTAAAGCACTATATAAATGTCAACTATTACATCAAGTTTGGAAATCAACAAGACACCCAGTTTGGCTGGATCAAAGATTGTGGGAAAGGATAAAATATTATGGGAAAGGTACTTTCCCATGCCTTAAAGCACCATAGGATAAGAGGAGAAAATGAAAATGTAGGTCATTCTTAGTAGAAGAAGTTGTAATTATAACATTCACAATGAAGCATGTTCTAATAGAAGTATGTTGCATATTCAGAAAACAAAGGACCTAGAGGTGGCAGCAGCCATAGCAGTGGCTACAGAGGTAGATGGCAGCTGAGGAAAAGATGAGATAGATAACTGAAGATGGAGCTGTGGATGCCAATGTCCGGGTTAACAGCTTGCCATTTTCTCCCAGCAGTGTCTGGACCTGCATAGTTGCCCAAGTCCTCCCTTGCTATTCCCCATTATAGCTTTTTACCCTGGCAAAATATTGACTCTTCAAAGGCAAGGACTCTGAAACTCTCTCTGTCTCTGTCCCTCTCTCTGTCTGTCTGTCTGTCTGCCTCTGTCTCTCTGTCTCTCTCTCTCTCTGTCTCTCTCTCTGTCTCTCTGTCTCTGTCTCTGTCTCTGTCTCTCTCTCATAGCAGGTATTTAATAAATGCTTGTCGGCTTTCTGCAATCCCACCCATTGTTCCTCTGCCATCTTGTGGAAAACACAAGTTTATCTCATTGTTGTTGTTCAGTTGTGTCTAATTCTACATGACCCCATGGACTTTATTCTGGAGGGTTTTCTTTTCAAAGATACTAAAATGGTTGCCCATTTTCTTCTACAGTTTGTTTCCATTTTACAGATGAGGAACTTAAGCAAATAGGGTTATGTGACTACCCAGATGCACATGGCTAGCAAGTGTCTGAAGTCGGATTTGAACTCAGAACTTCTTAACTCCAGACCTGGTGCTTTATCCACTGTCCCACCTAGCTGCCCCGTTAAGCTTCATCAATTACCTCATTAACACTCATCAGTTGAGCACTCCATCAGCATAAGAATGATTATGAGAAATTGTTTGCTTTTGGTAAATTAGCAACCAGCACTTAATTTATACCCATTACAGCAAAGTGAATAGTTTCATTTTAGGAAGGACATATTATTACTGATGACTTAGAGTTATTCATTGTAGCTATGAGAATGAGGGCTCCTTCAATCCAAACAATATAAAAATATAATTGTCAATTATATCCCATTACATTTATATGCTATAATACATTCAGCCATTCTCCAATAGGTGGATAGTACTCTTAGTTTCTAGTTTTTTGCCACCACAAAGAGATGCTAAAAATATTTTTTTGTGTGTTACATGGAAGTCCTTTTCCTCTTCTTTGCTCTTTTTATAGTATGAGCCTAATGATGGCATTGTTGGGTCAAATGATGTAGATAGTTTAGGAACTTATGGAGCATAATTCCAAGTGCTTTGCAGACTGCTTGGAAATTTATGTCAATTGGGAAAAAACATTCAAAAGAGAAGACCTTGAAGAATGTTTAAAAATTTGTTGTTTGATAAGAATGCCAGAAGTAAGAGGCAGTTAGTTAAGTGGCACCAGTTAGATAGAGTGCTGGACTAGAAAGTGCTTGGACATTGACCTTAGGAAGATCTGAGTTCAAATCTGATCTCAGACTCTTACTGTGTGACTTTAAGCAAGTCACTTAACCTCTGCCTTACTCAGTTTTCTGGCCTGTAAAATGGAGACAATAATAACACCTCCATCCCAGGGTAGATGACCATTTGATAAGAGTTGGTTCAGTGGACAGAGTATTGGATTTACCAGTTTCATGATTCTGGGTAAGACATTTAAACTCTCTGGCTATTTTAGTTTATGTGTCTGTAAATTGGGGACAGTAATAACACCTATCTCAGAAGGTCCTTGTGAGGATCAAATTAGACTATATACATACATATATATATATATATATATTACTTACATATATGTATATATATTATATATGTGTATATATATTTATATATATATAAATATATGTATATTTATATATATATAAATATATATAGATACAGATACAGATAACACTTTGAAGACTTCAGAGTATTATCTAAATCCTAACTATTATGATTACAGAAAAATTTTTGTTCAGACGTGTGGGACTCTATGGCCAGCTATGAGATCTCTTTTGATTTTGAAATTCTGAGACTGTTATTTGGTTAGATTCTCCTCTGAGTGCTTACTTACTGTATGGGGCAAACATGTTTGGTACTGATATCGCTTCATTGTGTGTGAGATCTGTAAACTTGAAGTGGTCTCCTGGTTTGAATGACTTGTGCATGCCTCTTTTCATTTCTTGGCCTGTGTGAGACTGATTGCTGCTCCTACCTTTGTAGATTCATCTGAAGAATGGTAAGTTGTATTCCAGAGTCATATTTTTTAATGTGTATCAAGTGAATCCTAAAATGAAGGAATGAAATAAGGGATCCTAAAACAGAGGAGAGACTCTGCCTCTTTCTGAGGCCTCAATTTTTCAAATGAAAAATGGGGATGATAATGGTGACCTTCTCCATGCTTTCCTGGAGCCTTCTTGAGCTTTTGCATGTGAAGTTACTTCCTGAGAGATGTTCTAAAAATACAAAGGCATGATTAAATGATAGCAGCCTAGTGGCAAGTGTACACAGCACAGGGTCATTTCCAACTTGTACTAAGATTTCATAAAGAGTTGGCCCACAATCATGTCCCTGAGCATTTCAGCTGTCCCAGATTATGGTTTGTGGTACCTCAGTCATTGTCTTTTGATGAAGAGCCTCTTCTGTCCACACAGCAATTTCATTTCCTTAGAGACACAGAGACTCCAGAAGTGTCAACACTATCACCTTCCCCCTGCCCCCCAGTCAAGGTCAGGCTACATTTCCCTGAAATTGTTATTCTATTTAGGACATCAGGGGCTTACCAACAAAATCACAGGCTCCCAAGATGACAGAGCAGGAGAAGCCTTTGAAATCATTTAAGCCAAGAGTTTCCAACTTTTTTTCAATCCTTTTACCTCTCAATAAGCCTTCCCCTTGCCCCTACTGAATACAAAAGGAAATAAATTTTAGAGTTTACCTTGCATATACATGTAAATTAAAAAAAAAAATACTAGGAACAAAATTAAAGCCTTGTGGGCACATTTAGGAAGAAACTTTCTCTTAACCCCTGGGGATCCACATATACTATATTAAGAGCCCCCTAATTTTGTCCTACCTCCTCACTTTATTAGTGAAGAAATTGAGAACTAGAGTGTAAGAACTGACTGGGACTGTCTGATTGGCTGCTCTTGATGCCAAGTTAATTCAGATCAAGTCTCCTATAAAATGAGAGGCAGAGTTGAATAGCGGATAAAGATCAGTCCAGGAAACCTTGAAGGCCTGGGTTTGATCTTGACTCTAACAAATCCTGACCATGTGTCATTGTTTAGTTGTTTCAGTCATGTCCCACTGTGACCTCTTTTGGGGTGTTCTTGGCAAAGATACTGGAGTGGTTTGTCATTTCCTTCTCCAGCTCATTTAACATATGAGGAAACTGAAGTAAACAGGGTTAAATGACTTGCCCAGGGTTACAAAGTTAGTAAGTGTCTGAGGCCAGATTTGAACTCAGAAAGATGAATCTAAGTAACTTTCATACTACAACTTGCAGAGAAAGTGTCAACTTGCGTTGGTAGAAGGAGCTTACTCACATGGGAGTTCACTATAATAATGAAATCATAGGGTCCATCCCCATCCCAGAATATAATGTATAAAATTATAGCATATTTCCCAACCCCTTACTTTATGGAATCCACATGTTTAGACAGTCAAATAAGCTCAAATTGATTTACTGACTTAATTAGCTAACTCTTTGGAAAACATCTCCTTGGAATGGTGTAGAAAGAATGGTGAAGGGAGGAAAAAGAATTGCAAGCAGTCCTTGAGATGGAACATCACTTAGCAGAGCTGGGAAGCATGAGGGTGCTGAGAGCCTAGGAAGGGGGGGGGGGGGAAGAGAGGGCAGCCCTAAAGAAAAAGCAGATACTTCCGGGTGGTCTTGTCAGAGAGCAACACACAGTTCCAAATAAATTCTGCAACTTGATCCAAGCACGCATTTGAGATTTTAATGTTCAGATAAAAAAAAATAAAATTATGGAAATAGATCTTGTTCCTTGTTCTTCAGTCATCTATCTGAGGGAATATTTCTCTATTCCTAACCCAATTTTGATCCATTCTGGACAGAAGCTACAGTCATGGTCCTCTCTACTTTCTTTCTAGAGACAAGGGTATCCACATGATTCTTGGATTAACTCATGTCTTTTTCTGGGGTAGGAGTGGAGGTGAGACATGGGGGGATTATCCTGTAGTTTTGTAATTGTAGGCCTTGTTCTCGGGTTTTCAAGGCATGACTTCCCTCAAACTATTCCAAAGAAGAGATTTGTTGCACATGGATGGAACACTGGTCTTGGAATCAAAGAATCTCAGTTGTAATCCTTACTTTGCCCCATTCTTGCTGTTGGACCATTGACTTCACTTCATTGTGTTGACCCTCCCTTTCCTCAACTGACAGATCAGGGTAATGTACTTACCCTTCCTACCAAGGAAAACCTTTGTAAACCTAAGTATGCCATATAATTCTGAGTAACTGAGGCTCAGCTCTCACTCTAGAACTCAACAAAAAGTAACTCGAACAACTTTGTGAAATCACCTCCACCTCCTCTGTCACTCAGGTTTGAAACCTCAGAGTTATCCTTCATTCTTCCCTTTTCCTTGCTTCCTACATGCAATCAATTGTTGAATCTTAACTGGCTTTGCCTCCACAATTCTCATAATTGGTCCCTTGTCTGAATAGAGGCAACTACATAAAGCGGTGGATTGAGCACTGGAACTGGAGCCAGGAAGACCTGAGTTCAAATCCAGCCTCAGATTCTTACTAGTTGTATGACTGAGCAAATCAATTTATCTCTCTTGACTTCAGTAACTTCATCTACAAAATGGGAATAATAATAGCACCTACCTCCTAGGATGGTTATGAGGATCAAATGGGATTATAATTGTAAAGAGTTTTGTAAACCTTAAAGTGCTATATAAATGTTAGCTATGTCTCCTATCTTTGTGATGAATAGAAAGAGGACCGTTGCATCAGTATGTCTCCTTCCTGGTTTTCAGCCTTTCCTGGAAAGAGAATTGCCATTCCATTGAGCACCTTTCCAAGGAAGAGTAAAAAGGTCATTCCATCAAGTGTCCAGTCTGTTCTCTTTCCTTGGGGCAAAAGGAGCAACACCATTCCTTCAGCATCATGTATTTGTTCCTTCTGAACTGCCTATTGTCCTGAGAAAAGTGACCCTGAAGCTGAACCCCTATGGACCATAAAAATCTATCTAAACTCATTCCTCAATGATTAACAAACTCCCCTAAGCAACCTTCCCTTAATGGGTTCCACCTTGAGACCGATTAATGAGTTGGAAGATCTTGAATTCCATTACCATTACAATGCCCTAACCTCACAGTTCCTTAACTTATTAGTTTCCCAAGACTTGTTCCTCCACTCTACCTCAGCCATACTCAAAGATCATTTTTATATCCTAGATCTTGCCATCACTCACAAGTGTGGTACTTTCTCATTCTTGAACACTTATATTCTTTTATCTGATTCAATCTATTGTCATCTCTTCTCTCCCTCTGACTTGCAAGCCCAAACACTATTCTTCTATACTGGATCCTCAACCTCTCAGTTCTTTCCTAAGTCATCACCCCTGCAATAGCTATCCTTTCCCATCTTTCCCCATTCCTTGGTCAACGGGTCATTCTGCAATGTCCTCTTGACTTGTCTTTTGCCCTCTTATGCCAGAAAAGATCTTGCCCTGCCAAGCCTCAGCCTTGGATCACTCCCACCACCCTCTACCTTGGCTTCTACACACATGCTGCTAAATAGAGCAGGAGGAAATTGTGAAACCATGCTGATCAAGTCAGCTACAAATATATGTTACAGAATTTCAATGAGTTCTAATTGTTGCTAGGTATCCCTTTTATGCCTCCTTAACTAGTTTCTATCCCACTCACCTCAGTAATAATTAAGTTGTAAGCCCATAACAGATAGTAAACACCAAGGCCAAGGATCCTGCTTCTCTGACTGCTTCTCAGTCTCCTTTGCTGTATCTTCATCTAAGTCACACCTACTAACAAAGGGTGTCCCACAGGACTCTATCCTGGGCCCTATTCTCTCTATATAGTATTTCAGTTGAATATCTTGTCAGCTCCCCTGGATTCAATTATCATCTCTAGTCAGATGATTCTCAAATCTACTCATCCAATCCTAAGTTTTCTGCTAATCTCCAGGCTAACATTTCAACTGTCATCTTGACTATCTCCAGCTATACATCTTGAATGAGATGTCCTATAGACATCTTAAATTCAATGTGTCCAAAGTTAAATTTGTTATTTTCCCCCCAAAATCTTCTCCCCTTCCAAATGTTCCTGTTGCTGTCAAGGGTACCACCAACCTCCCAGTCTCTGAGGCTCAAAACCTGTGTGCCATCTTTGACTCTATACTTTATCTCATATTCTATATTCAATCTATTTTTTTTTGCCTTCATAATATTTCTTTCATATGTTTCCTTTTCTACTTTAACACTGCCAACACAATGGTGTGGGTCCTTTTCATCTCTTGAGAGGACTATTGCAAGAGTCTGCTGGTTGTTCCCCCAGCACAAGTCTCTCCCCACTACATTGCATTCTAAGTGCATCTGTCTTTTAAAGGAAGACTTCAGATAGACAACAAGGCTACAAACAAAGGAATGGATATTTAATGGTAGAATTTTAGGATAAGGTTCTTAGGTACGGAGATCACTAGGAGCAGGGAGCTTTCTGACATCTCTCATATCTCACCATATAGGACACCACCAACACTGCCTGTGTTTAAGGCAAGCAATGATCCCTTATTTCTACTTTAAATGCTTGCCAGGTGTCCATGGGGATGTTTTTCTCTGAACAAAGTTTATAGACGCACTGCTTTCCTTATGTTATTTTAGCTACTGCTTTATTATTTTTTGTTCTTTTCTTAAACAAGCTGCTCTTTTTTTCCCCCTTAAACTTCCTTCCAGGCATTTTGAGTCATTTCCTAAGGCCTTCAGAGACTTCAGTTAAGGAGCTTGGTACAAGCAATGATTTTGTCATTTCTGGTGTTTGTTTCTCTGGAGAATTTATAGATGGGTATCAGCCCGAGCTAAGTACAAGACCAGAAAAGAAGGTGGAGCCTGGAAAGACTGGTGCTGGCTTTTGCAGTAAGACCAGACATTTGCCACTCATTCTGATAAAAAGCATTAAACCTTGGGTTTCAGAGGACAGTGATTTAGAACTGGAAGCAAACCGAAGAATATCCAAATTAGAAGGGACTTCAGGCCCTTTTAGTACCACCCAGACCTAATGAAGCATCCCCTCTACAACATACTAGACAAGTCTGAAAACTTCTAAAGAGAGAGGAGACTCCATCACCAATGAGGAAGCCCATTGCACCGTTGGATAGATCTAATTGTTGGGAGGTTTTGTTTTCTTACATCAAGTCTAAGTTTGTTTATTTGTTCTCTTTCTTCTAGATTCTTCCACCTATTTCTTCTAGGATCTGCCCCTGGGATCCAGTTACTTGATGTATTCCCCCCACTACCTTGTCTTCTCCAGGCTACATGGTTCCAGTTCCTTCAGTGATTAAGCACCTTGATGTTCATTTATGGCCTCTGATTGGATGACTGCTGTAGTTGGGGTTCTTTATCTGTAAAACAAAAGAGTTGGGTTGAATAATTTATCTCTAGGGTCCTATGCAGCTCATCATCCTATGGTTCTATGATCTCAGGTTCTCCAAGGGGAGGATATATATAAAAAGGAGAGGCATCAAAAGGGGATATTCAAAGATATATTTTGCCTTCTTCACAAATTTAAGTGAGAACAATCCTCACCAGTCTAATATCCAATTCAATTCAACCAAAAATTAAGCAAGCTCCTTCCAATAAACTATGAGTTCCTCAAAGGCATGGACTATCTTTTTGCTTTCTTTTAGTTTAGCACAGGTCTGGCACATAGTAGGTGGTTAATTAATGCTTATTGATTGACAATACATATGAGACACAGAACCAGGTGCCAAGAGACAAAGACAACAAGGAAAACGAGTTTCTGTTCTCACAGAGTTTCTATACTTCATGTTTGAGACCACCATGTGTACACCTCCTTCTTGCTGCCTCTCACATTCATACTTTCCCATCATATTCTGCAGGTTTTTTACGTGCTATATAACATGTATGACTAAGTGAATATTGGTAAATCTATTTTTTATTATTTATATCATACCTTGATATTTGACAAAGGTTTAAAGAAATCAAATACTTAACTGTGTAGCCTAGTTCCAAGGAACTCAAGGCTATCTGTGTCTTCTCAATGCCAATGAAAGAAAGAACAGTGTATCTTGGCCCTGGGTTACTGTCAGAAAGACATGGACCCCAGAGAAGGGCAATGATTTCCTCATGATCACCACATGTTGGTAACAAACCAAGAAACAGAAACAAAAACTAGTAAACTTCAGTCCTCCCTTTGGGGAAAGGTGGAAGGGAAGAAAAAGGGAAGTAGAGATTTAAAGCTGCAAGAAGCCTTAGAGACCATGCAGTATAAGGTGTTTTTTTTTAATGTACTTATAAAAAATTTAATTAATTTTAATGTACTTTTTAGTTTGTTGTTTTGTTTTTTTTACCATGACTTTAATTATCCATGAATATTCTAATAAAAATAAACAAAAAAGGTGACATAAAACCGTTAACTTCTGTTGTATATATTTTAATATATATTAAATTTAATACCAGAATAATATTGTCTTATATTCCTTCTAGATTTTTTCTTTACTGTTTCCTTTCTCTTTCTTTCTTTCTTTTTTCTTTCTTTCTTTCT
>CM053585.1:123421101-123455979 GCA_028646515.1 Pseudochirops corinnae | reverse complement strand
AGAGAGATGGTCTTTCCTTTTCTTTGCCTAACTGGGATGGGGGGCGGGGGGGAGGAGGAGGAGAGGAAACTAAGATAATATAAGTGGTCTAGAGGAAGAACAAAAGTGTCTGAGAGAGTATGGAAGGTTGGTAGGCCCTGGATGGGTATTCAGAGTTACTGCTACTGTTTCTGTTGCAGACAACAACCAGGGAACAAGACACTTGGGACATACTGTACCTAGACCAGCACTGGCAGTAGGAGTCAACGCAGAATGATAGTGGCTATCACTGGATCTAAGAATAGAAATGGCGAAACTCCTGCTTTCTCATCACTTATCTTGCTGTGGCTCTCACACTGAGGCTATACCCCATTTTTCATTTCTTTGAGAGTCTGTTTACGGTATTTGTAATTTGTTCTCAAAAGAAGTCAGTTTCATTAAGATATTGTTCATGCTTGTCTTTGAGGGCCATTAAAACCAGTCAGGACTATGGTCATCCAAGGACATAAAGAGAGAGAAGGATATTCCTTTTTAATCATTGATTGTCATCCCTGTGGAGAGTTTGAGTGCAATAATTGAGATTTCACTCATATATATTATTGCATTTCCCCTAAAGCAGAGAGAATATCAAATTCATCTGGACTCATACCTGAACACAAAATAAGCCAAAGGTGTTCTGATGGGAAGGGGATTGATAGGGAGCAACAAGAGAAAGCCCCTCTGAGGCAATGACCTGAGGAATCTCCTCTCCCATTATTTTCTCAGTAGCATGTTCCAAAAACTCCTCGCCCCTGGGGCAAATCTCAGTAACTAAATAAAAAAGCATGAATTAAGAACAGAGTGGAAACTGTAGTTCCATGCATTCAAGGGTAGGGGCCAGAGAGAGGGAGTAGTTAGTGCTTTTCTTCAATCAAGCAATTCATACTATCTCTCCCTCCCAAATATTGTTGGATATCACTCCCCCCATCCCAATAGACATTCTCCCCTGTAACAAATAGGTATGCTCAGGTAAAATGAATATTATATTATCATATCACATATTGTCCATGTCTGAAAACACACACCTCAACATACATTTCTGATCACTTCTCTGAAAGGATCTTATTTTTAAGATGAAGAAACACAGTCTTAAAAGGGGAAAGGGATGGAATGTGCCCAAAGTCATAGAGTTGCATAGGCTTGCCTAGAAGGATGTGTTGATTCAACCAGAACACCCTGCGTATATCTTGTCATTGAGTCTTCCATTCCTTTATTGTTCTCCTTCCCCATCCCACCTCAGGAAATGTTCCTGGGCAGACTATGTTGGCACACCTAGCACACTTTCCTAGGCATGTATATGTACAAATAATAAGTAAAAGAGCTGAGCATTCAAACCCAGTTACTTTAAAGAAAATTTTCATTAATTAACAAAAAATTGATTTTCTCTCCCTTTCATTTCCCCACTGTTCAAAACTAAAAACCAAACCCTTATAACAAATAGGTGCTGTCAAGCAAAACAAATTCAAATAATGACTACGTCCAAAAAATATACACCTCATTCTGCATCCTGAGTCTATCATCTTTTTGCCAAGAGGTGAGTAACACTTTATCTTTCATTCTTTGGAGTCATGGGTGGTTATTGTGTTGGTCAAAGTTTGTAAGTCTTTCAAAGTCATTAACAACTATATCAAATTGCTTACTGTTAGATAAAGAGCGAAGGGGAGGGAGGCAGGGAGAAAAATTTGGAACTTGAAATTTTGTAAAAATGAATGATAAAAATTGTCTTTACATATAATTAGGAAAAAATAGGACATGTCTTTGTATCCCCAGAACTTAACACAGGGCCTGACATAAATTCTTTTTTGCTAACAAAACAAAACAAAACAAAACAGAAAGTTGTTAATAATATTATTATCATATAAATTTTTCCCTTGGTTCTGTCCACTTTATTCTGACAAATACCAGGCTCTTCTCATGCCTTTTATCCTAACTGGTGCTCCAGATCTAAGCATCCCCTCTACCTGTGCCCTGCCAAGATGCAGTGAACTAATTGCCTTTTTTCTCCTTTTGTTCATTGCAACCTTTTTAGTTGCTTCTCTTCTTAAATTCATGCCCTTCCCGTCACTCATCTTGTTAAGGCTCAAAAAATAAAAATAACAAAACAGATTTTTCATTTGCTGTTTCCTGACCATGTCGTTATTAACTGAATTTGACCTAAGCTCCAGACTTTTCTGAAACTCATTGCCACACCCAGGGATAGTGCAAAAGAGTTAGAGGAATTAATTTCGCATGAGCTCACTTTGGTGGGGCTCAGAGGACATGTAGAGCAGAATGGCATTTCCACAAGGCACTAAGCCAGGACACATTTCTTTTGATTTCAGAGACTGGGCACAGTGACCACATGGCTGATTTTCTTTTTTTACAAGGGCTGACTCTACTTATACTAGAGTATCCTTTTCCTCTTTCTTCCAACAGCCTACAAAAGGCCATGCCTGCTTTCCAGATGCCCTTCAAAGAATCCAAGTAGTCACTTGCTAATTCTGTCTTCTTCCCACATGTCTTGGAGTACTCCTAGGCCTGCTGCCTATGATAGATTCCATGCCTTCTCAGTTATCATTGCTGGAAGAGATACTTGAAGAAGATAAAAGTGAGGTGAAAGAATATACTCACTGAAAGAAACAGCTGACCTCACGAAGTCCTAGGGACAGTATGAGGTGGATAGGAGAGTTGTGGAGCCATTATAAAAAGGTGCTAACTATTTTCCTTCTTTACCAGGAGGTAATAATAATAAAAACAATGATAATAATTTATTTTTATGGATTATTGTTTATAGAGCACTTACTTTATATTATATTAATTCATATTCACAATAACCATTTGAATTAGGTACTTACAGGTATTGTTATTTTAATTGTATAAATGAGGAGGCAAAGGACCAAGCAACATAGTGATTTGCCAGTGGTTACACACTTAGTGAGTATCAAAAGTAGAATTCGAAGATGGGCCTTCCTGATCCAAGGCCTACACTCTAGCCACTATGAATAGTCTTGTATCTTAAATACTGACAATAGACAAGAAAATTGATTTTAAGATACATCTATCAATCTATCTATCATCTATCTATATACATACACACAGAGATATGCTGGGTTTCTTTTAATTTAAAGAGAGTTTCTTGTTAACATAACAGGATAATAGAATCATAGGATCAGCTGGAAGAGAACTGAGAGTCTCTCAGTCCAACTCTCTCATTTTACAGATGAAAGGGAGGCCTCTGGAGTTTGTTACTCACCTTTGCCCACAGTAATATACATCAGAAGTAAGATTTGAACAAAGGCCCTATGACCAGAGCTAGAAGGACAATAAGCAAACAACTTTTTAGCATCACAATGGAGACTATCATTAGACCAATTGAAATAGATTTATAGAGCAAAGAACTAAAGTCACTGGAGTGAAAGCCATTTCATATTCTCTTTGTTTCCTGGGCAGGGAAAGAGTCACATAAGATGAGGAAGAATGAGTGGACTACAACCTGCGTTACCTTAAAGTAGGTCCACATCAGTGAAACACCAGGTACTATGAAGCATCACAGCAACTTAAAGGCAGTAGTTTCCTCATCTGTAGAATTTAAGGACGTCATGATTTCCGAGAAGGAGATGTTTGTTCTAATAGGCTGGTTGCATCAGAATGTTTTAGTGACTTAACAGGAATATTATCCTTCTCCAGATCTAGACTGAAGATGTGGCTCTGGATCAAGGTTCTGCCACATACTTGCTGTGCAATCTTAGGGACATATCTTCTGGACTTCTGCTTGCTCATCTCTAAAATGAAGCTAAGGGATTAGATGTCATCCATGGTCACTTCCACAGCTATTAGACATCAACTCTTGCTTTTTTTTTACTGGGTCTTTTGGGGATTCCTTCACTGATGATGGATGTTCTGGCTTGTAATTGTCAACTCCTGTTTGTTTGCAGTACCACATTATTTGGCATTTGTCTGTTCTTTTGTTTTGGGATCCAGCTCATACCATATGTCTGCTTCTGTCTTCTAGAGCTTTGTCATCTCTGCTTCCATTTCTCTCACTTCCTCCAAAATTCCCATCTATTTCAACTCCTCTGACTCCCCAGGGTATCAGGCCTACAAAACTTCAGGCCTTGCAATGGCGGACTCTAGAGAACCCAAAGTGTCACCACTAGATCTATCTCTGAGAAGGACCAGGCCAAACAGGACATGCCCTATCTCAGGGCAAGTATAGGAGAACCAAAGAGGAAGTGGGAGTGGAACATTAGATGAGGCAGCTTTTTTCAATGGAGAAAACATTAGATTTGAAATCAAAAGATCAGGTTTCAATCCCAGCTTGGGCAGTTACTACCTGTAAGGCACAGAACAAATCTGAATAGAACACTGGGCCAGAATATAAAATGACCATCCGTCCAGTGACTTTAGTGCTTTGCTCTATAAATTTATTTCAACTGGTCTAATGATAGTCTCCATTTTGCTGCTAGAAAGTTGTTTGCTTATTGTCCTACTAATTCTGGTCGTAGGACTTTTGTTCAAATTTCACTTCTAGTGCATGTTTCTATGACCAAAGGAAAGCAACAACCTCCGGAGGTCCCTTTTTCATCTGTATAACAAGAGAGTTGAACTGAAGGGCCTGAGGAAATGAGAATCAGGAAAAAAAAAAACTGAGTTCAAATCTTGCCTCAAATACTTATTAGTTTTGTGACCCTGTACAAATCCCTTAACCTCTGTCTGCCACAGTTTCCTCAAGTATAAAATGGAGGAAATTGTAGCACCCATCTCCCAAGACTGTAGTGAGGATCAAATGAGCTCATGTTTTGAAGTGATTAGTACAATGTTCGACACATAGCACATGATAAATATAAGTGTTTATTTTCTCCCTCTCACTTATCGTCTTGGGTCTCAGTTTACACATCCGTACCATAAAAGAGTTACATAAGATGGTTTCCGTAGCTCCAGTCAGCTCTCTCTGTAGGGTATCCCCAAAATTTTCATGCTGTTTTAGGTTATTAATATTTAATATATACATAAATAATGTCTAAATAAACCAAGTTGCTTCAAGAATAAAAAAAATAAACTTTTAAATATTTAATTTAGTAATGAATTTAATTATAATAAATTTATTATTTAAGCTTTAATAGCTTAAAACAGCACTAAGACTTTGGTGTACCCTATATTTGCTAGACTATGACATATATTTGTTTGGCAATTCTAAAACAATTCTAAATTCTGGACAGAGCTAGTCTGGACAAAGCTAGGTAATTTCTACGGAAGCCATATAAGTATGCCTAGTTCATTGTTCTTGGTTGCCTTACAGATGTACTGGGAGAGAAAAGCCCCAAACATTTTATGGATAAGAGGAAGCTTAGAGATACCAACAAGAGTAGCTTGTGGGAACTAAAAGTAATTATACTTGGAGAAATCTAGATCATGGATTACTACTTACAAGTCCCTCAAATAGTAGGAGTGTTAATCCATTTTCTACAAAACACCACTGGGTAAAGAAATCTAGTAGTGTTGAAGTCCCAGAAACTCTACAGCCTGGGGACTGAAACCAGTGATAGAGATTCTGAATTCACAGAATTTTGTAACTAGAATGGAAATTTTATATCGTCAAGGTCAACCCTCTTTTTTTTTTTTAACTTCAATTTGCTTCATTAGGAATATTGTTGGCAATATGTTTGGTAAACTGTATTTCTCAAATTTCTACTTTTGTATGACACACTGAGATAGACACAGTAAATTATATATTATAGAATCATATAGGTGGCCTAAGAGGTCATTTAGTACAGCAAAATAATTTTACAGAAGAGAAAAAAGAGGCTCGGACACATATTCAAGGTCACTCAAGTAAAAAAATAGGATTTGAACCAAGGTCTTTTTCATTCCAAAAGTCTGGCCTCTTTTCATGGTATCAGACTGACTTCTTAATTAGCTCATGTAATTCCCAGGGATCTATTGGCATGGAGACACTGAGAACAGCCATGTGACTGAAGTGAATCATATATGTTTAATTTCAGAGATGTTTTAGTGAGTATATGTTCGCACTATTGGCAAGACCAAAGCTAGCATTGGAGAATAAGGAAATGAACTAAGACAAGGAGACTAAATAAGGTTGTAATCATTTGTCTAAGGAAATTACCACTGATTAAAACTAAATGACAGTATTAACAAACCCAAGGTCTAAGACACAAGCCAGGACTTTGGAGCCAAAGCAGTTGTCAAAGTCCTACAGTAGTAGTAATCCCAGGATCAGTATATTAAAACAATCCCAAAGATTTATGTCATGTTTGGAGAAATTCCTCAAACCAAGGGTCCTAAGATCCTCCTGGAGAGTAATTCTTCCCATCTTGGTCCATTTGACCAGTGATCAATTTTTTTTTCAGGGGGAAAGGCAAGACAATTGAGGTTAAGTAACTTACCCAAGGTCACACAGCTAGTGAGTGTGTCAAGTGTGTGAGGTCACATTTGAACGCAGGTCCTCCTGACTCTATAGCTGGTGCTCTATTCACTGCACCACCTAGAAAACTGTTGTTTTTCTTATAAGTTGTTTCACTTTTTCTTCTATTTTTTCATTATTCAGATTTTTGTTTAATCATTTCTTGGTCTCTTATAATTTCACTGGCTTCATTTTGCCCAATTCTAATTTTCAAGGTGTAGTTTTCTTCCCTAAGGTTCTGGATCTCCTTTTCTATTTGTTTGACTTTCCTTTCATGTCCTTGTTTTTCTTGGATTATTCTTATTTTCTTTTTTAGTTTTTCCTCCATCTCTGTCATTTGATTTTTAAAGTCTTTTTTAAGATCTTCTATAAATTCTTTTTGGGCAGATGACCATTTGATGTTACTCTTTTGGGGGTTTCTTTGCTTCAATTTCCTCCTCTGAAGATGAATCCAGGTCATCTCTATTCTCATAATAGATTTCTATAGTTGGATATTTTTTCTTTTGCCTGTGCATTTGGTGGGGGTGGGGGGCTGGGAGGGTAATAGCTTAATTATTTGTAATCACCTCTAGCCCTAGGATATGGGAAATGGTGTTCCTTGCCCCAGTTCTTCAGTTCTCCCCTCTAGCCTGAAACCAAAGCCAAACCTCCAACCTCCTATAAGTGCCCACAGCCAGGGGCTTTCTGCCTCACTATTTCTGCACTCACTAGGCGTGTACTGGTGCTGCCTGCTGTTAAAACAGAACTTAGCCTGGAGGTGTGTACTCTCACAGGGATCAAACCTTGCCCTTGAATTTTTCTTCTGATCTTCTCAAATTATCCCAGGAGGACTCTGGTTATACCCCTGTTCTTGTTTATCTCCACCCACACTTTGTTTGCCCTAAGGTGCTATTTTAACTCTTTTGTGGGGTAAGATCTGGAGAGCTTGAAATTTTTTGACCTGTATTGCCTTCTTCCTAGAATCCTCCCCAGAGATTAGTTTCTTGATCCTTGTCTTCTTTTGAGGATCCTAGTAATCAATGACAGAGCCAATAAAGGAGGCAAATATCAACCCATATATTTTTACAAATAGCAGAACAATCCTAAAGAAGTTAAATTATTTTTCCAAAATCATGCATTCTGTAAGTGCCAGAGCCCAAGTCTTCTGAGTCACAATTCTGTGTTCTTTCCTTTGCTATGTTTTAAGAATTGGGGATTTTCTATAGCCTGGGGCAAGGCACATAACTTCTCTGGGACTCAGTTTACTCATCTGTAAAATGCGAAGACTAATTGTAGGATCTTCCTCACAGAGTTACATGACACATGTAAAGTGTTTTATTTACTTTTCAGCACTAGATAAATATTAACTATTAATATTTTCTCATTATATTTATGCCATTGCTATTTTCTACTCCCAAGTAGAATTGGGGCCATGTCCTTAAAGAAGGAGGTGTGAATTTGAAGATATTATTAGGCTTATACATCTAGTACTAAAAGGGACTTGAGAGACCATCTAGTCACTCATTTTACATGTGAAGAAACAGAACCAGAAAGGTTAAATTGTCTAAGGTCACTCAAATAACAAGCAATAAGGTAGAATTTGAATCCAAACCTCTTACTCTAGAGGCAATGCTATTTCCACTTTATCACATTGACTTCTACAAGAAAATGGCAAAGCTATGAACAGAAACAAGGATTGATGAGACCCAAGACCACATGGTAAGTGAATTGGACCATGAGACCACCCCATCTCTCTCTATTGTTTTTTCCTTTCTCCCCACATTTTTATTGATATCTTCGGTCTTTAAATCATCTTCATTTCTGAATAGATTTCTCTTCCTACCTCTATTCAGGGAATCACCTCTTACAACAAGGAACAAGAAAGAAAAATTAATAAGCAGTTCAGCAAAACCAAGTAATACATCAACTGTGTCTAACAATATATGCAATGTTTTACACCCATAGTCCCCTGCTTCAGCAATGATGGGAGCATCCTTCTGCTTTGTGTAATGGATCACCATTGCTAAACTGATCATGAAGCAATCATGAGCCCCTAAGACAATCTGAATAAACACATGTGTTGTACTGAATCCCATTCATTTTGCCCATCAAAACACTATCTAGGACAAGAAGCCCCTGATTACTTTGGGAGAAAGAACATACATTTCTCATTTCTCTAAAGCTCTGAGATCGTAAATCAATGGAAGGGTAATAAATATAGTCTTCCCAAGCCAGCTGTAGAAATAATGACAATTATAGCTATTTATATAGCACTTTAAGATTTGCAAAGAGCTTTACAAATATTCCGGTAGTTTTTCATCACAACAACTCTGTGAGGTAAAAACTATTGTTATCCCCACTTTACAGATGAAGAAACTGAGGCACAGAGCAACCAGATGATTTGTTTAGGGTCATACTGCTAGTAAATATCTGAGGCAGGATTTGAACTTAGTTTCCCGACTCAAGGTTTAGTGCTTTACCCACTGCACCACCTAACTGCCCCAGCAGACAACAGGGAAAGGGAGAATGGGGATGCTGGAGATGAGACTGAGGGAGTGGAGACCAGTTGGACATCGACCAGGCAAGCCTTTAAGATCTACTGGTAGAGCTCCATCTACTGGTGGGGGCCTCAGATTGAATATGCTCACACTAGGTATTTTATACATAGAGCTTATGAGGAAGGTAAGTATTCAGAATTACACTAATTCTTTCACCTTCCTTGTTCCCATCTCCTAAATGCACAATGTTTTAAATCAGTTGTGAAAAAAAAAAAGGAAATAAAGTTGTGCACAAATCAGACATATGCTTTGGAAGAGCCAGGCAAATGTAGATTTTTTAAAACATCTTTTGGCCTAAACTAGGTCAAGAAATCTCTTTTTCCCTATCTCCCATTCTCCTATCCCCAAAGGAATTTTTAGGAGATCTACTTAATCATAATCTTCTTCAACTGCATCTTAAAGAGAGGATGTTTTGATTAAGAAAACTTATCAAACTAGGATCCTGACTGGAAACAAAGTTCAATTATGTTCTGATGTTCTAAGTTTAAACAACTGCTAATTCACTCCTTCCCACACACACCCAAACGCTATCCTGGCTGCCTCCACCTAGGCTGACACTGGACATATATATGGACATTGCTTGCATCTTATCTATCCCCCATCCTAGCATCAAAACTATTCTTTGTACAAAAGGGAGGAGCAGTTGTGGGCCTCTCATTTCTCTTATGCAGACTTCTGAAATCTGCCTTTGGTATTCTTTGTTTTAGTCAAATAATTTAGCTTTATTGTGTTATCAATATGTGTTATCGGTAACACATCCTGAAAAGTCAGGAAGATGTAAGAACAGGTGGGGGTATTAAGGGGGTAAAGGTTCTTTTAATAATACATAACTACAGCTAAGGTAAAATGCTTAGAGCATTTTCTCAGAGTTAAGAAACTTAGAGGTTAATACTAATTATGATAATAAGAACAAAAAGCTTTTATATAAATCTTTAAGGTTTGCAAAACACTTTTCATATGTTAATTAATTTCATCCTCATAACAATCCAGTGAGGTAGGTGCTATTATTATCATCTCCCTGGCAATCATGCAAATTCTGCTGCAGAGTGCAATTTGGAGAGACTGGCCAAGTAGCCCAAATGTCAATCATATTAAAAGACTGTTTTATGGAGAACTAACACCGGCCTAGCACTCACATGGGGGTCAGAAAAAGCAATACAAGGACTTTCTCAGGAGAGTTCTCTGTCATCCCTCTCCTAGGTAGAATGACCTCACTTTGTCTTATGGTCTCTACTCTCCTGTTTCCTCAGCTGAGTACATCTATACATTTGATTTTGAAGATCCTCTTCATTTCATTTTCCTTTGGTTGCATTCAGTGTTGCTTGTGACAAGTTAGAGCCCCAACATCATATCCTATCATTTAAATGTCCAAAACTACACCAACTGACATAGGAATTCCTACTGTCCTACAAGATCCCTCTCTGGTATCGTGCCATTTCCTCTCTGATTGCACAAGCTTTGGGATATTGCCCAATATTTGCTGGATGTCACCAGGGAAACCCTGCTACACAGACAATCAATTCTGAGGTTGCATAACAATTGAAAAGCTTCAATTCCTTTTTACAGAGAGTCTGCCTTATATTCTTGTCATAAATGATAAGCAAAGAGTCAGAGTCAGGACTAAAACCCAGGTCTTCTGACTCCAAATCTTACTACTGTCCCATATTATCTTTAGTGCGGAAGGCCTTAAAAAAAAAACAAACCTAAGTAAAAAGCACTCCTAAGTTTTGGGGAAGGGTATGTTGAAAGAAGAAAGGAAGGAAGGAAGGAAGGAAGGAAGGAAGGAAGGAAGGAAGGAAGGAAGGATGGAAGGAAGGAAGGAAGGAAGGAAGGAAGGAAGGAAGGAAGGAAGGAAGGAAGGAAGGAAGGAAGGAAAGAATTTCTGTCCTCAAGGAACTTACATTCTAATACAGAGAACTGACATATTAGGGGAATAGTGCCTAGGGAAAACTGTTTTGGTTTGGAAAGTCACTGCTTAGGGGATTCAACTGATACACTCTTTCCAGGTGTATTGGCACTATTGATTTGATTATTATTCCAGAGCTGGAAAGGGGAAGTCAGGAGGGACTGTGCTGCTTCAAGTACTGTAGGCAGATGGTGAAAAGAGGACTGGGTTGTAGAATAAAACACACTGGAAGCCTACCTACGTATAGTTGTCCATGAGAGACAATCACCAAGGTGGGAGCAGAGATGGAGAACAAGAATTCCAGAGCTGAAAGGGTTGAGTCTTCCCAGTCATGATCTCTGGTCCTAAAGGATGTAGGGGGAGATTGGACCCATGGTGGGTTAACACCATGGAGCAACCACCTGGTCTATCTAGTCATGGCAATATAAGGTTACTTCAGAGGAAAATTCTACAACACAGAGGCAGATCAGCCAGCTGGTACAGTGGGAAGAGGGTAGGACTTGGAGTCAAGAAAATCTGATTATAATTCCTGCTTCAGACACTTAGAAACTATGAAACCAAGGGTAAGTAACTCAAGCTCCATTTTCTCCTCTGTAAAATGGGGATAGCAAGATCACCTAGCTCAGTTATATTGGAAATATCAAACGAAATAATGTTAAAAGTACTTTGACAACCTTAAAGTACTCTATAAATGCTATCATCATCATCATCATTATTGACTGGCACACATTCTTTTCCAGCATAGTGACTCACTTCTGTTTGAGAAGAGTAACAATAGTTCATGTTTTTAAGTACCTGATATTTGTAAGCAATGCCTCTTCACAACACACTGCACACACACTGCAACACACACACAACACACTGCTCCCTATTTCTGAGCAGTGAGGTATTCAACAAGTCACCAAGAATTTATTAAGTACCTACTATGTGTTCAACATTGTGATAAGTGCAGAAAATACAAAGAAAGGCAAAAATAGTCCTGGCTCTTAAGTTGCTCACAATCTAATGGGAAAGACACTGTGCAAACTACCTGTGAATGTATAATTGATATACAGAATACCCTGGAGGTAATCTCAGAGGGAAGCTCAGATGTTTTTCTGTCATGTCAGACTCTTTGAGACCTCATTTGGGGTTTTCTTGACGAAGATCCTTGTATGGCTTACCATTTCCTTCTCTAGTTCATTTTATAGATGAGGAACTGAGGCAAACAGGGTTAAATTACTTCCCCAGGGTCACATAGCTAACGTGTCTCAGGCAGAATCTGAACTCGGGAACAGGAATCTTCCTAACTCCAGGCCCAGTGTGCTATCCACTGTACCATCTAGCTATCTAGGAAGCTTCCCTTCAGATAGAAGACAGCATTAAGGGGGATTAGAATGTAAGCTCCTTGAAGCTTCCTTGAGAAAGTAAGACTTTACTGGGACTTGAATAAATCCTCCCCTTTGAACCTATTCTGCATATCCTCCTGTGGCTATGGTTTCACAACTGGACCTCAAAGTCTTTTCCTCATGTAGTTGTTGCTCACTAAACCAACTGTCTGTGAATAAATGAGCAAGCTTCTCTCACCTTCCCAAGGACAGTGGCTTTGACTTTGGACAAGGCTACATGGTACAGTAGAACATTGGCTTTAGGGTCAGAAGATTTGGTTCCAATCTGCCTCTGCTACCTATCTTTGTGACCTTGAGCAAGTGACTTTACCTGAGGAATCTCAGTTTTCTTATTTTTAAAATGAAAAGTTTGTACAAGATGATCTCTGAGATCCCTTCCCACTCTATTGACTGATGACTATATGGATGTGTGGTTCCTTTACTCTTCCCATGCCCTATCTCACATTGCATATTTCCCAAGAATGACCATACCAAGGAAGTCAGCCTAGTCTCCTACTATTTGTCAGTCCCCATCCCTCTACCCTGTCCATGGAATACCATAAAGAGTAGGTCTTTTAGGGCAGGCTTTTAAAAAATTTTTTTGCCTTTATAACAGAATGCTTTGTATGTAGTAACTTGTTGCACTGACCTGCAAGGAGCCAAATAAGAAAGGACAACCTGCATGCTAATGAGTCACTCTAGTGGTACAGAATTCAATCTATGAAGTTGAAAAAAAAAATCTATTCAAGCTATAAGAGAAATGCCTGGGGATAAGGAGACCTTTGCAAGCAATGCCTCTCAAATCATTATAAATTAAAGGCAGCTACTCTATTAACTTATAACACTGACCCTACTCAGATGGGGGTGGAGGTTTGATGGTACAAGACACCAGAGTTCCAGGTCTTTAGCTATCTTCATTTCAGCTGTTCTTTCACTTTATTTTCTGATTAAATGTACAGAATCATAGAATATAAAGATTATAGAGATCATCCAGTATAATTTCCTACCTGGCAGATGAACTCCTACATTAGCCTTGACTTACCACTACAGTCTCTGCTTGAAAGGCATATGTATAGTAATGGGAAACTTGGTTGTTGTCCCTTGTTCTTGAAGAGGACCAAAATGACATCACTATGGTAGAGTCAAGTTACAGTGTGTCCCACTGTGGCTGTTCAGACCAAAAGGAGCTCAGAATGCTTCACCACAGATTTGGCACAAACAGTTCATGTGAACATCTGGAGTGGATTCTCTAAATCTGCGCATCTCACATTGCTTTTGATCCACTTCAATAAAAATAAATCCAAGGAGGAATTTATTACCTGATAAAAAAAAAGTCTTGTCCATTGTTGGCAGCTTTAATTTGGAAGTGGCTCTACCTATAGTAGTCTAAACTCAGAGGGAGCCTCTCTCAGTGGTTACAGGTGTGTTGGTTGTTGTTGTGGTTGTTGTTGCTGTGTTTTGCTCTGGTCAGATTTTCTTTTACCTCCAACATCTGAATTCCTCCCTGCCCCTCCCCACCCACCCAATAAGTCAGTAAGTCAATAAACATTAAGCACCTACTAAGTGCCAACCCCTATGCTGAGCAACTAGGATACAACAAGGGCAAAAAGTCTCTGCCCCAGTCAGAGGAGCTCAGGATCTGATGGGGAGACAAGTAAATAACTATATATAAACAAGATGTATATATAGATAGATAGATAAATATTTCTATAAATAAATCAGAATTATGATAGAATTGAAAATTCAGGATTGCAAAATTACAGAATTGCAAAAAGAAAGGTGAGATGTGCACCTTTAAAGACTTTCCACTTTAAAGACTATTTGTGCCCAACCTGTGGTAGAGGCTTCTGGGTTCATATTGGTCTGATCAGCCAAGTCAGCCACATTGTACCTTGTTCTCAACAAACTAATGTCAATTTGGTCCTCTTTCAGAGCAAATAAACAACAACTGATACTAGATAAATAGGAATTAATTAAGAGAAGGGAGGTATTAGAATTAAGGATTGGAAAAGGTTTCCTAGAAGGTTGTTAGCTGGGACTTCAAGAAAGCCAGTAGGTGAGTTGAGGAGGGAGAGCTTCCAACAGCTAGTCAATAGGGATCAGCTAGTGAAAATGCACAGAGTGAGGAGATGTGTCTTATTTGAGGGTGACTACCATCCTCAGTCTCCCCCTGCCCCCAACAGTCTCACTGGTCCTTATTTTCCCTCTCCTCTTCATGGCAAAAGAACCTTTTCTGCAAACCACACCTTACTCAATCCTTCCAGACATCATCTAAGCCAAGAGTCTGTAACCTCAGACACCTTTGGCAGCTTGGTGAAGGCTAATGATCTTTGATCAGAGTAATGTTTTTTTAAAAACATAAAATAAGATGCACAGGATTGCAAATGAAACCAATTCAATTGAAATCATTAAGATAGAAAAAGTTTCAAATCCCACTGGTTCTTTTAAATCTACCCATGGATGCCTGATTTTGAACAATGTTCAGGACTAGAATTATGAGCTACCTGACTGTTACAATTACAGGAAGTCCTTCCCAAAGCCACCAAAATATCTTCCCTACCTGCTCCTTTCTATCATCATGAAAATTCTGCCATTGGAACTTCATTCCTTGAAATGAAGTGTACTAAATCCCTTAGTAAGACAATAAGAAGCCTTACCAGACATTTTTGTCACCTCAATCACAAAGGTAGAGCCATTAATCTGTGGGACATGAAGTCATGGTTGCCAACAGCCCTGATGCTGGCACCACCTACCCCTTGTCTCTGAGGCTTTCATTCTATATACCTCCTCCCTTTTGTAGCCAAACTTCTAGGGGGAAAAGAAACTTGTCTACAACAATTGCCTCTATTTTCTCAACTATCACTTGATTCAAGATTCATATACCCTACTACTTTACAGAAACTACATCAAGGTCCCCAGAAATCTTTATTGCCAAACCCTACTGCCTTTTCTCAGCACTCATCTTTTCTGACCTCTCTTCAGCACTGGCCACAGCTCTTTCTTTCTATATTCTTTCCACATCTCTATGTGTGGATCTCAGGGTCCCTCTCTTTTCCTCTTTCTATGTTCCCCCTCTTGGCAATCTCATCAGTTACCATATTTTCAAATATTATCCCTGTGCAGGTGACTCTAAAACCTACATATCTAGCTCTTATTTCTCTCTGAAGTTCTATTTCTATTTCATCTCTAACCAGCTGCTGGAGACATTTACTTGGATATCACATAAGAATTTCAAATTCCACGTGTCTAAGAGAAGAAGGCATTTGGATTTTCTGCAAACCAACCCCTCCTCCTAACTTTCAGACTTTTATTGAGAGCACTACCATTCCTCTAATCACCCAAGTTCATGACTTACAAGTTACCCTGCAATGCTTTGTTCTCCCTCTCTTGTATCCACCCAATAACTTGCCAAGTCTTATCACATCTACGTTGTCAGGATTTCTTGCATCTGTCCCCTTCTCTATTCATATAAGTACCTTCAGGCACTCATCCCCTCTTTGCTTGATCATTATAATAACCTCCTATTAGAGCTATCTGCATCCACTTTCTCCTATCTTTGCATAGTCTCATATGCCCAGAATGATTTTCTTTGTGTCTTCCTCTTAGAAACTTGAAATCCCTCCAAGGCTCAATTCAAGCACTGCTTCCTTAAATCGTAATTCTCTTATATGTCTAACCCTCTCCATTGTCAGGAAAATGTTTTACGTTAGCAGTATATGGTTGGAAACCACTAATCTGTGACAATGAAAGCTTATGGAGAACAAAAACTCTCTCATTTTCATATACGGTGTTCCTAGCATCTCATATAGTGCTTGGCACATAGTAGAACCTTAAGACATGTGTTTTAGTTGATTGATAAAAGCAGAGAAAGCACAATTTTCTAGGCTGACATTTCTGACTGGCCTTCACAATACAGAGCAGATATCAAAAGATTTAGGAAAGATGTCAGAACAGTGCACCTCTGAGAAGTATGCATATTTGGGGCATTTTCTTTCTGTTTATGTTTCCATGTTGTATGCATGTGGCCCTTGGAGAATTTTATATTATGCATCATGGTTCGTCTACCTGAGAGAACTAGACCAGGCAATGCAGAACATGTTCAGAAGGAAATCTTTCCAAACCACAGGTAAAGATTAACTGGGTCCTAAGCTGTTTGCTGAAGGTCTTAAGGAACATAATATACTTGAAGGCCTAGGAAATGATTAATAAAATGGATGAATGGATGAATAAATGAGTAAATAAAAAAATTTGTTAAAGATGCACCTTGTAAAAAGCACTGTGCTACACTTGGAGGATAATATGAGAGAGAGAGAGAGAGAGAGAGACAGAGACAGAGAAACAGAGAGAAACAGAGAGAGAGACAGAGACAGAGAGTCTCTTCCTTTAAAGAGCTTACATTCTAATTGGGGAAGACAACAGGTATATGGGAATGGTTACCAGTGAAGGGTATTTCAGTCTGAGGAGACAGGGATGTGACTGCATTCTAAGGCCATCAAGTGATATACCCTTTCCAGAAGGAAAAGTAGCATTAATACTGTTCCCAGAGGAAGAGATGGAAAGGGAGGTGATAGTTAGGACCTTAACAATCCATTGAGATCTTTCTTATATCTGAGATGTGGGTTAGAGCTTTCTGAGTCCTGGCAGTCAGAGTTCTTAGGACTATGAAAATGCATATCATTACATAAATTTTTTTTGAGGCATTTTCAAGAGAGTTAATATGATCAGAAAAGGGGAGGTAGAGGTGTGTGTTTAGAAAATGGATGCCACTGAGAGGGAGAAGACGCATATCAAGAAGAGGATGAGGGTACCAAAAGAAAATCTCAGTTTTCACAGAGTTGCTCTTAGCAAAACTGATATATGAGCCAGAAATTCCAGCCACTCTTCAACCCCACCCAGTAATCCTGTTTTCCAAATGTGAGAGAGACTTGGAGTTCAGATTTTAACTTGGAGGGTTTCTACAGAAGGCATGTTTTACAATCATTTCTGATGATTGAAGGGTTAACTAGCATCTTGACTGGGTCTGGATGAGGAGGGATTATAATAACCAAATAAAAATAAGTTATTTCTTGATGGTCTGGAAATTGCCTTTTGCTATGAAATCCCTCAATGCACACACTGTAATTATGAAAACAGAGTACGATTTGCGTAGGACCTTAGTCATTCAGACTTTGCAATGTGGCTTTTAAAGTAATTAAAAGGTTAAGTTCAGTGCACAGCTCAGTCTGTTTATTTCCTTTTTATTCTCATTTTCTTGTGCTTTCTCTTTCTTTTCTTTCCTTTTCTTAGAGAGCCCTTCCCTACCTTTGAATCTTATTTTAGAAGGTAGCTATAGTGTAGTTGTTATAAAGTTGCTCTTCAGAACTAGAAAGACCTGGGTTGAAATCCTGCCCCTGATCCATGCTGACTGTGTGACCTTAAACAATTCTTTTCACTTTTCAGCACTCCAGGCATTTCTCTAATTGCAGAGAAGATACCTTTATCAGTCAAGGTAGTTTTCTCATCTAGGAAACTTCTGGGTTTCCTCCTACTTTTGGTACAGATTTTCTTAGAATATGGTGAGAAATAGCTCTCTGCTTGCTTATTTAAATAGTATTTCACATTAATTAATTTCACTTTTTTAATTTCATGGGATAGGAACTAAGAAATTTGAGCCATCTTGATTGAATGAAAAAATCCCTGTACTAGGGATCAGAAGACCTGAATTCTAGTCCTCTTCTCCCTGCTAGGATTTACAGCTGGAATAGAAGTTAAGAGATGATCTAAATCATGAATTCAGAACCTAAGAGAACATTGAGTCAAATCCTCTAATTTTGCAGACAAGGAAACTATAGAAGCTGTTCCAGTACCATTCTTTCAGGAAGCTGCTCATGCATGGTGTAACAGTGCCTAAGGTGAGGTATGAATTCAGGTCTTCCTGACTCTGAGGTCCATTCTCTAGCCAGTATGTGTAACGCCAAGCAAAGGCAACTTCCAAGGTTCGGAATACCAGCATAGTAACTCTCCATTTATTCAGTGACAAATTAAGGCAAAACATTCACTGAGCACAGAAAATCAAAATACAGTGTAACTCTGTCATTTATCAAGTTCTCAATTCAATCGCAAAGTATAGAGTCAAAGTACTCCATCTCTGGCTAGTACATTCATTTAGTCAATCGCAAAGTCTCTCTTCTCAAATGGAAATTAGTTTCCAATTATAAGCAAAGTACATTCATTCGGTAGTCACAGAGCACAAAAAGTCAAAAGTTTCCCACCCCTGGATCACAAGTGAGTTACAATTATCATCAGTTAATGCCAAGCACCTTCTCAAAAGGAGCAGTGGAGAGCACAAAGGCCATCTACCCCTAAGCTACAACAAGATTAAGATATCATCATGGCATTTAATACCCAAAGACAGGTCTTTTCTTCATCTTGATCAGAGGCAAGTTCTCAGCAATCTCTGTTCCTGGGGAGACAAAGTTTAACGAAGCCATAATATACATTGCCAATGTCCTTATTAATTCACTCTCTGCCTGCAGAACAGTCTCAGGACCACAGAAAACATCAGCATGCCCCTCTTCCAGGATTTCTGTAAACATACAAGAAAATTCTCCTTCAGGGCTTCTGAACAAACAGCAAGATTCCAGGACCTCTGCAACAACAGCACTGTCATTTACCAGCAGACAAATCTGGCAAAACAACTTCAAAATAGACAGACAAAATACTGGTGTCATAGTCATGCCTCCTCAGTTCTTGGCAACTCTGAGTGGCAGCTCTCAAAAGTCCTGGGCAGCTCCAACTGGCTCTCAGCAGTCCAGGCAGCTTTGGCTGGCAGTTCTCTCTCTCTCTCTCTCTCTCTCTCTCTCTATCTCTCTGTCTCTCTGTCTCTCTGTCTCTCTCTCTGTCTCTGTCTCTCTCTTTCTCTCTTTCAGCAACTCTGGCCCCCGGCAATTCTCCTCTCTCTCTGCCTCCACAATGCTGCTCCCCAAAAGTTCTTTTGCTTCTCTCTGCTTGGGCCTTTCTTTAAATCCACCACACCAGCTTCTCCCAGTTCAGCCCTCTCTCTTCACATCAACAAGTCCATCCCATAAGTGGGATTCACAAGCTCTGGGTTTCAACACTCAACCCAAAAACCAAGCACAGAGGCATCTTTAAATTCTATTGCCATTACAGTATGTCATATTGACATGCTAGTCAAACTGCTACATTTTATATATGAAAAAATTGTGGCCCAAGGAGGTTAAGAATATCATGAATTTGATCATGGAACTTATTTGTAATATGAGAGAAATTGTTCTGTCCTCACAGCCCAGAAGACCTGAGTCCAAATCATACTTTTGATATTGGCTGTGTGACCCTGGAAAACTCTCAACCTTTCAGAGCTGTAAGCATCTTCTTTGAGACTAGGAAGACTCTAAGATAGGTACTAGAAGAGGTGAATCAGTAGGAGGTTCCTCACCTGAGAGTTCCCTAAACCAATGAAAACACAGGTTGAGTCTCCATCACTCTGTTTGCAATATGTCAGCTCAGCAATGTTGTCCATTGAGAACATCCAGAAAGCAGGAAAAGAAAAACCATGAAAAGGGTAGCTGTAAATATATAGTCAGGAGAGGAAGTAGGATTTAGTTTTAAAAAAAAAGAAGAAGAAAGAGAACCCAGTGGCCCTAGAATCAGTAAACCTGGGTTTAGGTTTGAGTTCTGATTCTACCACTTAGCTGTTTGATCTTGGGCAAGTGACATCATATCTCTTGTCCTCAATTTCGCCATTTGTAAAAATAAAACAGTTAGCTAAGATGACCTACCTTTCCAGCAAAATAGATCCTATAGGAAACAAAGTATGTCAAAGAAACCTTTGAAGTATTCAGTATATCATGGGTCTAGTTCTTTGAATCCAAACTTCACAGAACAAATCCACTTACTAATAAAAGGATTTATTCTATAAATCTTGGACTCAATCAAAAGGTTGTGCTTGAGAACCTACAGGGCCACATGTAGCCTGGAGGCTACAGGTTCCATACCCCTGCTCTAGTCCCTTTCTTAAGCATCCCTTGCAAACAAACTATTCTAGATTCTCTCTTCTACCCCAAATCAGAGTATATAATTTTTTTTAGTGGAAATTAATGGAAACAAGCTTTGCTTTACAGAAATTTGCTTGAAAGCCAACTTTGCTTTAAAAAAACAAGGAAGAATGAATTATTCTGAATAATTGCTCTAGTGTAAATCTAAACAATTAATTTGAAAAATGATCTTTCTCTTTCTGGATTGTGTGAGGCTCTTAAATTTTTTTCTTTATTTAATTGTTTTGACTTTTTACAACAGTCTGAGAAATAACCATGCCATATCAGTAAGCTTCATTTTGGAACACATCTAGCTTTTCTTGGATTAATGGGATTTTTTGAATCACTGATGATGTTAGGTTTGCTTTATAAACTGAGTGCTGACTCTTAATCCTAATAGATTGTCAGTACCAGATAAATATTAACTAGTAGCAGTACTTATTACCCAAGGAAGGAAAGACACAAAAGCATAATATCAAAAGCACTGGCCAAGAGGGATTAGAGGGTGCCTGGAAAAGAATGGAAATGATGAGATGTATTGAGAAAACACTTAGCCAGTAAAACTATGTAAAAGGAACTCCAACCCATTACAGCTGTAATTGTCTAGTCCTTAGCATCTAGCTGCCTTGACCAATGAACACTTCAATGGGCCCAGGAGAAACAGCTGGTTTAAGAGATTTACAGAATTATCTGTAATTATCAGAGGTCATCTTGTGACCTCTGATATTTATTACAGATATATGTATTGTATATTGTATTTGTGAGATATAAATATCTCACAAATCTACACAGATTCCTTATAGAGGAATGTCAACATTGGTCCACTTTCTTTTTGGTTTTCTTCCACTTTCTTCTTATGACCTTTTTTTCATTTGGCCCCTAGCATGCAGAGCTCAGAGATCTTAGTGAGCATTGGGTTTAACAACATCATTTAATATATGATGAAATTGAGGTTCAGAGAAGACAATATAAGGGACAAAAGTCCTAACGTGATCAAGAACTGAGAAACAGCATGACATATTGGAAAACCATTGGATTTGGATTGTTATAAGGGCTCTGATCCCAGTTCTGCTTTATTACCTGTATGACTGTAAGCAGGTCAGTCAGTCAATAACTATTTATCTAGCACTTTCTGAATGACTCCATAATGATTCTTCTATGATCCTATGACATGTCTTGCCTGAGGATATACAGAAAATAGACAGCAGACCTGGATGTGAAAACCGTGTGATATAACTTCATAATGAATACTCTACTATGTTATTTTTCTTCCTAGTTCTTGATCAAGTCAGAACTCTTATCCCTCCTATTGTCAGAATTACTTTTTTTTTTTTATTCTGTTCATTAGTTCAGTCAGTTCTGGCTCCCATCCAATTGTATGACTAATTACTCCTTAATTTCTCTCTTTGTTCTCCTCCTCCTAAAAGCAACTATTGCAATTATTCTTGGAGGTTACATTCCAATCACTATGATGCTGTGAGTGAAAGGATTTTTCTAAGCCTCATTGGCCTCCCCCTGAGACCTTTCCCTTCTTTGGATCTCAGTGTTCTCATCTGTAAAATGGGGAGTTGGGTTAGCTGCTCTCTAAGGTCCTTCTAGTTCTAAATCCTGTTAGTCTATGAATCCTGCATTACAGCATGGTCAACACTATGCTATGCCTTGTTGGAGGTACTTAAATGCATAAGAAAGAGTTCTTGGACTCAAGGAACTTACAGTCTAGTTGAGAAGGCAGTAAAATAGAGATCATAAGTTAAAATAGAATTCAGATAAGGGAAATATCATTGTGAACTAGAAAAAATGTCATAGCTCTTTGTAGAACTAGAAAGAACTTTGGTAATCATCTAATCACATCTCTTGAATGAGCAGGGAGCCATCAACTTCAATGCTTCCAGTAAGTTGGAGGACCACAGAAGCTTTCCATCTGCTCTGGTGCTGAACCCTACAGATTGGCTGTTTCCTCCCGTTAGAATGTAAACTCTGAGAACAGAGCCTGCCTTGATTTTTGTATTTGTATAAACTGCAATTTAGCCCAGTGCTTGCCACATATAGGTGCTTAATAAATGTTTTTCCATTATTTTACAGATAAGGAAACTGAGACCCAAAGAGGTTGTGCCTTGCTCAAGATCATACACCTAGTGGCAAAACTGAAAAAAAAACATTAATTTCCCTGCCTCCCAGGACAATGCTTTTTTTGCCAATGAAAAAAGACTACGCTAGGGGTAGCCAGGTGGTGCAATGAATAGAGCACCAGTCCTGGAGTCAGGAGGACCTGAGTTCAAATCTATCCTCAGACACTTAACACTTACTAGCTGTGTGACTTTGTGCAAGTCATTTAATCTCAATTCCCCTGTTTTCCCCCCTCCAAAAGAAAAAGACAAAAAGAAAAGACTGCACTGAGGAGGGCTTTAAGGATCTTTGATCTTTTATCTTAAGGTTTTTAAGGCTGGCTAGGATTCTGTTGCTACAAACGCTTTTAATCTTTCCATCTTGTAGCATAAATTTGAACTGGTAGCATTCCCTACACACCACTTTCCTTGTAGCTATATGAATAGTACTCAGATAAGTGAATGCCTCTAGAAATGGGTGGTATAACTGACTCTAAAAGAGGCAAGATGACCTCTGAACAAAGGTGAAAAGAAAGCCATTGTGTTGGGTGTAAATAGGAGTGGAGAGGGGAGAGTGAGACAATCCTTGGCATTTGATTATAACTACATGAGCAATCTGGCAAGAGTTCAGGAGTCCCAGCCCTTCTGAGCAATGAAAAGCACTGCGGTATACATATTAGGATTAGAATTAATCCTTACATTTCACTGATATATGCTTAGATGTTTTTTTTTTTGAAAATGTGAAGAATTCATCCATGTTTCCAGAATGAGCTCCTCCAGGGGAATGGGTATATTGTTGCTTTTCAGACAGTTGTCCTTTTTCCACTAATGGCATTTTTATTACTAGTAGACAAAACAGAAAGTGGGCAGCTCTCCTGAGTGTCACTGAACTAGAGTCTTGCCAGACTCCTCCAGGGTTCACTTCTAATTTATAAAGTACCAAGTTATTGTAGTTCTGGATTCCTCACAGGGTCTATGGAAAGCACCATTCTAGACCCTCTTTGCTATTTCAATTCACTGCAGTTCAATAAAAAAAAAAAAAAAAAGAATTTCTTTGATATGTAAGGTACCGTACTCGGGTCTTGGGGGACAAAATTAAAAAAAATAAATAAAGGCTGAACAAAAACTGGCCCTTCCCTCAAGGAGCTGATATTTTCCTGGAAGTGTTTGTTTGTACTAGAGATACTTTTTAATTTCTCAAAAGACCTACAATGCCTATAAGGTGAGGGCAGCCATTTCTTCTTAGCTGTCTCACCTACTGAGGGACCAGGAGACTTGTAATCAAATTTCATTTCCAACACTTACTAGCAGGGCAATTAGATGGCCCAGTAGTTAGAGTGTTGGGCTTGGAAGTTTAAATCTGGCCTCAGACATTTATCAGGTATGTGACATAGGGCAAGTCACTTAAGTGAACTGCTTCAGTTTCTTCATCTGTAAAGTGGAGATAAAAATAGCATCTTCCCAGGGATGTTGTAAGGATAAAATTATATAATGTTTGTAAAATGCTTCACATATCTTAAAGCATTGTAAGTGTTAGTTACTATTACTAATATGTGACACCAAGAAAATCTCTGAATCTTTCTAAGCCTATTTCTTCATCCAAAGAATGGAGAGGCTGATAATACTTGGATCAATTTACCCCATCAAGGGTGTTGATTGTCAGAATTTAACCTCATCTCAGTCCTATGTAGCAGAGAAAATGAGACCTAAAAAAAGAAGGCTTTGCTATTTATGATGAGATAGGCAATATGATCCCATTACTCTGCATCATATGAATGCAGCAGCACATGGCAAATTCTCCAATAAATCTTCATCAAACATTTAGTTAGAGCATATACTTTATGAACAAACTGGCTGTGAAAACTTTAGCAATTCACCTCACCTCTCTGGGCCTCACCTTCCTCATCAATGAAATGACAGGTTTTAACTAGTCTTTAAGGTGCTTCTCAGTTCTAGTATTTGAGAATTTTATAGTCTGGAAAAGAATCTGTTGGTTAAAATAAAACTTTTCATCAGGCACACCAATGTTAAAGTGTACTTAGCCATGTGTTGATAATAAAAAAGGGAGTTAGATAATAGCACTGATCCCTTGGGGCTGAAGTTTATGAAATCATTCCAGGCCTCTCAACCCGCAGAATTGGCTGCAGGTGGCTAGTCAGACTCCAGCCAAGGCAATGCTGGGGGAGGACAGGGGTGGGATTAAGAGGTTTCCAGCTGACCTGACAAGTCATGAAATAATTAGAACACAGAAGTTTGCAAGGAGCAATTTCTAAAGCCATTGTTGGATGGGAATCCTCCATCTGTCCACAGTGTTATTAGGAGCTGCAACTCAACTTGAAGTTAGTCAGAAAGATCCATCCTTCGATGAATCCCGATTCTGTAAGCCACTCGTGCATGACAGATACACTTTAGGTGCCAGTGTACAAAGGAAGAGGGTAGGATCTGATATCTAAAACTAGATGTGTCAGCTTTCTCTGGGATAAAGAGATTTCCAATATTCATTTCATCACCATCTTTCAGTCCTGTCTTCTACAGAAAGCCATTTCTGATGTCTCTTAATGCTACTGTGCTGATTATTCCCAATCTGCCCTGTCTAAAGCTCATTTGTATAGAGCTAGTTGCATGTTGTCTCCCTCTTTGAACTGTGAGCTCCTTGAGACCATGGACTTAACTTTTGCCTTTCCTTGTGCTGCTAGTACTTAGCACAGTACTCAGAACATTTTTGTTATTGTTGTTGTGTCATAAGTTATGTCTGACTCTTCATGACCCCACTGGGGACTTTCTTCACAAAGATATTAAAGTAGTTTGGCATTTCCTTTTCCAACTAATTTTACAGATGAGGAAATCGAGGCAAACAAAATTAAGTAATTTACCCAAGATCACATAGTTAGCAAGTATCTGAGGTTGGTTGAACTCAAGTCCTCCTGACTCCAGGACTAGCACTCTCTCCACTGTGCCACCTGGCTGATCCCATTGGTTCCATTTCAAATTCTTCAAAAATATGGATTAGAAAGAAGAAAATTAGATTTTTTTGGAAGGGGGGATAAGCATAAGAAAGTACAGATTCTAGGGCCAGCTCTTCCCCTGACTTATTGCTTCATTTTCTTAGCTATTCTGGGCCTCATTTTTCTCATCTGTAAAATGAATGATCTGGTCCATTTAAAAAATCCCTCAGAGTGAAAAATTGGTACCAAATTCTTTAAGTAACACATATGGTAAGAGATCCATGTAAAATGTAAAAGTTATTCTTAGTTCTGTCACCTCACTAGCCATTCAGCACTCTCCCCTTTCCTACCTTCCCCACCACACACACACACACACACACACACACACACACACACACACACATACACACACACATGCACAAGCACACGCACACATGCACATGCATACACATATACGCACACACATGCACGCACCCATCCCATGGCCTCTGACTGGCTCCATGTATGCTACAAGGATATGAAGCCCAGACCAGGTAAAGACTTGGTCTTTATAGAACAAAAAAAAATGTGGTAGCACATTATACGATAAGAGTTTCTGGTTGCTTTATGTTTACTTTGGGTTCTCAAGTTGCCTGCTCCTCTTTCCCCTCCTTCTTCCTTCCATTTCAATTTGAGGAAGGCCAGACCAGTGATTGGAAAATACAGGAAAAGGCCAAAACTGTTGAGGTCAGTTGACATTGACTGTAAACAGGTGGGAGTATATTCTGGTTGTGATCCAGAAAGACTTAAGTTTTTTGTGTTAAACACCAGCTGCCCTGGAAGTCAAAGCACTTATAGACAGTAGAGAAGAGGCAATGGTTTTGTTGTCTTTTTCAGCCCCTGTTTCCTTCTTAGTCTATGCACCAGATGCTATCAGGAAGGACTGCCTCATTCTGAGCCTGAGGCCAGACAAGATGTGGATTTTCTTTTCTTTTCTTTTCTTTTTTAAATGCAGGTGTGCCTCACTTTAAACAACAGCTACACTTGAGAGGAGTCTTCCATGGCTTTCTCAAATGTGGTAATATTTTGCTTTATGCTTTTTTCTTTTAAACTGGACCTGAGACTTCCTTTGTATAGGAAATTCTCATTGAGGAAACTCCCTCTACCAATGCAGAATAATAATACATCATCTCCAACTTAACACTCTAGATATTTGTGTGAGAGTTTATGTGCCTTGTCTAAGGTCACACTGCTAGTATACTGAATGCAGACCTTCTGATTGTGGGGCCAGAGCTTTATGCACAATGCCAAACAAAAGTTCAAACAATTTTTTTTTGTTTTGTTCTTCAAACACAATTTTTATCCTTGAAAATTGCCCGTTGATTTTCCTTAGTACTTTATGCTACCATACATTTCTAAAACATTCACTTTTCATTTCTCACAGAAACTTAGTCAAGAGAACCTAGCTCAGAGTTAAAGAAGACCTGCCTTAGCAGAGTGAAAAAGGAATTCTCCTCCATCCCATACCAGAAAACGTACCTCTCTATCACACCCTTGACAACTGGTCAATCCAGCTCTGTTTGAAGATGTCTAATGATGGAGGAGCCTTTACATAATGATGTAGCCCCTTCCTTCTTTGGACTAATGAATTTTTTTTTCTCTTATGTCTAGCAATTGTACAGATGATCATGTGCTCAGTGTAGCCTCTGAGGCTGAGATGTAACAGAATATGCATTGATTTTCTGCTGCTTGTGCTGATTTTGGCCTGATAATTAATGTGAAGAAAACAGAGGTTTTCCACCAGCCAGCACTGTGCCATCCTTACATTGAACCAGTGGTTACAGCAAATGGAGAAATTTTGGATGCTGCTGTTCAGTTTACTTACTTTGGCAATATACTTTCCATGGATGTCCATATAGATGATGAGGTTGACACATACATTGTCAAAGTTATCTTGGCATTTGGGAGGCTCCAAAGAATGTGTAGGAGAGAAGTATTAGGCTGCCTAGCAAACTGAAGGGCTACATAGCTATTGTGTTTACCTCATTGTTGTATGCCTGTGAAATCCGGACTAAGTACCAGACTGTGCCATGACAGGAAACTGAATCACTTTCATTTGAATTGTCTTAAGAAGATTCTGAAGATTACCTGGCAAGATAAGGCACAAAAATAAAGACAATTGTACAGGTAACTCACATAAGGCAAAAGCTTACACAGAGGTCAGAAGAAGTGATGCAAAGACACCCTCAAGATCTCTCTGAAGAACTCTAGTATCTCTTGTAAGACATGGGAGACTCTGGCACAGGATTGCCCAGCATGATGTGCTCACATCAAAAAAAGTACTGTACTCCATGAGGAAAGCAGAATCACAGTAACTTGAAAGAAATATTAGATGCACAGATCTAGAGACATCTCCATCCCAAATGTCCAAATGGACTATTGGTGTCCAACCTGTGGTAGAGCATTCCAAGCTCATATTGGACTGATCAGCCACAGCTGGACACACTGTATCTTGACCCCAACATAGTGATGTTATTTGAGTCCTCTTCAAGCATGAATGATGAACAACATCGGGTGTACTTAACCATATAATCTGATGTTTTTTTTCTGCCTCAGGCTATTTTTTAGGTTTTTAGCATGTTGGGACCATCAGTCTAAAGCTTTAAGGGACTTTAGGGACCATAGAGGAAGACTTTATAATTTTACAGTTGATGGCACTGAGGCTCAGTGAAAATAACTCACTTGTTCAAGTTCATGCAGGTAGTATCAGAGACAGGATTTGAACTGAGGCACTCTGCCTTGTGAGTCAGTGCTCTTTCCCCTGTATTATGCTGACACCCTAAAAAAAAAAGACTACAGGGCAAATTATATAATCTTTTAATTTTAGAGTTGGAAGGGACCTTGGAGGTCATATAATTTGAAAATTTTGTTTGACCAAGAGCACACAGAGGTCATAAAACCAAACCCCTTTATTTTTTCCATATTTTTTTTAAATTATTCATTCTAGACTTAAACATCAAATAGAATGAGCATTTTCATGCACAAAGCGGTAAAGAAATGGAGAATTATATTCAAAATTGTGTCTCTATTTTGCAGAACATGTTTTTTAGATATATAGTAAGATTAATATATAACTTTCAAAGTTATACTGCTTATCTGTATTTCTTTCTATCCTTTCTTTTGTTCTCTTCTATTCGTTTAAAAATGCTTCAATGACTCTATTTTCTTTTGCAACACTATCACTACCCCCTCCTTTTCACCCTGAACCCTTTCTAACCAACAAAGAAAAACAAATACACATAGTAAAGTAAAACAAATTCCCCATGACTCACACCCAAAAATACCTGTAAAATTCTGCACCATGAGTCCATCACCTTTCTGTTAGGAAGCGAGTAGTATGCTTCATCATTGGCCCTCAGGAATCAGAGTGCATAATTTCATTGATTAGACTTTTTAAGTCCTTTAAAGTTGTTTTTCTTACAATGCTGTTGTTATTTTTTATAAATTGTTCTCCATATTCTGCGTGAGTCCATAGAAGTCTGCCCAGGTTTCTCTGCCACCATTCTTTTCTTCATTTCTTTTGTTAAAATGATGTTTCATAACATTCATGTAGCATAATTCATTCAGTTATTCATTAATTTATAGACACCCCCTTCATTTTTATTTCTTTGTTATAAAATAAAGAGATGCTATATATTTTCTTGTACATACGGGTTCATCTCCTCTCATCTCTGTGGTATAGGTCTAATAGTTGCGTTACTGGGTCATAGGGTATGCACAAAGTAGTGACTTTCAGGGCATGATTCTAAATTGTTTTCCAGAATTGGCCACTTAACAGTTCCACTAATAGTACATCAGCGTTCTAGTAATTCCTTCCCTTTTTTGTACATTTGCCAATCTCTTAGGTGTGGGGTGAAAACTCAAAGTCATTTTAACTTGCATTTCTCAAATTGTTAGTCATTTGGAACATTTTTACATTACCGGTGATCATTTGGATTTCCTCCTTTGAAAAATTCCTCTTAATGTCCTTTGCCCATTTATGCACTGGAGAATTGTCTCTTGTCCCCATATATTTGAATGAGTTCCTCTTATATGTTGGAAATGAAACCTTTATCAGAAAAGCCTGCTCCACAAATTGTTTTTTCTGGGTTTTTATCATTTGCCAAATGCATTCATTTTGTTTGTGCAAAAAGTTTATAATTTTTTTGTGATCAGAATTATTTACTTCATTTTCTGTGATTCTCTTTCAGCTATCTGGTCGTGTATTCTTATATTCATAGTTGTGAAAAGCATTTCCTTCTTTGATCTTTTAACTTCTCTAATAAATGAAGTTTTATTTAAATGACAATTCTGATATACACTATGCAATGTGGGTCTGTGTATGACTTCTACCAAACTTTGACAGATTTCATAGCAGTTTTTGTCAAATCATCAATTCTTACCACAGGAGCTGCGATATTTGTGTTTATTAAACATTCACTATATTTTCTTGCTTCTGTATGTCATGTATGTAAACTACTCTACTGATTGACATCTATTATTTTTTTAACCACTACTAAACTGCTTTGTCAATTGCTGCTTTATAGTAGATATCTGATACTTCCAGGCTCCCTGCCTTATCACTTTTTTTTTTCATTATTTACCTTTAGATTCTTGAACTTCTGTTCCTCAGTTAATTTTGCTGTTTTCTAGGCCTACAAAGCAATCCTTTGGTAGTCTGATTGCTAGAACACTGAACAAAGGAATTAATTCAGATACTATTGCCATCTTCCTTATGTTTGCATAGCCCAAATATGAGGAATTAATATCTCTCCAATTATTTAAATATGTCTTTAGCTGTATAAAGAATATTTTATAGTTGAATTCATGTAGTTCCTGTGTGTACTTTGATAGTTGGATTTTGTATTCTTATGGTTGACCTAAATGTTTTCTCAATAATCCACTTCCAGTTACATTTTCACTCTCTTGAGCAAAATTGCCTATTTAATTTGGGGAATACAACCTGCCAAGTGTCCCTCTGTCCATTGCTGTGGTTACACCCTCTGGTTATTTTAAATACAATTTCCCTTTCTATTTCTACCACATAATCACACTTTCATTATCCTGACCTAGCATTATTCTTTCCTTAGGCACCAGAAAATTCCTTTCACATGTCATGGAATACAGAAGATATCTTGCTATTCCGACTATAGTTTAAATAGCCATTGTGTTTTATTGATCTGTATATTTTCCTCAGTGCCTGGCAAAGGCAAACTGCACAAAGTAAGTAAGAGATTAATAAATAATTGTTGAAGGAATGAAGATATGACCCCAGAATTATGGTGAAACTTCTTTTAACATGGCACAGTCTTCTAACAGTACCTCTTATTAGAAGCTTAGTGACAGCCATCCCAGATGACACTGATTTTAGCTGACACCAAGTAATCTTCTAGCTCTTTGGAATGTTGTGAGGGTAATTAATACCTTACCCTTCTTCCATTCAGCTCTAGTTAGAGTGGACTTATAGCAAAAAGTCACAATGTGATTAAGGATGTGCCTTTTTGCTATCAACGGGGCAGGAACCTCTTGAATCAAAATTGACATCCTTTGAAAAGGAAGGTGGCATCCACTGGTCCTTGGAGCCTGTTATACAAAACATTCAATATTTCCTTGGGAACACCTACATATGCTATGGTATCATTCTATAGAGTGGTATTCCAGCAAGAAGCAACTGTACAAGGAACATGTGACCAAACTAGGTTCCAAGTAGTCAGTGGGGCTAAATGACATTGAGCTTCCCTTCTAGGAGTCCCTCTCTCTTTTCTCTTCCTACTGGTTGGAGGAGCATTGTTTGATTCTCTTCCTGGTTTCTTCCAGGAACAGAGCAGCAAAACATACTGAAGATCTCCTTCCCTAGGGGAACATTTTGTAAGGAGAAAGAAATCACTCTTGGTGAGTAGAAGTACAACTAAATTTCTCCTTACTTTGAGGTAATATTGGAGGGATCATACATTATTATTCTACTTTCAGGAATGTTTGCATGCCTTGAGATTGTAGGATTACTTTTCAGAATAATATTCACTATTTAGATTTGATGATTTTGTATCCTTTCTAATGATATAAATGTTTTTTCAATAACCCATTGCCAGTCCTTATTACATATTTTCTCTCATGAGCAAAATTGTGTATTTATTTACTGTTTATAAATTGTTATTTATTTATCTATTTGTTTGTTTATTTAGACAAGCTGCCAAGTGTCCTATTGTCCTTTGCTGTAAAGATATCACCTCCTGAGGGTCACTGTTCTTTGATGGATTTGGTGCTCAGAACATTTTTGGTGGAGAAAAAAATTGATATTCTCTAATAATTTCAATTCCTAGTTCTATATCAGTAGTAAAAATGCTCCTAAAATTTGGGATCTGCATACCAGAAACAGCAGGGAGGCTAGGAAAGCTTGAAACTTACTGGCATTCCTTTTCCATAAGCATAGAACCTGAATCTCTCCCATGTAAACTCATCAGCCTGATCTGTAACTCATACCCTATTTTGTCCACAAGAAGCTGTGATACAGCCAATAGGCTTTAAGGCAAATGATCTGACAAACTCCTCATAAGACAAGAGACTGAAGAAAGCTTGTTCTTCATGAATACCATGTTATTTATCAAAAGATATTTGAGAATTTTAAAGAAATGCTTTCTTTTAGAGGGTCTCCAGCAAGCATCCCAAAGTCTATTTCACAAGAAAATGGCATGATACCAAAGTTTGAATCTAATGGAAGCACATGAACTCATAATTAGGAACCTGATCACTAGGGGAACTAAATTTCTTGCTCCCAACGAATTCCATTTATAGAACACAAGGGCTGGTGATGCACAATCCAAAATGATGATCATTCCATACATTCTGACCACCTGCTGGGTGAAAATCAGATCCATTCAAAAAGCCTGGGAGCTGGCCATGGGAAAGTTAGGCTCTGTTAAACAAATGTAATTTTTATTCTTCATTTCAATAACTTGGAGGGGCCTGCTCAGGGTGATGTGCCCAACTCTTTTATTAGTAATTCCTGCATGCTCTGTGATGGGCTTAGGTTAAAGGATAGTTGATTGTCACAACACGAACAGCAGTCAGTCCTCTCCTCTCTCCAGGCCAATAATATTGTTATGCCTGTCAGTAGTCTCTTCACAATAGACTCTATAATAACAAACAAATACAGGCACTGAAGACACAGAGGGAAGAAAGACAAATGATAGATTTAATCTTTAAGTATCAGAGAAGGTTGTTTTGTATTTTTTTTTTAAACCATCATGACCCTGACAACTGTGTTTGAGAAGCTCTGGAAAAAATAAAAATGCCTCAACTGTGTCTTCTAAAAAACAAATCTTTGAGAAAAGTTCAAAGCAAGGACACTTTTCCAACACTTGCCTGTTCTGCATCGAAATGGAGTATCACCTTGTGTATCTGAGTGACTTAGGTCTGAGTCCAAGCTAGATAGATGGAAAAACTGAGACAGTTGTAAGAACCAGTTCAGATCAAGGTCTCAAGAACTGTCAATTTAATTCACCAAGAATATATTAGGTGTTTCTTGTATGCCAGATACTTTGGAAGGACCTGAGGATATAAAGAAAAAAAAACCCCCAACAATTCCTGCCCTCAAAAGTTTTACATTTTACTGGGTGACATGGAGCAGTTTCAGAGAGGAGATGTTGGCACAACACATACATAGATAAGTAAATGCAAATAATTTTTGGGGGGGAGCCATAGACAGAAAGACAGAGATAGAGAGAGAAAAATGAGAGAGAGATAGGGAGGGAGAGAGACAGAGACATAGAGATGGCATTAACAAACAGTAAGTCAAGAAAGATTTTGTGTACATTGGGTAATGACATTGAATTCCTTTCAAGGGAATCTAAGAAGCCAGCGTAAGATGACTGAGCATTTTAGCCATGAGGAACAGTATTATGGTAATCTGAAGATCTTCCCTGCCCCTAGGCCCTTTGCTTAAGTGGCTTAAAGTGACTCTGAGAACGTTTCCTGATTCAAAAGTACACTCTGCCCCCTAATAGGCTGAATGTGGTCACATGGAGCCTGTGGCGGGAGGCTTGATTTTCGGGAATACCCGTGTCTTGTTGCTTTGTGATTGTGCAGTGGGTCAAGAGGGTTGTGACAGTCTCTGAGCCAGGAGAAGGCTATATATACACCCTGATGTGAGGTTTTGGTTTGGGGCTCACTTTGAGAAGAGTTGTGTGATTTGGCCAGATGAGGCTCTGGGAAGCCATTGAGCCTCCAGGCTTTGAAAGACCCAGATGTTGATGCTTCCCTCTCTGGTAACTGACTAGGTAAGGATGTAATGGTCAGATGATTGGAAGCCTGTCTGCTGCTCTATTTCTCTATCTGCTTGTAACTTTTGCTCATAACTTGTGTTTGTATTCTGTTTGCATTCTCTGAAGTTCAGGGTGCTGACTTTTCCCCCTGAACTAAGTAAATGATATGTGTTTCACTGATTGAAGTGAGACTGTTAACCCATTTTGAATTGCTTTCCTTTAGAAAAGCAGATCTAAGAACCTGTGCTGTCAGCCACCCTGGGCATGCTAGAATACTTGCTGATACAAACAGCCAGTGCAATTTTATGGAGCTAGGAAATGTAATATCCTGTTTGAGTGCAATTTGACTGGACTTCAGAGTAAGTGAAAGTGAATACTGTACCAGGCTAGAAAGGTAGATTGGCCCCAGGCTATGGAGGGCTTAATGCCAAACACTACCGCCTCATCTCCTGAGGTCTTTTCACCCTGGAACAGCCTTCCACCATGCCAGTCCCTTTCTTCTAATGGTGAGTCTCTGTTGGGGGGGAGGTGCTCAGTTTGGGGAATGAGCCCAGATTAACTATGGTTCATTCTCCTCCTGACCATGCTTCTCATTCACCACTATACCCCTGAGGAGGTACTTTCTTTCTGTTTCCAAAACCTGTCCCCTCCCCCCCCCCAAACTTTTCAGCTTCCTTCTAGATGCCTTCAGTCATTAAGATGTCAGGTCCTTGAAGACAGGGTTTACCTTTCTTTTTGCTTATATGCATTATTTACAGCATTTAGCACAGTACCTTGCACATACTAAAGGCTTAATAAATGCTTTTTGCCTCTATGACTGCCAAAAACAAAGGAGATTATATTTGATACTAGAAGTGAAGGGAAATCAGTGGAGCACACTGAGCAAAGGAGAGACATAGTTGTGTGTAATTTAGGAATATTAATATGGCTGCTAAAAAGAGAATGAATTGGAGAAGGGAGAAACTGGAACTAGGGAGATCAGTAAGGAAGCAGGTATTGCACTTCTCCAGGTGAGAGAGGGAATGAGGCTCTGAACTAGGTTAATGACTATACAAATAGGGAGAAGAGTATGTAGGGAAAAGATGATGTAAGGGGGAAACTGGCAACTGATTGGATGATTGGATGTAAGAATTGTGCATTACTCTGAGATTGTGAATCTCAGTGACTGAAAGTATGGTGATGCCCTTAACATAAAAAGGGAAGTTCAGAGAAAGGATGGGTTTTCAGATTATGCTCTGGGAACAACAATAGGATCCATTGCCCCAGAGGGTTGAAAACCTTAAGCTGG
>CM053585.1:123399899-123420601 GCA_028646515.1 Pseudochirops corinnae | reverse complement strand
CCCCCAGAACCTTTATCTCTTTACTTCCAAACTGGTATTTTTTTTTAAATTTTACTTTAGTTATTTGATTATTTTAATTCAGCTGTCATATGCTATTCCCAAGTTTCTTCCATGATAAACATCACCAGTTCTTTTAACTGAAGTGGTGTCTCTGAATTACAAACAGCCTCTCATTTTCTTCATAAACATGTTTAACAATACATACACACCAGTGTACATGGACTTAGACATTATACAAGGGCCTTTAGTTGTATACAGGCAGTTTTTTTATTCAGTGAACAATTATAAGCTTCACAATTTCTTTCTCTACTGGAAGTAAAGGCAATGAAAACTGATGTTAATGTTAGCTCAAGTAAAACTTCAATGAAAAAACAAATTTTCCAATAAATAAAGGAACATCAAAGCCTCTTATTACAAAGTCAAAATATGCCTTTGGGATTTCCATTATTTTTGCATTATCTGTTCCTCTCTTGCCCCACCCAATACAACAAAGACTGAAGAGCTAGTTGTCTTCTAAAAACTCAAGAGTCATTTTCTTTAGGCATAAAGGGAGGAATGGAGATTTATTCTGAGGTTAGCATCAAATTGTGTATTGAGAGAGAGAGAGAAGGAGGGAGGGAGAGAATTGGTGACTGAGTGAGTGCAAACATATATCTAAATGACTTTAGAGTATCCAGTCATCTCCCTAGACCAATTTGCCATCTGCATGATGACCACCTGTGCCTGTGCCTCTGCCTCTGGTTCCCTGCTTTCCACCTCTTTCTCTTATTGGACACAGCAATAAAATACTACCACTGCTTTTGGAATGACTCTGTCAATCAGCTCTTCTACAGATTAACTCACCATCCCTGTGACTCACCACACTACAGCCACCTCTTGCTTAAATGTGTTGTCTTTTCTTGATGGAATATAAGCTCCTTGAGATCAGAAGCCATCTCATTTTTAGCATTTCTATCTCAATGCTTAGACCGGTCCTGAGTGCATAGCAAGTGCTTAGTTTCTGCCTTTTCATTCATTAAGTCATTATGTCAGTTACTGATATTTATTTAGTGCTTTCCAAACATTATTTCTTTGGGGCCTCACAAAAGTCCTGTGAGATTCTACAAATAATATCATTACCATTTTACAAATGAGGGAAATGAGGGCCAGGGAAGCTATATTATGTGGCCATGGTCACACAGCAAATAAATATTTGAAGCTGGGTCTTCATGACACCAAATCCAACTGTTTATATCATGGCACATTTCTATCTAAAAAACTCCCATAAGATCATCAAGGCAGAGTTCCATTTCTATTGACTTCCTACATTTGAATGACAGAATAATTCAAAAAATATCTGGATAAAAAAAGAATTTTAATGATGTCAGTTCTCCATAAGTTTTGTCTTCAAGATGCCAAATCACTCAGTCAATAAAGAAAAATTTATTAAGTGCCAACTACGTGGCTAGCTTGATGTTGGCATTACGATATTTGAAATCATCAAGATGATTGACTTCATATTCTTCCCCTTTCCAGCCAGATGTTTGGCATCCCAGAGACATGATCAAAAAGAATTCTGCTTCAGAATATTTTATTTATTGTTCATTCTGCTCCCCATCAAAGGCAGATCTTTAAATTCACAGAAGAGCCCATCTATCAGATCTCAGTGAGTTGCTATTTCCTCCTGTTCTTTGAGAGGCCTGATCAAGAAAACATGGCTCATTCTTCCATTACTTGACTTTCCTTTCCTTGTTAATATCCCACGGCATTCATGATCTTCAGCTGACCCTCAAACTTTAAGAAGCTTCAGAAGGGAACCAAAAATCCCATTAGAACTTAGAATGGTTAACCTGAAGGTCTAGGGACATATTTAAGCACAAGTGCCCAAATTAAATTCAAGCCTAGCAGCCCTTATCTTTTCCTGACAGTCTCCACCATTATTTTGGCATGACCCTGTGGAAGTGATTGTTATGATTGATTAAGTGGTTTATTCACAGTTAATTTCCTGAGGGAGGCAGTGTGGTCCAGTGAAAAGAACATTGGATAGACAGATAAATGACTAGGGCTAAAGTCCTCCATTTGCCACATGCTACCCCTGTGACCTTGAGTGACTTAGTTATCCTTTAAGTGCCTCAGTTTCTTCATCTAAAAGATGATAGGGCTAGACTAAATGGCCTCTTAGTTTCCATTCTAGCTCTGTCCATGATCTTTTGATCCAAGGCAGCATATGCCTTGAGAGGCAGTATGGCACAGTGGAAAGAATGACAGATTTGAGGTCAGTAAATAAACATTTATTAAGTACCTACTGTGGTACTTAAAGCAAAAGGTAGTACCTGCTCATAAGGAGCTCACAATCTAACTGGGGAGACAACATGCAAATAATGGTATACAAATAAGATCTATACAGAATAAATTGGGAATGATAATAGAAGGAAGACACCAAAATTAAGGAGGATTGGGAAGGACTTCCTGTAAAAGATATGATTTTAGCTACAACTTGAAGAAACCTAGGGAAGGTAGGAGGAAGAGATGAGGAGGGATAGCATTCCAGACATCAATCAGGGAAAACGTCTAGAATTAGGGGATAGAGTTTCTTGTTTGAAGAACCTCATTATTAAAATAGTCTAAGGACAAGATGATAATGGCATACACCAATGTGGTAGCAGTGTCAGAGGACAGAAGGGGGCATATGGGAGAGAGGTCACCAAGATAAATTCTACAGGTCTTGGCAACAGCAAATTGGATATGGAGAAGGCTGAAAGGGAGTTAGGATGACACCTGGGTTGTGAGTCTAGGTAACTAACTAGAAGGATAATGGTACTTTCAACAAGGAAAGGGAAATGAAAAAAAGAGGGAAGAGTTTGGAGGACCAATAATGAGTTCAATTTTGGACATGCTGAGTATAAGATATCTAGGGGACATCCTGAGTTTGAAATCTTGGCCCTGTTATGTACTACCTGTATGATGTAAATTAATTCACTTTATTTCATAGTACAAGCAAACACAAAGTGTGAATCAAGTGGGCTGACACACTTGGGGCAAGCATTTCCACAGACTTTTTTCCTGATGAGTGCACCTTGGTCTACGTTCTATTAACATCTGTGTTCCGTAGGCTTTACTTTTGTCATATCTGAAATGAGGACCTTGGATTAGACAACTTCTAAGTTCTTTTCTAGCATAAAATGGATGATCTTGTGGCTACAGCTTACAAGTGAGAGGTACCAATAAGCACTATAGGATTTCAGAGGACTGATGGAGGCCGCTCTGGTACTGAATATTCAAGGGATACGTATTCTAATGTGATAGAACTATAACTGGGTCTTGAAGTATGGGTATTGAATTTAAGAAATTGAAAAGAAAGAATCACATGATTTAACAGGTGACCCCAGAATTCCTTTCTACTCTCTACTCTTTCTACTCAGTGATCCTATGATGATGAATACTTGAGAGCAACACTGACAAACTTAAATAGAAAGAGACCCCTGTGTGCCACATACTGACTTAGAAAATTACAAATTAACATTATCTATGTTGTTTTATATTTTCATTTATTTTGTTAAACATTTCCCAATTCCATTTTAATCTGGTTTGGGTTGCACTAAAGATTTCAGGCCATGTGGCCCACAATTTGACACCTCTACCCTAGAGAAGAGTTTGATTAAACATTCAGAGGTTGGAAAATATAGGTTGTATTGAGGGGATAGTTAAGTAATTGATAAGTCTAAAAAGTAGATGGTTCAAATGAAATAATGGGGTTGGACCCCTCAGTTCCTTCATTTAGGAGAAGTCATAGGGAGTAATGCTTCCGAAGTAGGTTAGGGCCAGATTGCAAAGGGCCTTGAATATCATACTAAGGAATCTCAATCTTGTCCTATAGGCAAGGGGAAAAGTTTAGCTTCTTGAACAAAGGAGCAATTCAATAAAAGGAGTACTTTAGGAGGGTCAATGAGACCACAATGTAAAAATGGATCAGAAAGGAATGAGGAGACCAGTAAGGGGATTATTGCAGTACTCCATGCCTGTGATGATAAGGCCCTTAACTAGAGCCTTGGGAATCTCTCTGCATTCACAACACATACCTTTTTGATTATGTCTTTATTTTATATTTTTGTCTCACCCATGCAAAATTATCAGGGTCACAGGTGAACTAGAATAGAAAAATGCATTTTAATACAGAATTACCAAGTGAAATATACTTAAACATTTGTGAACACTTCACTTAATCATTATACTTATCATCTGCTTAAGCCTTTCCCTTTCGATTTGAGTTCAAATGACATAATGTATGTAAAGAGTTTTGCTAACTTTAAAATACCATATAAAATGTGAGTTTTAGTAAAGTGATATTTAAACAAGGAAAAGTATAGCTTTAAGTTTCTATATATAGTAAGGTATACATATGTATGTGCGTGTGTGTGTGTATATTGGTTTATATGTGAATCTCCAGGGATGTGTGCCCAGGTATGTGTTTGTCAATGGTGTGTGTAGCCTCAGGTGGAAAGATTGTCCCAGAATCAAAAAGATGGCTGGACAAATCTACCAGAAGCTGTAATTTTCCTGGAGGAATTAGGGATAAAATTCTAACCCTATAGAACCCTTCTAATTCAGAAACTCCTGAAGATTCTGATTACCACCTAAACAAGGAGACCTGGACACCACTTGTGGCCTGGTTGATATCATGAAACTGTGCCAACAATTTTTTGGGGGATGACATCTAATTTTTAATTGAAACAATTATCTTCTTCAAATTTCCCACTGTCACGAAGTCACAAGTTAAGAATCTCACATCATCAAGGCAGGACAATGGATGAAGCAATGGAGAGTCACTTTGAAAGTTGGTGGAATAGGATTCATAAATATTTTAAATATGTACCTTGGTACTTCCAAATCAGATTATGTAGGAATTGAGCCAAAAATTAACAGTAGGTAATAATGGCTTTTCAAAACAAGGAAGGAGAGAAACCTCTGGTTTTAATTTTCCCATGTGGAGAGAAACTGATCTCTCACTTTTATTAGGGGAAGAGCTTTGTCTGATCTACTTTGAAGCAGAATTAGTGCCCTTCAAAGTTCAGAGAGGGCCTGGATTCTAGCTTCAGATCCTATACAGCTTGTGGAACCTCTCTGGCTCCTATTTCTTGTGACTTGTTAGGGAGAGGGAAATGAAGGAAAGGAAGGGAATAAACATTTACATGGCATCTACAATGTGAGAATGGAAGGGGAGTGAGAAGAGGCATTGTCTAGTTGGGTGTAAGAGAAGGAGAGATGGAGAGTTGGAATCTGACAGGATAATAGGCCAGTATATGAAGGATCTGTCATCTGTCAGGGTGGGGAGCTCCAGCAATCCAGATCATGACCTATCCATGACTTAGTAGAAAAATTCTAGAGAGATTCCTGAAACAAAAAATTAATGACTTGTCTATAATCACATATCGCACATACTGTCAGACATAAACCTGAAATAAGACTAAACCCAGGTCTTCCTAACTGCAAGCCCAATTCTACTGCAGATGTCATCTATAAAAGATGTAATTGTATCAGTAAAAGATGGTACTATATAAGGGGAGAATGAGATGATCTAGTCCAGTTTAGCTTAAAAGATCTTTAAAGACATGCATTTACATGTACATGCAATTAACAGCCATTTTTCCACAAAGAGAAGGTCAAGAGTGTACTGATATGAGCATAATTATAACAACATGGAATCACTGTTCCCTTTCTCATGTTTTTGTGTCTTTCATGATCACATTTAGTTTAGATCTTAGTAGAATTCCTGTGCCCAGGAATTTCTACCCTTTTTTTTTAGTGGATGGACTATTAGTATTTCCCCTTTGACCCCCTTCCTCAACTTCCCAAACCACTTAGTTTGACGTCTCTTGTGGAAACTTGTCATGATTTATTAAACAAGACAGTACAACATAATAGAAAGAACCTTGTCTGGGAAAGCAGGAGACCTGGGTGAAAATGATAGAACCCTAGAAATACCACAGCTTAAGGTTACCTTATGTAACACCAAGCATGAGCATCCTCCAAGGTTCTGATTACAAGCATAGTAAACTCCCCATTTATCCAATAACAAATTAAGGCAAAACATTATTAGAAAACTAAAATACAGCATTCACCATGTGTAACTCAATCATTTAGTAAGTCCTCAATTCAATCATGAAGTACAAAGGTCAAAAGTTTTCCACTCCTGGATCACAACTGAATTACAACACCATCAGTCACCACCAAGCACCCTCTCAAGGGGCAGTGGGAAGCACAAAGGCCATCCACCCCTAGGCCAAACTAGGTTACAATATCATCACATCATTCAATACCCAAGGAGAGGTCTTTTCTTCATCTTGACCTAAGGCAAGTTCTCAGCAGTTTCTGTTCCTGGGGAGACAAAGCTCAACAAACACACCATAATATTCATGCACATTGCCTGCATCCTCTTCAATTCACCTTCCCCCTATGAAATCAACCTAGGCCCAATAAGGTCTGAGGTCTCTATCAACAAACAACTCTGACAAAGTAACATCAAAACAGACAGACAAAATACCAGCACACAGTCATCCCTCCTCAGTTCCTGGCAGCTCCAGGTGGCAATTCTCCAAAGGCCTGGGCAGCTCCAACTCCAACTGGCCCTCAGCAGTCTGGGCAGCTTCAGCTGGCAGTCCTCTCTTTCTCTCTCTCTCTCTCTCTCTCTCTCTCTCTCTATCTCTCTCTCTCTCTCTCTCTCTCTCTCTTTCTCTCTCTCTCTCTCTCTCTCTGCCTCCATGATGCTTCTCCCAAAAGTTCTTCTGGCCTCTCTCTCAACTTGGGCCTCTCCCTATACCTGGCATCAGCTCCTCCCTGTTCAGCCCCTTTTCATCATGTCAAAAAGTCCATCCCACTTTGAGGTTCAAATTCCATTACCATTGTACCTTAGAGAACATATAGTTTCTTGTTCTATATTTAGGGAAACTGATACTCAGAGAACTTAAGTGACTCACTCCATAAGTGTTAGAACTGGGACTTGACCCAGTTCTTAACTCCCTACATCAAGACCAGTGCTCATTCCAGTATAATATGATGCCTCATCTAGGCCTCACTCTACTACTGGTTCTCTGTGTTGTTGTTCTTTAGTCATTTCAGTTATGCCCACTCTTTGTGACCCCATTGGGGATTTTCTTGACAAATATACTGGAGCAGGTTCCCATTTCCTTCTCCACCTCATTTTACAGGTGAAGAAACTGAGGCAAACAGGGTTAAGTGAATTGCCTAGGGTCACACAGCTAGTAAGTATTTGAGGCCAGATTTGATATCAGGAAGATGAGTCTTCCTGACTTCAAGCCTGGCGTTCTATCAACTGTGCCACCCAGCTGCCTTAGTCATCTGTGTGACATGGGATGAATCATTTAACCTCTAAATATCTTTTTTTTTTTTTGATATTACATTTGTATTGCCTGCTCCATAGGGTTGTTGTGAGGAGATAATGGATATAAAATGATTTACATGCATTTAGTGCTATATAAATGTTATCTGTCATTATTCCCTTGCCTTGTAATATAGAAAGGTAATAAGATACTGGATTTGCAGGTAGGGAGACTTGAATTCAAATCTTCTTCTAACATTTACTAGTTGGGTGATGATGAGCCCTAGGCAATTCTCTAAGACTTGTCTACTAAGTTATGAATGGGCTACAATCTGTCTTCACCAAGGAGATCACATGTCTTTGGTATATTGGTACACTAAAGTTATTGGTGTATTTTTCTTACATGCATCTCCCCAGGCTTATAAATGCCTTGAAGGCAAGGACTAGCACAGTCCTTATACACCGGAGACATTCAATAAGTGTGAATTGAACCAGAATATTGATAAGAGAAGCTATTCATGAGAAATTCAGTGATTGCCTCTTACTTTTACTAGCTGTGAGCATGCCCCATCTTTGCCTCCCCTTTGAGATGGCAACGCTAATACTCTTCAAATTTACAGTGATGAAGAAACTCAAGTCAAATGAGTAAATAGGGTAGTAACAGTATAAGGGCTTAGAAGGCAAAGAAAAAGTAGAATCCATCTCTCCTACGCATGGTATCCTAACACATGTGAATAGTGTTGTCTTTTTCAAATAAAATGTAAGACGGCACTGCAGAAAATTTCCCAATGGCTGTTGTGTTTTGTAACCTAGATGACAAGCTTTGTAGGAACTAAAGAACACTTAAGCAGGACTCCAGAGCACAAATTAAACTAGGATAGGCAATGGAAACTCTGCCCCAAGGTGGCAAATTTCATAGTCTGTCTGTGCTCTTGTATGAGTTCCTTTTCCCAGTCCAACAGTTCCTCATATTATAGCTTTTTTTTAGCAGTAAAGCTGTCCCTACTGGTGGCCTGGTCCACTCACTGTTTATGGAGGGCATTTTCCATTCTGCTTTTCCCAAGTTCAGTTTGTCATGTTTCCCCAGGTACAAAAATCCCTATTTAAGGTTTTGGCCAAGAGAGCTTGGCTTTCCTTTCAGCTCTTCAATATAAAGACTGTGTGAACTTGTATCACTTATTTTATTTCACTGAGTTTCAGCTCCTTTTATTTTGCTTTTTTGAAGGAGAGAAGGCAAGGCAATTGGGGTTAAGTGACTTGCCCAAGGTCACATGGCTAGTAAGTGTTAAGTGTCTGAGGCCAGATTCGAACTCAGATTCTCCTGACTCCAGGACCAATGCTCTATTCACTGTACCACCTAGCAGCCTCGGCTTCAACTTCTTCATTTGTAAAATGATGTGCTTCAGTAAGTAGTGTCCCGGATCCTTCTAGTTCTAAAATGTATATTATGGAAAAAAAATTTTGAGGTATTATGGTGGCAATCATATATCTATAGTATGCAAGCTGTGGGAGCTGGCCTACAGCCAGTGGACCATGCATACTTTTGGGGGCAGTAATCATTTTGAGCCACATTTTGATTGTAGTTATAAGGATTAGGTTGAGTTAATCCCTCTGAAACATAGTAGAAATAAATAGAATGATGAATGAGTAAAAGCCCTGCAGACTTAGACCTACAAAGTGATGGAAAATATCTCAATTTACTGATTTTTCTGTTTTCAATTCTGTGATGTTGTTTCAGTAGACACAGTGTGGCATAGTGTATCAAATATTGAGCTTGTAGTCAGACAGGCCTAGATTCAAATCCTACCTTTAGTACTTACTAGCTAAGTGATCATAGATAAATCACTTAATCTCTATGTATCTCAGGTAACTCCCTAGGATTTATCTACTAAAGGCAAAGAGGGACTGTGATCTGCATTGATAGAGGGAGTACCCTTTCATACCTAGAGTTACCCCTTCAAAAGTTGGAGTAGAACTAGTAAGCTCCAACTAGTAAGCTCCAACATAGTGACACGTAAAGGGAAGTGGCAGAGTAAAGTGGATACAAATGATAGAATCCCCTTTGTCTGGTCTCATTTTCCATCTCCCAAGTTTATTGGGATCCTTTGGGGGAGAGGGGGAGATGCAGGAACAGACAGAAGCTGAAGAAAATACAATACTGAAAATGACTATATTCCTAGAGATTAGTTGGGATTCAAAAACACAAACCTCAGTTCCCAGTAGCCAGTCTGTTCCCCTTTCTTTTCTAATGCATCACTAGAAGGCAGCGACTTTACTGAGTTCTTCTCTCATTACCAAAGGGATTTTCTTAACAATTCCAGGAACTGAAAAGTAAATAGGGTTGCCAAGTAGTAGGGAAGGTCATTCATGTGAGGTCACTTGCTTGGCTCAGGAAGCCTGTGTTTCCGATATGGGACTGGGTCCCTCCTCTGCTTGCCCGGCTTCAAATATTCTCCAAATTTAAACATTAAAATAACACGGCCCCAAAGGAGCTTCCTATTTCTGACTGCATGGTTTACAGAAGCAGGGAGAGGGCCTTGCATATACAATGGGAGCTGTGTTTCCTTCAAACCAAATTAATCTGTCTCTACGCCTCACAAACCTGCCTCCTTTGTTCTGTCTATAATATCTCAGTTTAAAAGCAAGGGATCTCCAAACCCACTCAGTCATAGACAAATCATTGTCCCTTTAGTATTGAAGTCCAAGGAAATGCCTTATGAAGTTTATCCATCCATTGTTCTTTGTGCTCTCTGGACAGAGGAGGGTGGGGGTGATTTGTTTCTGTTTTTTTCACAAGTGTCCCTGCCTGGAAAAGCATGGCCTCAGCTAGAGTTTCCTGTTCCTCACAAGCCTTTAGTGTATACTTCTCCCTCCTGCACTGGGAGCTGAGCTTCCCTGTGAAGACAGAAGGCTGAACTCCTAAGCTGAGCATTTGGAGCCAAAGAGGAAGCCAATGAATCAGCACAGGCAACTCATTTCCTTTCTCTTTACCTTAGGTGTCCCTTCTCTACTACAACCAATCCCAGAGCTGGAAGGAACCTTAGAGATCATTTAGTCCAATTTCTTCATTTTCCAGATGAAGAAACTGAGGCCCAGAGAAGGGAAAGTAACTCTGACAGTTAGTTAATTAGTCAGCAGCAAAGCAGGCACCAGAACCTGTAAGTCTTCTTTCCCTATTCAATTTTCTTTCCATGCTGACTATGAAAAACATTTGACAAGTTTTGTAAACCATTTAAAAAAAAAAAAAAAGGCGGCCTGGCATGGTGGATAGAGAATTGGACTCAGTCAAAGATAGGGGTTCAAGTTCCCTTTCTAACACATACTGGCTATATGACCCTGGTCAATTCATTCAATTTCTCAGTGCTGCTGGCAACTCTGAAAGATTAAGTTGTAAAAGTGTTGCTGATCTGCGTTTGTAGGGGTATTTTTCTGGCAGAGAGTTCCCCACCCCAAAAGATCCAGACCCTGAAAAGGAAGTGAAAGAAGACAGTTTCAATTCTCATTGTTCTCGATTTCTCTGTAGATTTTGACACCTTGACCACCCTTTCTCTCCTGCTGGATACTTTCTCCTCTCTGGGTTTTCATGACTTTGATCTCTTCTGAATCTCCTCCTACTCATCTGACTACTTCTTCTCAGTCCCTTTAGCTCAGTGGTTCTCAACCTTCCTAACGCAACAAACCCTTTAATGCTCGTGTGTGGGCGGATCTGCATGTGGGCGGACCCCACTGGAGATGGATAGAGGAGGAGCGGTGTCTTGGTTCTTAAGACCATCGTAAATATGTGTTTTCTGATGGTTTTAGGCGACCCCTGTGAAAGGGTCGTTCAACCCCCAAGGGGGTTGCAACCCACAGGTTGAGAACCGCTGCAGCTTATTTCATCTTCTAGGTAACATCCTTTAGTTATGGCTGTTCCCCTAGGCTCTGTCTTGACCCCTCTCCTCTTTTCTTTCTGCACTCCTTTTCTTGATGACCTCATCAGGTCCTGACTGTTATATTACCATTTTTATACAGATCATTGACAGGTGCATATATCTATCCCTAGACTCTCAAACTCTAGTCTCAAATCATGAACTGTTTATTGGGCCTTCCCAAAGGGATGCCCCACAAACATCACAAATTAAACACATCCAAAACAGAATTTGTTTGGGGCATGGCTTTAACCCCAGGTTTGAGGTTGTGATAAAAGGAGATCCTGGTGAGGCATTGAACAAAGATTTATTTTGCCTAAACACAGAAAGAATATACAGCAAAAATACAGCAGACTTTGTTTCTCTGGACTCAATGCCCTCACCTTTACCTGGAGACCACTTGGTCTTGGTCTCAGCCACTCACCAAGTGTAAAGGGATCTTCTATGCACCCAAGGACAAGAGGATGCAGCAGGAAAATGGTGGTCCTCTCACAGAACTCAACTTTCCCATTTGCCTCCCCCCCAAAAAATGATCCTGTTTTAAACTTATCTATATACCACCACTGTTAGCAAGTTTGATATGATACTTGAATTCTCACTTTTACTCATCCCATACATCTAACTAGTTACCAAATTTTCCTGTTTCTGTCTCTGTAATATCTCTTCTATAGGTCTCCTCTTCACCCTAGTTCAGGTCCCTCACCTGGATTATTTCAGTGACCTCCTATTTGTTCTTCCTGTTTTAGTCCCTCCTCATTCAAATCCATCCTGCATACAGTCAAAGTTGTTTTTCCTGGAGTAAAAGGGGAGATAATAATGTGGTACTTATCTCACAGGTACTTGGGGAATTAAAATGAGATAGTATACAGTTATCCCAAAAGTCATATTTGAGCTTTAAGCTTTAATAAGCTTTAAATCAATGGGGATTTAAAGACTTTTGAGACATCCTAATGCTTTGCAAACCTTAAAGCTTATATAAATGTCAGCTATCATTATTAATATTATTAGGTATAAATATTAAATTTGTAAGTGAAAATATCTACAAATAAAGCTCAACCTTCCTGTTCACTTACATTAGAATTTTAGAAGGGTTTTATCTTCATTTCTGGCTGTTCTTCATCTGGCAGTTACTTTCATTTCTTTGACCCCTCAACTTTTCCATCACATATCAAAGAAACAGAATTTAGAGATGGAAGAGATAATCCAATTCAAGTGCATCATTTTTTTTTTCAGAAAAAGTGTAATGTTTTGAAAAACACTTCAAATCACTATAATAATGCAATGAAAATCTGTGGGTATTTTTTTTTTTTTGTAAAATGAAGGTCCCTTTTACCATACAAATAATTCACTCTCCTCAAGAAATTTGTGGTATAAGATTAATTTTATCTATTTTAAGTTGTGTTAAAGTGGGAGCATATCTGTACTCTGATCAAAATGATCCTATTCATTTCTGCTAAACATCTTGAAATTTCCAGTTAGTATAATTCTATTCGTGGGAAATTAATATATGATCAAAATGTCTGATATTTTCTAACAATAATACTTTAATTAAAAAAAATCTATCTAGTCAGTTTGAAGGTGGTGCTGGGCCTAAAACTAGAAAGAGATGAGTTCCTTTTTTAAAATAAATTATACATTTTTCCAATTATATGTAAAACCAATTTTTAACATTCATTTAAAAAAAATTTTTGAGTTTCAAATTTTTCTCCCTCCCTTTCCCTCTCTCAAAAACTGGTTAGCAATTTGATATAGAATATGTGTGTGTGTGTGTGTGTGTGTGTGTGTAATCATGTAAAACATATTTCTATATTAGTCATATTGTACAAGAAGAGACCAAAAGGAAAAAAAGTGAAAAAAAAATAAAGAAATAGTATTCTTGAATCTGAATTCAGACTCCATCAATTCTTTCTCTGAATGTGGTTAGCATTTTCTTTCATTAGTCCTTTGAATTGTCTTGGATCATTGTATTGCTAAGAAGAACTAAGTTGTTCCCAGTTAATCATCACACAATGTTGCTTTTACTATTGTGCAATATTCTCTCTGCTCATTTTACTTTGCATTGATTCACGTAAGTCTTTCCAGGTCTTTCTGAAATCCACCTGCTCATCATTTCATATAGCACAATTGTATTCCATTACATTCATTTACCCCAGCTTATTCAGCCATTCCCCAATTGATGGGCATCCCCTCAATATCCATTTTTTGCCACCATGAAAATAGCTGCTATAAATATTTTTGTACATGTGGGCCCTTTCCCATTTTTTATTATTTTTGGGGGGGTATACAGACCTAGTAGCATTATTGCTGGATCAAAGAGTATGCACAGTTTAATTATCATTTTGGCATAGTTCCAAACTGTTCTCCAGAATGGTTGAATCAGTTCACAACTCCACCAGCAGTGAATTAGTGTCTCAATTTTCTCGTATCTTGTCAACATTTATCATTTTCCTTTTCTGTCATATTAACCAATCTGATAGGTGTGAGGTGCTACCTCAGAGTTCTTTTGACTTTTTTATTTCTCTCTATAATCTAGGCCTGAACAACCTGAAGCCCATGGCTCCTAACAGTCCAAGGATTGCTTGAGACATGCCAAAGGATTTCCTCTACATGCACAGGATGTTTTTCTCTATATTTTTCAGAGGCTGCCAAAATCCTTTGGCATGCCACAAGTAGCCTGAGGGCCATAAGGAGCCACAGCTGCAGATTGTGCAGGCCTGCTCTAATCAATAGTGATTTAGAGCATTTTTTTTTTTATATGAGTAAAGATAAAGAGCTGAGTTCTAACTCAGCTTCAGACGCTAACTGTGTGATCCTGGGCAAGTCACTTCACTTCTGCCTCAGTTTCCTCATCTGTAAAATGGGGATGATAATAATAGCACCAACTTCCCAGGGTTGTTGTAAGGATTGAATGTGATAATAATTGTAAAGCACTTAGCATAGTTCTTGGAACATGTTAAGCATTTCTTAAGCCCTAGTTATTATTTTTATTAATAACTAATATTATTATTTGAACCCAATCCTTTTTAGACTTTGGTTTATACTATTTTAATTATGTTAAACAGTATCATTATTGGCTTGAGTCATTCTTAGGATAAAGTTTAGCAACTAGAGTAAGATTTTGTTCTCTCATTACATGTGTCAATAAAAGGGAAATATTTGTTTCCCACCCTCCACCCCTATCCAGTCCAATCCCCTTACCCTGAATAGCAAGGGAGCAGAAAGGGGTCTGAAGGTCTGGAGACAAATAAGGTCCATTTAAATTGCTAATCCAGGCTACAAATGTGCTTTCCAAATGATGGGAAATAAAGGACATCTGACTGTGGAGTGACCCCAACTCAATCTAATATTGGAGGATAGAGAACTAACCAGAAATTTTGAGTAAGAATGCATTTCTAGACCTGCTCCAGTGACTCCTGAGGTCATCAGAACTGTAGTTAAGGGACAAATCCAGATTGCAATCCTTTTTTTAGCTGAGTGTCAAGCCAAGTGTCTCTATCAAGATAAAAGACATCTTCACCAATTTTTATCTAGATTAACATCACTGGCTAAGAGCTATGCCATATGCTGAAGAAGTGTGGCCATATTTATTCCTCACAAGATGAAGGAATCAAAAGAGAAATGGCACCAGAGAGTAATGACCTTGCCATCTGTTTGGTATTGTGAGTTACACTGTACCAATGGCCAGGGAGCCACAGTGGTGCAGGTTGAGGGGATATATCCTCAAGAATCTTGTAGAATACATAATGAGGTTCCATATTAGATAAATACCTGCTCCATACTAGAATAAACACCTGCTACAAATGCACCAAGGCCATGAATGTGAATGCTTGAGGTTACCCAAGCTTCTAGAGCAGGTTCTTTGTATAAGTGACTGGCATGTCTTATGAGGTCTTTGTGAGCTGTATTTGTTTCCTTTCATTTGTAAGTAAAATCTTTTTTGTTCCTTTAACATCATAAACCATTTACTTTCAAAAAGAGAATACCCTAAGCAATAGAATATAGTGAAGAGTGAAGTTCCCAGATTATCTGTAGGAGGGAAATAAGGCAGAGTGGTGATAAATCCCCCAAATATATCCAGACACTTAGATTCACATGTGAGCCTTGATATAAAAATAGTATAAATACTTTTCACAGTTCAAATTTCCTTACAAAGCTGATGGTACATCAAAAGTAGAAATCAAGTTTTAAGCACACTTATTGGGAAGGTGTTACGAATATGATGTCTGTGTTAATACTTCCACTAACCAAAAATCAAGAGGTGCTTCACAACTAGTCCTTGCTTTAAAGAAACCTGATCTGTGAAAACACAGATTCATATGGTAAAAAAATGAAGATGGGATTCAAAGTGTAGTGTATTCAAAGCTAAGTGTAAAACTGTAGAATTTTCATGCCCTGTTTTCTTTGGCATCAGCACTTTCCATCAGCATTCTTAAGCTAACTGTTATCATCACCAAAATATTTCACAAATTCCCCTACTTGGTATTTCAAGCTCTTCACGGTCTGGCTCCAATATTTCCAGACTTACCTTCGTATTATTGCCCTTCACATATTCTATGTTCCAGTCAAATTGGCTTATTTGGTGTTTCTCATACAAAATATTTTCTCATTTACCCTTGTGCCTTAGCCCAGAATGTAGCCCCTGCATGGCATGCTCTTACTTCCCAACTTTTCCTTCTTGGAATCCTTACTCCCTTCAAGTCTGTTTAGGTGCCATTTTCTAATCAAGGCTTTTCCTGCACCCCTACTCAGATGTTAGTGCTTTCCATTTCCCTCCAGAATTTACTTTGTATTTTCTTTTATTATACTTTGCATTCTTTTATCAATAGACACGTTACACTCACCTAGCAGAACATAAATTGCATGAGGGCAAACACGGCTTCATTTTTGTATCTGTATCTCCACCACCAAAACTTATGCCTTGGGGGCCATATCCAGTCTTTTGCCAGTGGACCTAGATGGCACTGCAGGAGAAAATGAGGCTGGTGACTTTGTACAGCTATCCCTCATTTAAATCCAATTCACTTGAAAGTCACGACATCACCTTCTTGATGTCATGATCCTCTTCAAGAATAAAAGACAAACAACAAAGCAAAAACAGCAACAATAATAACAACAACAAACCTATGTCTTATACGTAACAAGCATATAGCACCCCAACTTGTAGGATACATCCTGCAGAGGATGATTATATTAACTTCAGGGTATTCTGGGGATGCACATCCCAATGACTATGACTCACAAATCCCCAGTGATGTTCCCATAATCAGCCAGTGGACTCAATTAGATCAAAACAAAGGCACTTACTAAAGTAGCATATTAAGAAAAGTAGAGCAGAATATCTCCTCCATAAATCTGGATAATCTCTCAAAGATACACCCAGCACCATCACGGAGAATTGATACACATAGAGGCAATACATAGAGAGTCATATTTGTGGAGAACACCCAAAGCCAGGGTGTGTATAGGAAGGGGGTCAATTGTGCTTTCAGTGCTGCAAGGTTAATGAGATGGTCACAGTGCTCCTGCTGACCTAAGTTTCACAGTCTTTGCCCAAAGCTGCTCTGTTGATCACTATCAAGAGATGCCACTTGCCTATAATTTCCACCACCTCTAGCTTCTGGTTCAGCAAAATTTCTTGATGACTTTGCCCTCTAAATAAGTGTAACACCATGCACAAGCAGATTCCCAAAAGAATACTACTGTGAACGGCTTTTAAGGTTCAGCTTACACAGTATAGTGAACACTCCATTTATTCCATTACGAATCAAGGCAAACATTCACAACCAATTCACAAAATAATATTCACAATAAATCAAGGTACAGAACAATATTCAAAACATTACATCTTATCACAGAAAATCACAATCTAGTGTTCACGACAGCTTAACATTAGAATGGCCACACAGTTTTCACTACAGTGGCCACAATATTTAGAACAAGGAACAAAAGAATAATCATCTGGTTTCCCTAAGGGGGAAACCCTCCTCACTTAATCATCCGATCAATTCACAATACAATAATCAATCTTCCATTCATGGGGCAATCTCAGCTTAATCAATCACTCATCTAACAATCAGTCACTAAGTATCATTAATCACAAGATACAATCATTAGAAAATTACACAGACCCTTCACCCCTTGGTGTCTAGTAAACTCACTCAATATCCAAGAAGAGGCCTTTTCTTCATCTTGACTCAGAGTGGTCTCTCAGATTCCCTGGATCCTCTTCCATGGTCCAAGCTCCTTCCTGAATCCACCAAACAGTCACCTGGATTCAGGGACAGACAGCTCCCAGGTCCTCATCCAGTCCTCCAGGCAGTTCCTGGTGCACACCAAAGTTCACAGGGTCCAGCACACCTCAAACCCTTCACTTCTGTTGCCGGGAACTCAAAGATCAGCCAAGCCACAAACCAACAAAGGCTTACCCCAGTCATGCTTCTTCAGTCCTCCAGCAGTTCAACTGGCCCTAGGACCAAGGTGAAATCTCTGCCTTGCAGGAGGCCTTCCAGGAAAGCCCTTTCAGCCTTCCAGGCAGCCTTCACCAGTTTCTGGTCTCAGGAAAACTCCAATTCAGTTCTCAGTCAGCTTCCAGATGCTGGGAGAGAAACTCTCTCTCTCCCTCTCTCTCTCTCTCTCTCTCTCTCTCTCTCTCTCTCTCTCAAGAAAACTCCAACTCCATTCTTCAGTCCAGCAGCCCAGCTGCCAGATGCTGGGAAAATCCTGCTTCCTCCAACAGGAGCCACCAGGAGGAAGATTTCCAATTCTGTCTCTCTCTGTCTCTAGAACTCTACTTATATACACACACTGCCTCCTGTCTCAGCCAATCCCCTCATGCCATGTCAAGCACAGGAGAGTTCACATCCTCTCAACGGGACAGAGCTCACACCTTCCATACTTAGCCCTTAGCTACTAAGTGCTAAGTATTTGCTAAATTGATTACTGTTACGATAGGATACTGTGTAAGAACCATGTGGAATTCTTGAAATTGTAGTTATCCTGGAGGAAACTTAGGTGTTCCCTGGGAATGTTTACTTTATCTCCTAAAAGACTAAAAGATGACATTGAAGTTGAGAAATGTTAAATGAGTTGCATAGGGTCACACAGTTTTATGTCTTCAGAACATCATCTTTAAGAATTTTCTGTTCCTCTTGAGTTGAGCTATTTCCTTGGATTGGTCTAGGAACCTCTCCATCACCCTGTGAATTTCATATCTACTACTTCATATCAATGGGATAGTAACAAACCCAAGGCAAAGTGAGTTCAAACGCAGCCTATAGTTCATATCTTCCTAGAGAAAAGAAAGTTTCCTCTTAGGGCAAGTCCAAGCACCAGCAGACACAAACTTTTGGCTGTAACTGTATATGACCTTGAAAGAAAGGCTAAGGAAGGGTTCAAAAGAAAACTGAAAATGAAAAATTAGCTTAGTTGAAGCCTATTCTACTTAATCTTTAAGGAGAAATGTTGCCATTATGGAAACAAAACTGCAATTATTCTAATGTATTCAATCAGTCCATGTAGTCTGGTTCCCAGTTGGCCAACCTTATTACTGACCAGAAATGGGGGGGGGGGAGGACACTGAATTTCCTGCCCCATTAATTACCTATGATTATCATCTTGATGACCTCTTCTCTCAGCATTTCAGGCTGGATGCTGCATTTTAACTTTTTCCAATAATACAGTCACGAAGTTCTTTGGAATGGTTATTCTGTTCTCTAGTGAAAATTGTATCTGATTTTAGAGAATGAGAAAATTCCAACAAAACCCTGGGACTCACCAATTGTAAGGAGATTTGCAAAATTCTTATAAAAAAATCTGACTGACATGAGTATATGTCACCAGTGTGATGAGGAGAATGGAAACCTGTTATACCAAAAGAATATAAAAGAGAACATGTCTGATGGCATGATGATTTTTTTAAATAAATCAAAATATATAACATGTGAAAGGAATTAGATGAATTATGATCAATTAATAATTAATTATCCTTGGCTTGGGAACAGAAGTAGGAGCAATAGATAGAAACTGAAAAGAGGGAAAACTAGATGGATATAAAAATGATTTAGGCATAATATAAGTTCTCAAAGTCTATGCTATACATTCAGGTATATTGTACAACACCAGAAATACTTCATTTATGCCCTCTAGCAACAGACTAAGACAGCTTTCTGTAGAACAGGCCAGTTTAACACAAAGAGGCTTGTCACCAGCAGTCCAGTCACTTGATGATGAATAACTTGGCCTTGGAAACCTATTTTGACAACGGAGTACAAGCTGGCTTTCAGTCCTTTGCAGCTCCCTTTTCTCTCTTCACTGAAGGTGATAGAATAGTAGAAAAGGGGTCAGATAGCTCTAAGAATCAAAAAATATTAGACCATCTATAATTTCAAATTTGAAGAATTCTGTTCCAAGTGTGAGATCTTTGAACATACAGACAGATGGTATGAAGTAACTAAATCATATCCATCTTGACATACCTACTTTAAACAAAACCAGGAGGAAAAAGGAAGTTGCAGCTAAAAAGAGAAATGGGCCACATGTGTTCCTTGGGGATGCAAAGAAATGCATTGGCAGCCTAGGACTTGTTACATGTCCAAAGGCATTTCATGAAGTAGCCAGTTATTTCATAATGCAGTATTGATAAGTATTTGCAAAAAAGACCACCATGAAAATAATTGCAGGGTATGCATGAACACTGATTTCTAATGATGTTTAGAGACTGGTGGAGAAATTTGATAAGATTTTCTAAATTAAATTACCATCTTTCATACTTGGAGATTTCAGAGCAATGGTAGAAAAGAGAAGCCAAACATTTGTAGATTTCAGAGAAGCCTTCCATATTCATATTCTGAAAGCTTTCTTTGAAAAAGAATTGGTAAATATTAGTCATACCAGATACCAATAATATCACAAAATGATATTTAAATGAATTGGAAAAGACTTTTAATTGATATGGAAACTATCCCTAAAATAGCTCTCTACAATCAGACCACCTACTTGTCAGGGCATAGATCAGAATTAATAAAGAGAAGGAAGGAAGAATAATAATGAAAAAAGGCATAGTATACAAATGAAGCAACTCAATTCTGAATTATTTAAATGAATATTTAGCAAAGAAAAATGAATAACATAAAGGACATATACAATTATAGTAATTTTATATAAAAGTTTAGCCAATGTAAATTTATTACTACAAGAAAAATACCAAAGAACCTACAGAAAGTCCCTTGTTCAGAAAACAATTGACTTGCTTGCCAAGAGGAGAGAGCTTCCAAAGGCAAAACCAGTTTAGAATGTCAAGTTATTTGTAAAGTCTTATGAAGTAAGATGGCACATGATTACAAGCAGTATCATTCTGTAATTCAGAAAGAAACAATGGAAGGTAAAAATAAGTTTAAAGAAAGCTTGAGAAGAGATATAACTAAGAAAGTCACTCCAAGGTCATCAAAGGATGAAAATGATAATAAACAAATGAAAGAACT
>CM053585.1:123357787-123399399 GCA_028646515.1 Pseudochirops corinnae | reverse complement strand
ATCAAAGGATGAAAATGATAATAAACAAATGAAAGAACTTTTTATTTTTTTACCATATCTACAAAGATTGCTTTAACATACTGTTTTCACCATTAGAGATGATGGAACCCTTAAATTTTGACCCTAATGTTGAAGTCCTAGCTATTCTTAGAGGGAAGGTAGAAACAGTGCCATAAAAAACAAAGATGAAAAAAGGAACTAGATTGAAAGATATAGAGATAGATAGATAGATAGATTTACACATATATAAATGAGAGCTATCCTAGAGCAGACAAAATTGTGATAGAATTGAAGGATTGATATACAAGATTGTCTTAAAGAGGGAAAGATATGTGGAAATAAGTCTCAGACCTTATTAATAGCAAAAAGATGTGATCAAGAAAATATCAATGACTACCAAACAAACTGATCAGTCATCCACCTATACAAAAGCTTTACGCCAGTTATCTATGGAAGAATCAAGAACATCCTTAGTGAAGATAATAATGGCAAACCAAAAGGTTTTTGCAAATAATCAATAGTGATAATCAACAGTGGACTGCATCTTTACCAAATTGCAGTTGCCTAAAGGATGCATAGAACTTAATATCCTATTATGACTTTTTTTGCAGCTTCTGTGGTGTCTTCAACAGAAAAAGGGAAGTTCAAAAGAGATTGATTTGGTGAAAAGATAAATTGTTTCTTTAAAAGTATTCTAAAGATAGTGAGTTTGAGAATTGTTGAGTTTGATATATATAGGGGATGTCTAAATACGAGGTGTCTAGTAAGCCTTTGGAGATATGAGACTGATACTTGGGACAGAAACTAGGGCTAGAAATGCAGATTTGGAAGTCATCAACATACAGAGGAGAATTAAATTCAAGTGAATTAAGGTCATGAGAAAGTACAGGTAGTTAAGAGAGGAGAGTCTAAGACAAAGCCTTGGCAAATATCCACATTAGGGGCATGGAGTGCAGGATGATTCAGCAAAGGACATTGAACAGGAGCAGTCAGACAAATGAAGGAGAACCAACAGAGAATGGTGTCATAGAAACCATGATAGAATAAAGGAGAAAGTGGTTAACTGTGTCAAATTCTACAGAGAGGTAAAACAAAAAATGATGAGGATTTGGAACAGATCATCAAATTTGGCAATTAAGAGATCACTGGTAACTTTGAAGAGGGAAGTTTTAGCTGAGAGCTGAGTTCAGAAAACTGATTGCAAAGAGGTAAAAAAAAATGAAAGGAGAGAAGAGGGTAGGCAACAAGTCTAGTCAACTTTTTTCCTAAAAGTTTGGCCAAGAAGGGAAAGAGAAATTAAGGTTGATAGCTTGAGAGAATGGTAGGGTCTAATGATAGGTTTTGTGAGGATAGGAAGACTTGGGCAAGTTAACAGGGAGCAGGGGAAGATAGCGTAGCAAGGAAAAGACTGGAATTAGAAGGGACTAATACTTATAGGGACAACTTTTCTGAAGAAAATGAGAGGGAAAGAATCAAGGCAACTTGTAAAAGGATTGTTGTTGGGTTTGTCCTTCATTCTTGAAGAGGGCCATGACATCAGGGAAATGATGACATGACTTGCAGTTGTCTTGCATTTGAGTGAGGGAGAGCTATGCATAGTCACCAGCCTCACTTTCTCCTCCAGAGACATCTGGGTCCAGTGGTCAGATATTTCTCAGCATGACTGGAGATGGCCCAGGATGCAGAAGACTCTGGCCCTTGTAAGCTAAGATCTTTTTAGGTTCTCACTTTGAGTGAGGTAACTGTCATTCAGTGAATAGGCCTCTTTAAGGGATTAGCCTTAATAGAGACTGGGGTAAAGTAGGTAATATGGGAGGATAAAAAAGGGTGGTAAAGTGAAAATTAAGGAAAAAGCAGAAGCTCACAGTAAATGGTCTATATTTCCTCAATAAATTATTAGACCACATAATATAATTAACCCCAATTCCTCTATTTGACTCTCTAAGGATTACCTATTAGATATATTTTTTTACTTTGCAGAAATGTCCTTTTTCTGCATTTTTGTTTGTTTTTGAGGTGGGAAGGCAAGGCAATGGGAGTTAAGTGATTTGCCCAAAATCACAAGGCTAGTAAGTGTGTCAAGTGTCTGAGGTCAGATTTGGACTCAGGTCCTCCTGACTTCAGGGCCAATGCTCTATTCACTGTGTCACCTAGCTGCCCCCCATGTTGTTGGTTTTTTAATAGTGAAACTGTCAATGCTGATTTGATGTAGTTCTTACGGTAGTATATCACCATCATTTCTCAATGAACAAGGATCTCACTTTTAGAGTAACAACAGCCAATTTAAAATTTATAAATAGTGTAAACAAGCTATTCAATTCCTAACACCCTCTGCCATCTTTCTCACCACGCTGCCACCATTAGGGCAGAAGCACATGGGGGTTACATAGAACTAAGAATCATTTTGTAATTTTCTTTGTTTCAAAGGTTGCCACAATTTATTTATCACTAAACAGCAAGATTACTGGGCATGAAACTCTCCATACTTAATTATGCTGGTCCTGGGGAAACACACTTGGTCTATTGTCAGCACTGTGCTCAAAGCTTCTCCAACATTGTAGAATCCTCTCTGTTGGCATATCCTTTCAGAAGCCAGGGTCAGCTCCAAGCCATAATGAGTCTTTGGCGTGGGGCTCTCTAGAAGAATTAAGAAAACAGTAATATGAAGAAAAGGGGGGAAAAAACTTAGAAAGTATGAGACTTTGTGACATACAAGATGGCAATTAAAGACGGAGAGATCATCAGGAAAACATCTGTTGCACCACTTTTCTTCCTTTTATTGTCAATTTCCAGAAGGCTTCAGATCTTGACTAAACCTGTGTTACTTCTCTTGTTTGACCAAACACTAGTCTCTTCAAATGTGTTCTCATCAGCTGCTCTTGGCTTTGAGTAGAAACTAAAAGAGTTCTATACTTGAACAATACAGAATACTAACTTAGGGGGCAGGCAGAGCTGAACATCTGAATAAGAAATGAAAATAGGAGACTGCTGTTTTGTAGAAGATCACATTGCATGTAATGAGATATTAGTCTGTAAAGGCCTCCTGGGAGTAGGTGCCTACTTTCCTTATAATTTGACACAAATACAATCCATCTTACCCTTCAGTTTCTCCCTCTAGGACAATGGTACAGTATTTCTTATAGAAATGCATGCATAGAATTGTTATCTTTATTTAAAACTATCTTGGCTCTTTTTAGAGACCCTGTCATGAGCTCTTCTTCATTCTTCTCACACTCCATTCACTACTTCTCATTCACTAATTCAAAGCACCAGGTAGTATGCAATGTTTATGTAACCCCAGCAATTTAGAGATGTGCTCTCCAGTACTGGCATGATCAAAGCTGAGGGGAGCCCTCAGGACCTTTGTGCATTGTCTACACATTGTAGATTCAGTTGGGATTGAGAGCTGCTGGTGACTGGTGCCTAAGACCTATCACTCTGGGTCTCTCATAGTCCTAGGTAATTTACATCTCTAGGAAAGGAATAAGGACAGTAATTATTTCCCTCCTTGAGGAAAGAGGGCATTATACAAGTTGTAAATTAAGCAAGTAAAAAGAAAATTGTGTCTGGTCAAGTCAGAGTTAATAGCTCACCCTAAGAGTCTAGGCTAAAGAAAATTTCATAGCAGTCATCCAGTGCCAGAAAGCCATAAAGGAGTGAGGGAGGAGAGGCAGCTAGGTGGCACAGTGAGTAAAGCACAGGCCCTGGAGTCAGGAGGACCTGAGTTCAAATCCGACCTCAGACAGTTGACATACTTACTAGCCCTGTGACTTTGGGCAGGTCACTCAACTCCAATTGCCCTCCAAAAAGAAAAAAAATTAAAAAAGGAGTGAGGGAATTACTACAAAGAGCCAAAGTAGTCAGTGAAGTGCTTGGAACTTCTCTTTATGCAAAGAGTGTCATTTTAACCACCTTCTTCTACATTATTTTAGCCAGACTCTTTGCTTCAATATATTACTGTGGTCCTGTGTCCATTCATTGGCTAATTGCCATGGCAGTCCCTGAACAATTACAATGCGGTAAAACAAGAAAAGCATGATGAAGTCTATCCTTAGGATACTGGAAGGACACCTCAATTCACTTCTATTCAACAATAATTTATTAAGTGCTTCCTATGTGCTCTATCTTCGGACCTTCATCACACCAAGGTATCTCAGATGAAGGTCAAATATGTAAAAATGAGTTGAATAAGAAATCTTCACTGAAGGCAAATACTTGGGAATACCATCTGATCTTCCCAGTGTCTGAGATCTCACTTCTCTAAGATGTCATAGAGAGGATTGCTATTCAGATACAGAGTTGGACTAGATCAGTCAACTAGCATTTATTACAATGATCTCTGAAACCCCTTTTTATATACTATACCACTTTGATTACAACTGTTAAGACAAACATTCCCTGTCTCAACTTTATATGGCATGGCACTGATGTTCTTATATCACCCTCTCTGTTAATCTTAGGTCTTATGGTGGTGGTTTGTTTTGACAAATAAGAATACACGAGTTTTCATCAAGAGAAAATTTTTAGAAAATAATTATGCCATTAACCCACCCTGTTTTGTAAAGAAATCCTAAAATAGGAACCTTAAAATAAAAATGTCTTCTTCTTCAAAAAGCTATTTTCAAATTCTTTGGCTGATAGAACTTAGCAAAGGGATAAATAGAAACTTTGATTTTCATGTGTCTAAAAAGACTCTCCCCTGATTCTTCATCAAAACTAGGGAATTTTCTACATTGTCATCCTGCCTCTACTAGAAGCCATTGATTCTGTGAGGGAAAATCACTATATACACATATATATATGTATATATATATATAATATATATTTGTTTATATACATATATTATATATAATATATATTATATGTTATAAAAATATATCTTATATATATGCTTTTAAATTGGTTCTCAAATATATATGTATACATACACATATATTTGAGAAACAATGTAAAAGTGCTATACAAATTTTTAGAGTAAAACCTTTTTCTACTCTGAGTTCAGTTCATCTTCCCTTATCGTTGGGCCCAAACTGGAACCAGACAAGCCTTTGAAGATGACGAGAATTTAAAATACCCCTGGCTGAATTAAAAAAAAAAACAAACTAAAAAAAAACCCTTGACTCACAAAGTAATCTACGAGTTTCTTCTCCACATCAGGATTTTTGAGGATGCACCAAGATCATTTCCAGTCCCTTTCTCAAGTACTATTAATTACCCCTCCAGCATCTTTACCCCCTTTGGGTGAGGGAAGGTTGAATTTGACATGAAAAACTCTCTAGGGATATACCTCAAGCAGATTTAATTGCCCCAGAAGATCTATTTCCCACATCTGCCTTGACACTAACTCAAGCAGACATTTCGTTTTGAAGAGTGATGGCTCTCCATATGGCTGTCAGACTCAATTTTCTCACAAGCTACTCCTCAAATTACAGGGCTGTGTATGTCAAAGCTTACTTATTCTTAGATACATCACCTTCCTGTGTGGCCTCTGGCAGGCTTACCTAGCGACCTCCTGGAATTAGACATGTCTTCATTAGGTATATATGGTTTGGAAAGCCAAGCAACTAAAGGGAGGAACCCACAATGCAAACTCTCAGAGAGGTTTTATGAATGTTTGATGCTGTCTTTCCTGTCATCACCCTTTCCCTCCCCACCCTGATTCACACCCTTAGAAACCTCTATCTGAGGCTTGTGTAAGACATATCTTCCTTACTTCTCATTTGATAAAACATGATTCCTAATAATCATTCATGAAGGAAGAAAGAACAATTTCATAGTTTTCTGACAACAGATCTCAGCTAAGAAATTTCAGAGGGAGAAAGGATGATACTTTTTCCTTGGCTCTCCACAGTAGTCATGGGGGGAAAAAATTCATCTTGCAAATGCCTGGACAGTTTCCAAAGTCACTAAGCTACCAGTATCCAGTCTGCCGTCTTTTGTCTCCTATACTTTTCATAATTTCAGTGTTTGTTTGTTGTTGTTTTTTAAATTGTCCAGCTGCTTCTGGCTTTCATATAGTGAAAAGAAACAAATACACATTTCTCAGGTGATGCCAGGGTTTAATAATGTCCTAGAAGACTGCTTCCTTTAACTCATGGTATACACAACTCTCAGCTAACCATGGGTGAAATGAACAACATGACCCCTACTTTTCCTTTACCAGAAGCCCCCATACTCAGGGATCTTCTGCTATTTCCCTGCTGCAACAAACTCTCTTCTTGACTTGAGTTGCTCACTATCCAGTTTTGCCTATAAGATAAAATTTAGACTCTGCTCTTCTCTCTTGTCCTGATACACCTAAATACCCCACTGCATTTCATTGGGGGAGGAAGAGATTTTTTATGGTTTTGCTCCTAATCAGTACAGGGGAATAGAGCAAGCAATGGGGAAAATTTGCAACTTAGATAAACCTTCATAATATATTCATTTTTTGTACATTTTTATATGTTTATTATTTCCCTAGCAAAATATGAAAAGAGGGACATTATTTCTTCTTTTTAGCACAATACCTGTCAGAGAGTAGGAGCTTAGTATATACTTGTTATTTAATTGATTGATTACTCTATAGTTTGTGTGTGTGTGTGTGTGTGTGTGTGTGTGCGCACGCAACAGGGAACTAGGTCAATCTTTTATTATCTACCATTCCCCTTTACCCCTCTCACAGCCTCCCCTAACTACATCTACCTGAAAAAGTACAGTCTTCCTTGTGTTGTAGACAAAGGGGATTCTCCTGTGATAGAAGCACATTGCTTACTTTAACTCTGCCATCGTTAGAAGGTATAATGGCTGAAACAAATTCCTGACTGTGTGAAGTTAGCATATGGGGCTTTCAAGAGAAAAGAATTGTTGAGGATTGGGTTAGCATGGAGTTCAGGAGTGTGAATAAGAAGGAGAAAAAGAGGAGTGGCATGTGAGAGAAGTGTATGGTGTGTGTGTGTGTGTGTGTGTGTGTGTGTGTGTGTGTGTGTGTGTGTGTGTGTGTGTGTGTAGATTTAGATATCAACATATATTCTAAAGCATTCCCAAACTTGAAGCCCTTGGAGTCGTCGTGATAAGAAGAGATAAAGAATGAGAGTGAGAATGAAAAAACAAAAGTGAGAGAAAGAGAGGTAAGGAGAGAGAGAAAAGAGAGTGAGAAAGTTAGTTCAGAGGTTGGCATTGTGCTCTAAGCTCTAGTGTAATAGGGCATGCAAGATGGAGTTTGGGTACTAGTGCCTTTCTCATGCAATGATACCTACATTGGAAAGCGATGATGAAGATGCCCCAATCAGATTCTCTCTGTCTGAAATAGTGAATTACTCAACCCCCTGTAGTCTCCACAAAGGCAAAGGAAGCTTAGGATTGGCAGGGAATGGGGAAATGGGAGAGAAGGAAGGAATGAAAACTCTACCTCAACTGTACTGAAGCACTGTCATGCCTTTGATCTCATCATTACTCACATATTCCATATCCATAATCTAGAACCCTGATATTTTTCTTTCTGATCTCACCCTCCTATTCTTCCATTTCTCCTTAACATCATACTCCTTTTTTGTTAGGGATCCTTAAGCTTTGTTGTTTCATAGACCCCTTCCCAGATTCTTTTTGATGCATAAAATAAAATACATAGGAATATAAAGAAAACCAATTGTATCAAAATGTATTTTATTAAATAAGTTCACAGGTCCCAGGTTAGGAACTCCTATTCTAAAGCTATTCTTTGCCCACCCTATGACATCTGGTTACTCTACTCCTATCTTCTTTCTAAGTACACAATTTATATTCTGGCCTTTTCTTCCTTTTGACCCTATAGTTAATCTGCTCATCTGAACACTGCACTTTATCTTTTAATCAGCTACCTCCTTATCCCATTGCTGTTATCCCTTTTCAATTGCCAACCCTAGATAATAGGAAATACCTTTCTCCTAGGCTTCTACTCATATGCTTCTATACTCTGCTGGAGTAAATCACACTATACTATTTCATCCAATAAAATTTCACTTTATGTAATCTCAACTTAACCATCATTACTCTATAGGAATCTTTCCATTCTTCTGTGATTGCTTCTCTATCATATTCTCTACATTGTCCTCTCCAAAGTTGTAAAGCCATGCACTAGCAGATTCACAAAAGAATGCTACCAAGAATGGCTTTTAAGGTTCACATTACACAGCATGGTGAACACTCCATTTATTTCATTACAAATCAAGGCAAACATTCATAACAAATCACAATATAATATCCACAATGTTACGTCTTATCACAGAAATTCACAATGTAGTGTTCACAACAGCTTAACATTAGAATGGCCACACAATTTTCACTACAGTGGCCACAGTATTTAGAACAAAGAACAGAAGAATAATCATCTGGTTTCCCTAAGAGGGGGAACCCTTCTTTTATTTAATCATTCAGTCATTTCACAATAAATCACAATAATCAATCTTCCACTCATGGGGCAATCATAGATTAACTTAATCAGTCACTTATCTAGATTCGCAGTTACTAAGTATTATTAACCAATAAATACAATCATTAGAAAATTACACAAACCCTCCACCCCTCCATGTCTAATACACTTCAATTTCATAATGCATCCAAGGGGAGGCCTTTTCTTCATCTTGACTCAGGGTGGTCTCTCTGATTCCCTGGATCCCCTTCCATGATCCTAGATCCTACTTGAATCCACCAGTCACCTGGATTCAGAGGCAGACAGCTCCCAGGTTCTTGTCCAGTCCTCTGGGCAGTTCTTGGTATACACTGAAGTTCACAGGGTCCAAGACATCTCAAATCCTTCACCACTTCTGTTGCCAGGAACTCAAGGATCAGCCAAGCCATAAACCAACAAAGGCTTATCCTGGTCATGCTTCTTCAGTCCTCCAACAGTCTGGCTGGCCCTAGGAAATCTTGGCCTTCCAGGCAGCCTTCCAGGGGCCTTCCAGGCAACTTCACCAGATTCTGGTCTCAAGAAAAACTCCAACTCAGTTCTCAGTTAGCTTCCAGATGCTGGGAGAGAAACTCTTTCTCTCTCTCTCTCTCTCTCTCTCTCTCTCTCTCTCTCTCTCTCTCTCAGCTGGATTCAGTCTCCAGGATTCTTCCTCCACTAGGAGATACCAGGAGAAACATTCCTGATTCCTATTTTCTGTCTCTGGAGTTCTTCTTATATACACACACTGGCCTCCTGTATCAGCCAACCCCCTCCTGCCAGTAAGCAACAGGAGACAGAGTTCACACCCTTTGTCTCTTTCACACAGGAGACAGAGTTCACACCCTCTGTTTCTTTCACAGAAGTACTTAGCCCTTAGTTACTAAGGACTAAATACCTGCTAAATTAATTTCCCTTATAAAAGTCAACCTTTCTAGGATGAATATTCTGTGCCAGTCCAATGATAAAGGCTCAGGTTTAGAAAGCAATGAGGCCTTTATGGACAATAAAATTCAACAAAAGTAAATTTTGTGATAACAAAAAATATAAAGGCTATCATTCCCAAGGTTAAAACATAGCAGTTCAAATAAATAGCTCCTCTCCTCTGCTTCCACATTCATCACTGAAATCAGCCAAGCTAAATAGAGTGGGGGAGCTCTACTATTGGGTAGTGAGTGATTTGCTTAAACTTCTAACATCAATTTCCCATAGATCTTTTTATGTTTTATGTTTCAAGTAGCAAGGAAACCAAATGAATTTTGATACTACAAATGGCTTCCTTACCTCTTTAAAGGGGAACAAGTCCAACCTAAATAAAGCAGCTGTCATTCCTACCAAAATGGAAATCACTCTTTTTTCACTAAACCAAATCAATTTCAATAATATTAATACTATGACTCTCATCAATTCTGTACCCATCTTTTGAGATAAAAAATGCTTAAAGTTTAAGATATTAAACAAAATCAGAAACATTAACTTCATCAGTATACATGAAATTAAATCACAACAGAACAATAAGCAAGACTGTCTTGTATTAACATAGCAGACAATGAGCAAATATGTAAACTGATTTCAAAGCACAGAAATAAACTCAAGATCATGAAAAACAATATTTTCCATAAACCAAAATATAGCAATGTTGCCAGATAACAATGAATATAACACACAATGAGTCAAAACTTCCTCATGACCACATGACCTGATGCCTCAAAACTTTAAGAGCATTGATAAAAATATTTGAATAACAATAAATTCATGTAAATTGTATATACATTACAAGAGGAAGCTTTGTCTCTAACAGGCTGAGGACAAAATCCAACAAAATGAAAAATAAAATTGGAGATAAAATAAGATTTTCCTGAAAAAAAAAACTATAAAAATACAGTGGACAAGAAGAAATTATAATAAAATCAAAGCTGTGCATCCAAAAAGTGAAATCCAAAAAGAAAGAATAAAAAAAAGAAAAGAAAAACTCCCTCAAAAGGAGTTTAAAGAACAGCCTGCTCAGAGAAAAGAACATAAAAGACCAAATAAAACAAGATTTCTAGAGTTAGGAAATGAAAGTCCATTTGATGATTAAAAAAGCAAGAGAACAAAACCAAAATTTGAAATGTCAAAATGGAGTGAAAGTCAATGATTAAGCACAAAGATGTTTCATAGTGAACAATGGAAACATAAAAAGTACAAAGAAAGTGGATAATACAAAATTCTGCTTAAGTATAATGAACACAAGTTGAAAAAATGTAAATTATCACTTAAAAGTCCCAATTACAAAAAAGAATTAAAGTGATTTAAAACACACATACACACACACACACATACACACACACGCAAATTATTATCAGGAGGGAAAGCAACAGGAAACAAAGAGGCATTACCTTTCTAAATTTAATTTTTAAGGACAAGATAACATGATAACTCACATGTAATGATTTGTTTTCCCCTCCTCTAACCAAATATAAGGATTGGTGGTGGTGGGAGGCTTTCACTTGGAAGAGTCTATTTCCTTTTTTGTGGCTGTAGGGGTGGGTTTCCAATGTGTAGCATGAAGAATCCTTTGGGAGGCTGTTCTATCTGGGCTTGGCTCATTTTTCCCTAAAGAGTTTAACTCTGTTAAAGAGGCATATACATATAGGTATTTATAGATGCCTAGATTAACATACATACATAGCACCATACATACATATGCATATATGTATGTACGATATGCATACATCAACCTTTGTGAGATTTTCCTGTGGGATCGATATTTGCTCTTCCCTCTCCTTTCATACCTTAGCCAGGCTGAATCAGAGATATGTCTGTTTTCTGTCTCTCTTTGATGATTTAAACATTTTCTTGAATCTCCACTGGTGTCATTAATTACACAAGATAAGAATTGGGTAATTAACTGATTTCCTTTATGTAAGAGGAAGCAGTTTTAAACTTTAAGTTTAGAAAAGTTTAGAACTTCTGAGACAGAATTTTTGAGAATCAAGGCAACACATTGGTGTCTACTGTGCCATTCATCACTGGGTCCTTTTGGGACATATGGTTTAATTTGCTTCATTTTGTCTTACTCTCAACTTTCTTACCTATGAAACAGGGGTGCTTAAATGGATATTAATGCAATGGTACTAAGAATTCCCACATAACAAACATTTATAACTCAAATATTCATTGCATCTGTGATTTCATCCTTTCAGGAGTTCCCTGAAATGATGACATTCCACCTATGCCTGACCATTCTGGGGATCTCGTCCATGTCCTTATGTAAGTTCCCTATGTAGTATCCACCTAATATACCATAGACTTTCTTTACTTTCTCCTGCCATTGCAGAGGTAGAACTAGCAGTGGAGCATGCTGGGTATCCACCTGTCATCCTTCACTCTGATCTTGTGATGAGTACATCATCTTTTGGTTAATCATACAATTCCTTGATGACATCTTTTATTCCTGTTATTTGGAGTTTTTCAATGGTTATATATCACAATGAACTCCATGTTACAATACACCATGCTTCTCTCTTCTGCCCTCTATGTGATAATTATTTTTTTCTATTTTTAAATAATATTTTATTTTATTCCCCAATTACATGTTAAAATTATTTTAAACAGTTTTTAATTCTAAATTCTATTTCTCTAGTATTCCTTCCCTCTCACCTCCTTGAGATGTTAAGCAATCTGATATAAATTATGTAATTCATTTTTAATTCATCAGGGGCGGTTACAATACAAATATCTAGAAACAACAGAAAAATGTTAGTATTAAAAAGGTGGTCCTTTGAATTAATGAAAAACAAGCTCATGAATGAGATTTGCATGTTCCCAAAGCCAATCCAGTCAACCAAAAGTTAAAATCCAGAATGTCAGAAGATTCCAAATACAGTGATACATGTGTCCTTGTCCTCAGAGGTTAATAAGAAATGATGATTCACCATATTTCTAAGTATTTTCCTTCAGAGAATATTGTAACACAGTCATTTTTAATCTGCTGTCTTTCTGTCAAAGGCGGAGAGACATATGTGTTGATGCTGCCTTCCTTTTGAAGACCATATTCTTTTTGAGAACAAAAGGTGCTTCTTGGACATGATCTCCTTAATCATTATTTTATCCCTCAGTAAATTGTAAGGGTGAGCTGATTCCAAGGAATCCCAGAAACATAAAAACAATCACTCTCCAGGCTATTTATTTTATTGCTTAGTGACCAAAAGTTAAAATTATCCCTTTCGCCTCCCTACCATACACACTTACACACGGATGTATTACCACTAGCACCACCTGGACCATCACTTTTTTCTTGTTGCTTACATTTTTGTTTGTTTACTTCAAATAAAGGGAAGCAGGCTAAGCGAGATCTTAGCTCAATTATACAGCTGGCTTTCTTCCCTTCGGGCCCTAACTACCTGGGATACAGGATAAGTTGCCACATGGCCAAATCTACTGTTTTTTAATTTTTCAAGTTCCCAAAAGGTAACTATCATCACACTGTCTTAGAAAACATCCACCCTAGGGGATATAGGGAAAATGAGAAATTTATACAATGTTTGTGGAGTTGTGAACTGATTCAACCATTCTATAGATACAGCAATTTGGAACTATGCCCAAAGGGCCATAAAACCATGCAGACCCTTTGATGTAGCAATACAACTATGAGGTCTGTATCCCAAAAGAAATTTTAAAAAAGGAAAAGGACCTATATATACAAAAATATTTATAGCTGCTAATTTCTGGGGGCAAAGAATTAGAAATTGAGGAGATGCCCATCAACTGGGGTATAGTGGAACAAGTTACTTGTTGTGATATGTGATTACAATGGAATACTATTGTACTATAAGAAATGATAAGAAATATGCTCTCACAAAAACCTGGAAAGACTTGCATGGGCTGATGTTAAGTGAAATGTACTGTGTACAAAGTAACAGCATTATTGTGAGATGGTCAGCTGTGAATGACTGGGCTATTCTCAGCAACACAATGATCCAAGACAACTTTGAAGGACTTATGATAAAAAAGTTTCCCCAGAGTAAGAGCTGATGGTATCTGAATACCAATTGAAGTGTCCTTTTTTTTTTTTTACTTTATTTTTCTTGAAGATTTTTTTTGTCCATGTTTTCTTTTATGATATGACTGTCTTGGATATATTTTGTATGACTACACACGTGTGATCCATATCAAACTGCTCACCTTCCCAGTGAGGTGGAATGGGAAGGGAAGAAGGGAGAGAATTTGAAACTCAAAATCAATGTTGAAAATTGTTTTTACATTAACTGGGGAATTTTATATATATCTATATTCGAAAGAGAAAGAAAACATCTGCCTTAATTCAAGTGACTTAAGGTAAGTCTAGAACTTCATTTATTTGTCTCTTTCTCATAACAATGAATAAGTGCTCATAACTTCTATTAACTACTTCTAACTGGATTTTCTCCCCTTCTCCCACCATATTCCTTAAATTTCTTATTCCCTATCACTGTAGAGGGCAACACCACTCTTCCAGTCCCTCAGGCTTGTAAACTAGATGTCATACTTGATTTCTCACTATCTCTCACCACCACCTCCTTATCCAATCTGTTGCTAAGGCCCACTGATTTCACCTTTGCAATATCTCTTGAATATGCTCCCTCTCTCCTCTGACTCTGTCACTTCTGTAGTGTAGGGCCTCATCATGTCATACCTGGGCTATTACAGTAGTCTGCTGGTGGATCTGCCTGCCTCAAGTCTCTTCCTGTGTTTAACCACCAAAGTGGTTTTCCAAAAGTACTTTTTTGATCATGTCATCCCCATACTCAATAAACTCCATTTGGAATGTTGGAGGTGTTCAAGGAAGACTAGTACCTCTGGCATGAAGACTTTCTGAGTACTTTTCAGGTATGTTCATTCACCTCACCCAGCTTTTACCAGTGGATCCATGAAGCTATAGCATGTGCAGTGGTTATACCCCAGTAAACAGTCTTAACAGATGATGGGCTAAACCAGATTGAGGATAGCTAATAGTTGGTGAGTCAAGGGGACGTCTTCCCCAACCTTGTGAAGACTTCACCTGGTAGAATGGACAGATTAAAACAATTTTCCCAACAGTCATGAAGGTAGCTAAATCAGATTCTATAGAGTGCTTAGAGTTTGGTCAGGCATCAAAGATAGCAAGGTCATTCACTGCATTCTGGGGCATTTGCAGTTGTCTTGACTTTTATTTTGCCACTGGACTTCTATGACTCAGGAAGAGTTAGTGAGGATGACAACTTTGAGTTTCACTTAAACCTAATTCACTGACAAGTCAAAACATCACATGATGTTATTGGTCCTCTTTTGAGAATAAAGGATGAACAACAAACTCCATTTAATTCTCTGTTATCTCTATAATAAAATACAAAATCCTCTGTTTTATGTTCAAAGGTTTTTAAAATCTACCTCCTCTCTATATCTGTAGTCTTCTTATACCTTACAACTCCTATTCAGTACACAGACACTTGTACTGGCCTTGTGTTCTGTCTCCTACCTCCAGATATTCTGAAGTCTCCATGTCTGGAATTCTCTCCCATCTATTATCTCCTGCTTTCCTTGGTTTCCTTCAAGTCTCACCTAAAATCCCACCTTCCACAGGAAGCCTTTTCCAATACTGCTTGATTCTAGTACCTTCCTTGTTAATTACTTTCTATTTATCTGTATGTACTTTGTTTTCATGTGATTGATTTTTGTCTCCTCATTTCTGTTGTGAGTCCCTTAAGGACAAGTACTGTCTTTGGTCTTTCTTTATAGCCACATTGCTTAGCACAATGCTTGGAACATGGCAAGTACACATATTGACTAACTGACCGATGCTGCTGAATTGAATTTGCAAGTTGATTATCAATTCTATTCAATATCTGATCCACCTTATAGGAATACTACATATATCTATAGGTAAGATGACATTTTACATACTGACAATATTTTTTTCAATGGTGGAATGAAATTGAATGAAAAATTTTATGGATCCTATGAATTTGTAATGATTTGGAGTCACTTTTGCCTGTCTTTCAAGTACCAGCCTAGTCAAATTCACAAATGTTTATCACTAGAGTGCTGTCCACTGAATGAGAACATTTTGACTTTTGTCCCTAACAGCTCATGAAGACTATCCACTGTGAAAGGCATGCCAATGCCAATAACATTGATGGATCCCTAAAATATTGACATATTTTGAGAGAAATGTTTAAGTTATTTGAAAAGCAAAGATGTCAGTCATAGAGTTTTTGGCCTTAATCAGTTGGTGACCTAGTAGGGGAAAATATATGTGTACTTAGTTACATATTTCATTGGATCTATGATTTCATGGATAGTCTGACCACTTCTTCCAGCAAGAGAGATCTCAACTTAACCATGTCTTCTCATCCTGCTAAGTGGCTTGGTAGACAGAAGAAGACCTAAGTTCAAAGCCAGTTTCAGAAACTGTCTGACCATGGGCAAGTCACCATCTACCTCGGTTTCTTCATTTGTAAAATGGGTATAATAATAGCATCTTACTTTCAGAGTTGTTGTAAGAATAAAATAAGATATTTGGGGAAAGTGCTTTGAGGACTTTAAACTGCTATATAAATGCTAGTGATGATGATGATGTGATTCTTGTACATATTCTCTCAAAAATCTTACAGAAAGGATCTAATACACTGGAATCTTTATAGAGGTCCCTGAGGTGGTCCCTCTATTATCCCTTACTTTTGCCATATGACCAGTCCACTGCCTTTTCTCATTATGTACTTTTCAAATCATGGTCCTCATTATAGACAGGCAGCAGAGCCAAGAGAGTCAGCTTGGATGTTGAGAAGACTAGCTTTCAAAATCTCCCCCTAACTCATGGTAGTTCTGTGATCCTGGTTAAGTCACTTCACTTCTCAGTGAACCAGGAAACTCTCTAAATTACAGAATAGTAACAGACCTTCCTTGGTAGAGGGAGTTTCCTCAGCAGGAATTCTCTACACTAGTTTCCAGACCAAAACAAGCAAACATAAAGTCCTATATATTCATATTTGTCAGGCATTTCAGCAGCCATCTAGTCCAACCTATACCTTGAAAAATGTAACCAACAAATGGTCGTCTGTCCTTTCCTTGAAGATCTCAGATGAGGGAGGATTCACACCACAAAGCAGCTTATTCCACTTTTAGATAGCTCTAATTATTAGGGAGTTTTATTTGTTTGTTTCTTCCTTACACTAAGGATAGCATATACATTTTCTTCTTTGTCACTTCCACCCATTATTCCTGATTCTGCCCTTTTGGGCCAAGCAAAACAAGTCTATACCCTCCACTCTAAGACAGCCTCCAAATATGAGAAGGCAACTATCTCTAGTCTTTCTTCTCTTCATTGAGATAAATACCCCTAGTTCCTTCAACCAACATTCATAATAGCATGAACTCACAGCCCTTCACCACTCACAATTGCCCTCCTACATACGCTGACCAGTTTATTAATGTCTGTCCTAAAATGTAGTCTGACCACCACAGACTATCAGAGACAGCAAGACTATCACCTTCTTGTTACTTATCCTTTATTCTTGCAAGTCATTGTTGGTGATATATTGCAACTTACTCATACTAGCTATGTGTCTTTCCATTCTTCTTTGGGTCACACACAATCTTGACTTCTCATAGATGTCTTATTCTATGATTTGTAGCTATTAAGTGTCACCAGATTAAGTTGAGTTCTTGTGTCAGAGAGTAGCTTGGGATAATATGTAGCTCCTCAAATGCAACCCAGCTTTCTCTATTCCCCCTATTCAACTCTGGGCCCAGGTCATCGTCCACACATAGTGCCTAGTCAAGACATATTTGATGATAGATGGACTCAATTGATTGTCCTTTCAGTTGCATATCATACCTTGAATTTTTCATCCACTCAATTTGTCCTGTGTGGATTGTCAGAAATCTAGAGTAGTTACAGATTTTATTGAAAGGTACTATAATATTCTGGAGCTTGATGGATTCAACAAAATGCCTTTCATGAACAACATCTATAACTAGCCATCTGTAAGAGAATCTCTCCACATTTAGACTCTGTGGAAGAGATTGTCCATAATGGTGAAGAACATCTTTGGTGAGCACTATTTATGCCTAATTTAATGTTGATAATCAAGGGATTATCCAACAAATTTACCTCTGGGTTGTCATTAATCAAGAGATTCACAAATCATCTTAGTATATGCATGAGAAACACTTTGTGGGAGGAAAGTCATGCACTAAAACTTTATTGGTGGGAACCTACACAGACCCTTACTATTTACTCTCAATTTACACATTAATTTGACAAACTTGATTATCTGGTGTCACAATCCACTAGAAATTAGAAATATCAATTAAAAGGGGAAAGAAGTACTGCTTACATAAAGATATTGATTGTGACCACTGGCAAAAGTGAATGACAGAAGAGACCAAAAATAAAACTATAAAAAATTTTTAAATAAATATCTCAAGGCACATTGCAATCTAGGGCCATTTCAGGAGGGGCAAATAGGTCCATCTCAATAGTCCCTGAGGGCTTCACTCTGGAAGGTTAGAATAAAATGACATAGAGTCACACTCCATAACTGTTTGTTGAATAAAGTGCTCTCAATGATGACCCTAGGTCATTGAGAAAAGGTTAAGTTATGTTTGGTTTGTTCAGTTTAAGAAGGCAGAAAAAACATGTATTTCCATGAAAAGTAGATAAACTCAAAGTTTAAGTTGATTATATAAAGGGATAAGCTTCAATTTTCAGTAAAATTTATTATGTCAGATAACTAAATGACACAATCGTGTGCACAGCAAACACTTTAGTCATGATGTGACTTGCCCATAGTCGCGCCCCTCTGTATGAGGGGATTCTTTTTGCACCCCTGCCCAACATTGCTGTCTCCATATTTCGGTTGTCTGAATATTCATCACTTTCATAACAAGTGTGTTGAAAGATGACTCACAAGGTCAAAGAAGGCAAATTCATCTCATGCAAAGGGGAGAAGTTACAAAATCCTTTTGGTAGCCCTGACTCGAACTTTGGATTCTAGTTCTGAATGCAAACTGAAAAAATGAAGTCCCATTGCCCACTTCCTTCACTCCTGTCTCCCTTCAAACACGACATGGGAATGAGCAGGAAAGCAGTGTTGCTATTACAAAACCCTAGACGTTTGACTGTACAGTAGCAGTGACATTCACTAAAGATGAATCAGTGTTTGGTAGTCAAAACAAAGCAATGCCATTAGATACACACGAGGAAGTTGCTACTGCAGTTTTAAAAATTGAAAGAGATCACAGTCATCATCTTATCTAATGTACCATTTGACATTTAAGAAAACTGAGGCTCAGAGGAAGGAAGGGCATGTGAAAGGGTAAGAGAGGAGCTTAGACCCCATTTTCTACCTGTAAGACTAATATGCTTCCCACCACATCATCCTATCACCTTATGGAACACTGATATGCAGATGGGATCATGCTATTTAGACTCTCACTTGTATGCTGAAGAAATTAATTTGCCAAGTTTCTCATATCCTGGACATTATAAGGGAGGCGAAGGACAAAGAAGAGTGGTATTTGTGACTGAAATACAGACATCTATTTTCAGAGTTCTGTTATGCAATCTCAAAGAGTTTACCTTTGAGATGCCTTTCACTGGCTCTGAAGGTCCTTAGTGAAGAAATTGATTGTCAGCACTTGATATGTCTGGACTTTTTTAATTGTCTAGACTTAAGAAAGTGTTACCAATGCAAATTAAATTTAAAAGTGTGTTAGTGGCACTTTGAAACTCTTTTTCTGGAGAGCTAGTTGTTCAAAATTTTTCAGCAAACCCTTGACTTGAAGGGTCATATGTTCCATACTGCCTATGCTCAATGCTGTTGAATGAATGAATAATGAATGATAAAAGGTATCCAAAACATTTATGTTTTGTCTGTTTGTCTGTTTTGTCTGTTTCTAATATTTAAAAAGAAGTATTGATGCCTCTTTGAAAACATATGACATTATGGTTATTGATGTATTTTGCTTCTCCAATAGATTAAGGATCTTTTCAATGGCATGATCTCACCACTGGTGCAGATTGCAAACTGTACACCTTACATCCCGTGCCTTTTGTCCCTGTCCCACCATAAATGTGGTCTATCTCCTCAATATACTGAATGCTTCCCTCTAGGTCTTTTAGTATTTCATGAAACTAAATGTAAGGCTCAGGCTATTCAACATTTACCTCTTAATTTTGCTTCATGGCTGGTATGCCTTCTTTCTCCAGTCATACATACCTCAATGATATCTTTAATATGACTTCTTGCCCAAAAGTTACTAGTCTCCAAAATTAACCTTGGAACTCCAGATTATTTACCAGTGTTATCTCCCTTGATGATAATGATAACTAGCATTTTAATGGCACTTTAAGGTTTGCAAAACAATCTTTTCATATATCTCATTTTATCTTCACAACAATCCTGGGATTCTATTATTACTCCCATTTCATAGAATAAATTGAAGCTGATAGAGACCAAATGACTTTCCCAGGGTCACACAGCTGGTAGGTGACTGAGGCTGCATTTGAACTCAGGTATTTCTGACTCCAGGAATAGAGAAGTATCCATTATACCACCTAGAGGAGAAGGACTTTTATTATCTTTGATTATCTTTGTGTCATTAGGACCCAGCGCAGTACCAGGAACATAGTAAGTACTTAATTTGTGTTGGCTAATTGATTGGTTACATTGATCCTAATATGGAATGATCTCAAGTTCCTTCAACATATTCTTTGCTCTTTTTTAAGTGTCCTCTGGCTTGCTCATGGCCTTTCACATCTTCTCTTTGTTTTGTATTCACTAAAGGGCCTAGGACAACACAGATCTGGCTAAGAAGGGGCAATGGCTTATGTTCAAGTCATCACCATTCTGTGTTGTTTTTAAGTCTGGGTGAAATGAGCTAGCAAAATATGACAAACATATCACCTTTAAATGAATGGATTATTAGACTTAAAAACCTATTGGCAAGACTTGCACTTATGAAGGAAGATACTATCTACCTTCAGAGAAACAGATGACAAGTGGAGATAAACATAGTATGGTCTTACTTATATGTGTATGAGTGTAAGTGTGTATGTGTATATACATATATCTGTGTGTACATGTTTATAGATGTCTACATGTATGTGTGTATATGTGTGTGTGTGTATTTGTGCTTAATTATAGCCTTCTTTAGGACAAGGATAGAGAGATAGGGGGTGGGGAGGGAGGGGAAAAATAAAGCAAAAAGTGTACAGCAGAGAACAAAAGAAAACCTGTAAGTAAGTAAGGAAAAGCTGGGCAGTTTTAAAAATATTATGAACTATTTATTTATACATATTTTCTTGAAATGGAAATGCATTGTTTTATATTGAATCCTCTTGTGTTTTGCTGTATATATGGCAATTTTTTCTTTTGTTTTATATTTAGGTTTAAAATAAATAATAAATTTTAAAAAAATGTTGGCAAACTCTCTCCTCAAAGGCTTGAGCATTATCTATGATGAAATGAGCTTGAACTTTGGGTATTGGAATTCATGCCCTCAGCCAAATGAACTCCTGTCCTTAGGAAAAAAATGACTTAAAAAGACTTTGAGAAAAATGTCTCCAGTGACTATATGTGTGCCAGATAGAGAGAAAGAAGCTGATTCTAGTAAGTGGGGGGTATATGAGGTAGAAATAGATGGATTAAGTTTCGACTTTAATGCTCATAGTTTTAAAAGTTCAGAAGAAGAGAGCTTGGCAGGTTGTGCTGTGGGTTATCCTGGAACCAAATCATTTAGAGAAATAGCTGGACACATCAAATGAGTCAGTTTGGAATTTGGTTCTATTCCCCCGTTCCCTAGCAATGATATCTCCCAGAGGTGTTGGACGGTTTATGAGGTGTGTTAGTACCAATACAGGAGAGCTCCCTCCTGTCTTCATTGACTGTGAGTAACTTCTTTAAGGTATCAAAGCATCACCCAATTAATGATAATCATTGGGAAGAACTGATAAGGCATGCAACTTTGCACCCTATCTCTCTATCCTCCCTTTCACTTTTTTCCCCTTGTGTTTCAGCTAAACTATAGGCAATTCATCATTAGCCACATTTATCTTATGCCTTTTTTTTTTTTGTTTCATGATATCCCCCATGACAGGAAGGATAAATCTTCTCTAATCTTTACCTGTTGAAATTTTTCCCATCCTTCAAGGATCAAAGATTTAAAGGTGGAAGAGAATTTAGAAGTCATCTAGTCCTAGCCCCCAACTTTACAGGGGAGGAAAATGAGTTCAAGAAAGGGTAAAATGACTTGGCAAGATCACACAAATAAGTGGTGAAGCTGCATTTTTTCATATTTTTAAAATTATTAATTAATTAATTTTTAGTTTTCCACATTCATTTCCACAAGATTTTGAGTTCCAAATTTTCTCCCCATCTCTCCTCTCCACCCTACCCCAAGATGGCATGCATTCTGATTGCCCCTTCCCCTAGTCTGCCCTCACTTCTATCACCCCTCCCCTTATCCACTTCCCCCATACTTTCTTATAGGGCAAGACAAATTTCTATACCCCATTACCATATACCTTATTTCCCAGTTGCATGTAAAAATCCATTTTTTAACCATTTGTTTTTTTAAACTCTGAGTTTCAAATTTTCTCCCTTCTTCCCTCCTCATCCACCCTCATTGAGAAGACAAGCAATTCAATATAGGTTATTTATATGTAGTTATGCAAAACACTTCCATAATGGTCATGTTGTGAAACACAAACAATATTTCCCTCAATCCTATCCTCCCCATTTATTCTATTTTATCCTTTGACCTTGTCCCTTTTCAAAAGTGTTTGCTTCTGACTACCCCTCTTCCAATCTGCCCTCCCTCCTATCATCTCCACTACCACCTTATTCCATTGCCCCTTACTTTCATTTCCTGTAGGGTAAGATACCCAAATGAGTGTGTATATTATTCTCTCCTTAAGTCAAACCTGATGAAATTAAGGTTCACTCATTCCCTCTCACATCACCCCTCTCCCCTTCATTAGGAAACCTTTTCTTTGCCTCTTTTATGTGAGACAATTTACTCCATTTTACCTCTCTCTTTCTCCTTCTCCTAATATATTTTTCCCTCACCCCCTTAATTTTATTTTTTAGATATCATTCCTTCATATTCAACTCACCCTGTGCAATCTATCTGTCTATCTGTCTACCTATTTATTACCTCCAACTACTCTAATACTGAAAAAAGCTCTTAAGAATTACAAATATCATCTTTCCATGTAGGAATGTAAACAGTTCAACTTTAATAAGTCCATTACGATTTTTCTTTCCTGTTTACCTTCTCATGCTTCTCTTGAGTCTTGTATTGGAAAGTCAAATTTTCTATTCAGTTCTTGTCTTTTTATCAAGAATGCTTGAAAATCCTCAATTTCATTGAAAATCCATTTTTTTCTCCTGAAATATTATACTCAGTTTTGCTGAGTACGTGATTCTTGGTTTTAATCATACCTCCGCAGAGGCTAAGTGGCACAGATAATAGATCACTGGCCCTGGAGTCAGGAGGACCTGAATTCAAATCCAACCTCAGATGCTTGACATGCTTACTAGCCGTGTGACTTTGGGCAAGTCACTTAACTCCAACTGCCCTCCAAAAAGCCAGAAGAAAAAAGTCATAGCTCCTCTGACCTCCAGAATATTGTATTCTAAGCCCTTCAATCCCTTAATGTAGAAGCTGCTGTCTTTTGCTATCCTGATTGTATTTCTACAATACTTGAATTGTTTCTTTCTGACTGCTTGCCATATTTTCTCCTTGACTGGGAACTCTGGGATTTGATTACAATATTCCTAGGAGTTTTCATTTTGGAATCTCTTCCAAGAGGCAATCAGTGGATTCTTACAATTTCTATTTTACTCTCTGGTTCTAAAATATCTGAGCAGATTTCCTTGATAATTTCTTGAAAGATGATGTCTAGGCTCTTTTTTCAATCATGACTTTCAGGTAGTCCAATGATTTTTAAATGATGTCTCCTGGATCTATTTTCCAGTGGTCAGTGGTTTTTTCCAGTGAGATATTTCACATTGTCTTCGATTTTTTCATTCTTTTGGTTCTGTTTTATAATTTCTTGATTTCTCATAAAGTCATTAGCTTCCATTTGCTCCATTCTAATTTTGAAGGAATGATTTTCTTCAGTGAACTTTTGAATCTCTTTTTCCATTTGGTCAATACTGCTTTTTAAGGCATTCTTCTCTTCATTGGCTTTTTGGACCTCTTTTGCCATTTGAGTTAGTCTATTTTTTAAGGTGTTATTTTCTTCAGTAGTTTTTTGGATCTCCTTTAGCAAGCTGTTGACTCCTTTTTCATGATTTTCTTGCAACGTTCTCATTTCTCTTCCCAACTTTTCCTCTGCTTCTCTTATTTGATTTTCAAAATCCTTTCTGAGCTTGTCCATGGCCTATGACCAGTTCATATTTTTGGAGGCTTTTGGTGTAGGAGCTTTGATTTTGTTGTCTTCTTTTGGCTGTATGTTTTGATCTTTTTTGTCACCAAAGTAAGATTCTATAGTCCGACTTATTTTTACACTGTTCACTCATCTTCCTAGCCAAATACTTGACTTTCTAACTCTTTGTCAATGTACTACTCTCCTTCTAGGGGGGCTGGGTGTGGGTGTGGGTGTGGGTGTACTATTCCAGATTTCAGGGGTTTTGTATTAGCTGCTAGATCCCCCACTATCTGGGTGTCCAGAGCTCCAGAAGCAGCTACTGCTATTGCTGCTGCCACCACTTTGGCCACCCTGGGACTGGGGCTAAACCACACACTCCTCTTTCACCCAGGTCCCACAGAGTTTTCCCACTGACCTTCCACACTGGCCTTGGTGTTTGTGGGTTGTGAAGTCTAGAAACCTCCACATCTGCCAGGGATTCAGTCTCCTGAGGCCTGCTGTGGCATTGTGCACATGGGACTGTGCTCTGCTTCCAGCCTGGTGCAATATACCCTTCCTGTTGACCTTCTAGAATGTCTTTGGCTGGAGATGTTTCTCTGTCATTTTGTGGCTTCTGCAGCTCTAGAATTTGTCTAGACTTATTTTTAAAGGTATTTGAAGAGGTTCGGGGTAACACTCAAGCAAGTCCCTGTTTTTACTGCACCATTTTGGTTCCACCTCCTAGAGTTGCATTTCAAATCCCAGTCCTTTTACTTCAATCTAGCAGTCTTTCCACTACATTACATTGCCTCCCAGATTAGGCCCAATTTAGATGTCATATCTTTCAATAAACTCAACAATAGAGTTTAGCCCTGAACATTAGACCTTGTTTATCCAAGTCAACTCTTAGGAGGCACCAGTTCCTTCTTGGAACCAATTCAAAGGATCTTTGCCTTTGGCCCCAAGACTACTAACTCAAGACATTTCTTAACCTTCCTGGTCCCCTAAACCTACTAGAATACAAGGGTTAAGGGATTTATTCTAGTCAGACCCTAATTCTTTTTCTTCCTTCTGCTGCTACTTAGATTATATTTCTTCCTGGCTATCCCACTTATTTTCTTCTTTCTCTTCTTATCTTAGCAACTATTTATTGCAGACAACATTTTATAACATTTATTTACCATAAAAATTCAAAAATAATTTAACCCAAAAGATAATTAAGATTTATTATAAAAGAAAACCATAGCCCCAAACTAAGCAGTAATTCTTTTCTAAGGCATTCCACCTAGCTTCAGTTCCCCATATTTGGTTTGGAAAGGTATCCTTGATTGTGGATCCTAGATGAAAATGATCCAAGAAAACCCTCACATAATTTCAGAATTTTTCTACTTGTATGAGTTGGGCTGAGCTCATTCACCTATTCTCCAATCCCTGACCCATTTTTAGCCAATCACAAACCCTGTTGGCAAAGCAATGCTGTGAGTGGTTTACCCACAATACCATGTAACCAGGAGGGAAAAGAAAAATGTAAAAACAAAAGAAAACATGAGATACTGTACCATTCACCTCTAAAACAAATTAAAATAATTCAATCCAATGAGATTACTCCAAAATTCACAAAGTACAACCTGTCACTGTCAGGTCCTGAAATAAATCAAAGCCATGAGTTGAGGAATAAAACATCTTTAATTGAGATAACAGGGTAGCAAACCTTCAACCCTGGGAGATATCCAATGGATTTTCCAAGTCCAAGACTCATGCAAAAGCTTCTGATACCTTTAGGGAGAGTTGGGGAGGAGGTAGCACATAGTAGCAAGGCCTGATTACAAGATACCAGTCAATCCAATCAAGGAGAACCACTTCATTCGTTTTGTCCTTCATGCCATGAATTCCAATGGAAGGGAGAAAGGACATGAAAGGCCTGGATATAGCTTGAGCTGGGTTTCCCCACAAGGCAAGATCTCAGGATGGGACTTAAGGTGTGACTCAGCTCAACCTAATCTCATTATCCTAAGGGAAGGAATATAAGGACATATGGGAATTTTGACATTGTTGTGATGACTAAGAGGTTGTGACAGTCCATATTGCAATCAGTATTAATAATTTTTTCCTCAGTTACATGTAAAGACAAATTTAACATTCAGTTTTAAAATTTCAAGTTCCAAATTTTCTCTTTCCCTCCCTCACCTACCCCCTCCCTGAGACAGTAAGCAGTTTGTTATAGGTTAGACAAATTTAATCATGCAAAACATATTACCATATTAGTCATGTGCAAGAGACACAGACCCAAGGGTGAAAAAAACCCTTAAAAAACACAGAAAATGAAAAACAGTATGCCTGCCCCTTAATAAGCCTAAGAGAATTTGAAGACCTTCCCTGCTTTAAAAATATTCTCTGTCCCCTAATAGGCTGAATGTAATCACATGGAGCCTGTGATAGGAGGAGTTTGCTGAAGGGTGGGGCAGAACCTACAAGAAGCTGGGAATCAGAGTTAAACTAGATGGTTGAGAGGAGAGCACACGTTTGAGGGATTCAGACAGGCTTGTGAGTAAAAGTTGGTTGGTTTGTGGGAAAGTATTATGGGAATCTGAAGATCTTCCCTGCCCCAAGGCCCTTTGATAGGCTTAAGTGGCTCTGAGAATCTTCCCTGATTTGAAAGTATATTCTGCCCCCTAATAGGCTGAATGTGGTCACATGGAGCCTGTGGTGGAAGCCTTGTTTTTCAGGAATGACCATGCCTTGTAGCTTTGTGATTGGGCAGTGGGTCAAGAGGGCTGCGACATTCTCTGAACCAGGAGAAGACTATATATACGCCCTGATGTGAGGTTTTGCTTTGGGGCTCACTTTGAGAAGAGTTGTGTGCTTTGACCAGATGAGACTCTGGGAAGCCATTGAGACCCCTGGCTTTGAAAACCCCAGATGTTGATGCTTTCCCTTCTGGTAACTGAATAGGTAACTGATATAATGATCAGACGGTTGGAAACCTGTCTGCTGATTTGTTTCTTTGACTGCTTGTAACTTCTGTTTTTATTCTGTTTGTATTCTCTAAAGTTCAGGGCGCTGACTTTTTCCTCTGAACTAGGTAAATGATATTTGACTGATTAAAGTAAGATTGTTAACCCATTTTGAGTTGCTTTCCTTTAGAAAAGCAGATCTAAGAACCTGTGCTAGCAGCCACCCTGGGTATGCTAGGGTGCTTGCTCATACAGAAGGCTAAAGGATGATATGGCTCTCTATGCCATTGCAGCTTATTGACATTTTTGCTACTATGATGGAATCAGCTTACTAGTGTTGGGATTTGTTTTTTTCTGGTGTCTGAATAAATGTTTTGCTTCTGTCTTCTATATGGGGAGTCTGCTATATTTTTCAATTGAGCACCATACAGGTATATTTATAGTGATCATGGGCACTGTGCATATTACATTGGCACTATATCCTCCCAGATTGATTTTACTTTATTTTATCAACTAGGTAAAAGAGGCCATTTTTTGTCTTATTTTTTTTACCTAGTCTTAATCACTAAAATTAGTTTAAAAAGGTAAAAGCCTCCCACTGCATCTGGAAACCATCATCCTGATCTGTATCTTACCATTGAACTCAGATGACTCTGGAACAGAGAGTGAGGCTGGTGACTTTGCACTACCCTATCTCACTTAAATCTATTTCACTTAAAAGTCAAAACATCTCCTTCTTGACATCATGGCCCTCTTTGAGAATGAAGGACAAACAACAACAATTGATTTATTGCCCTAACTTGGGATCCTCTCCCTTCTGACCTCTCCACTGAGCTCCATTCACAACTCAACTAATGACCATCCCCTACAAGAGTCTTTCCTAATAGCCCTGAAGTTATTGCTCACTTTCTACTGAACCCAAATTACTCTATATTTATTTTTGTATATATTTTGAATCTAATTATGTATGTATATGTTTTTTCTCTCTTCCCTACCTAGAAGAATATAAACTTCTTGAGGAGAAAAAACTGTTCTGTTCTTTCTTTTGTATTCCCAGTACTTTGCAGTATGCCTGTCATAGAATAGGCCAGGGATGGGGAAACTGTGGCCTCAAAGCCACATGTGGCCCTCTAGGTCCTCAAGTGTGATCCTTTGACTGAATCCATATTTCACAAAACAAATGCCCTTAATAAAAGTCCTCAAGGCTGCAGGCTCCCCACCCATGGAGTAGACACTTAGGGAATGATTATTTATTGAATTCAATTGAATTTTATTAAGTTGAATATTTTAAATTGAATCATTTAGTCTTTGTCTAGTTGGAAAATGTAACATGTTAACCAAAATACCAAAGATTTTCCATTTTATAATCCTTTAAGTGGGTTATCACACTTTCTTCTAAAGTCAAAGAGTTGATATATGTGTGTATGTGTGTGTGTATATATATATACATATATGTATATACATACATTTATGTATGTATGTGTATGTGTATATACACACACATATCTGCTAACATATAGACATATACTATATATATGTATATATAGTATAAATTAGAATTTATCTTGCTAGGATAAGGCAAAGACCATTCTTCAGCTCTACTGCACTGTAAGTATTGTTTTCCTGCGCAGCCCTCATACATAGATACACAAGAACCCAAGATGTTATCTTGAGTAATAACATCATTAATATGCTAAGAATTACCAAAGAGCCTAGGCACTGAGGCAAGGCTATAGCTTCCCCAGTCACTCATCTTTAACAAGGACCACACATGAGATTATAAGAGAAACAGACACAGATGTATCTGTCCATTGATAACAGAAGATGTAGGGTGTTATGTTATCAATGTCATCATTACCATAACATCTTTAATGGTAAATGTATCTTGTTCTTGTCTTTCTCTGAGGAACAGAAAGCATTCCTTGTAGGGGTGGCCTGAGGGAGGAATGATTGAGTTTCTGTTTTTCAGAGAGAGATGCAGTTAGTGAATTGAAGAAGCCTGACTTATATAGCAAGTTAAAGCCCAAAACAAATCAAACTGAATCCAAGATTTGAACCACTTAATCATTCTTTCCTCCCTATATAAAGAAGAATCCAATCTTGAAACCAGAAAGTATCTTTAATAAGAGAGGTCAATTTGTGTTGTTGTTGTTATTTGAACTTCCACAAGACCATGGGGATGACTTGGGTTGGGCCAGGGAGCAAGGAGAAATAAGTGAGGTATCAGAAGTAAAAGAAAGGCTAGGCAACCCAAGGAAGGTCAGTTTGATTCCCAAAATAACAAGATCTCAGATTTGGAAGAAAACTGAGGGACCATCTAGTCCCAGATATGTCTGAGGGGAAAACCTCTGCATAATATCCCCAGAAAGTATTCACCCAGCCTTGACTGGGTGATCTCTTATGAAAGGAAACTCACTATTTTTCAAGGCCACCTATTTTATTTGGGAAATTTTTCCTTACATAAAGCTTAAGTCTGCCCCTCTGAAACTTTCACCCATTGCTACTAACTCTGCCTCTGAGTCTAAGGAGAATGGTCTAATCCAGAGGTTCCCAAATTTATTAGTCCAACAGCCCCCTTAAAAAAAAATGCTCAGCACCACCCTGGAAATCTACTTTCTTTGAACCTTTAATATTGTTTTTTTTTAATTTTCATCATTTCAAAAAATATAAAATACATTTTAAATGACACATCTTAAATTTAATAGTTTATTGTAAATTTATGGGGTTTTTTCCTGCCCTGAAATTTTGATGATGCAATGTTGTATGATATAGCTATATAGTATCATTATAAACAAGTCATTGCACACACATATTCCTGCAGATGCATGCTAGACTGCCCAGCAATGTACCACAGAATCATCTGCCAACACTTGCTTGTTAAGATCTGTTGGAGGAGTTAACCACTGATTGGTTATAAATTGCATTTTGCGTATTTATTTGGAAAGTAATGTACTTACTTCATCTTTAATTCCATTACACAACAGATGAAATACGTATGAATGATTTTTTAAATTTTTCTTCTCTTCTCTTCTTATGCTTCCACCACCCCCTTATTTTTATTCCATGCCCTCCAATTGCTCCCAAGGCTACTACCTGCCCTCTTGGATCATTCCAGTGCCCCACAATGGGTGGTATCACCCACTTTGGGAACCAGTGGACTATAATCCTTCTCCTGCTTATAAGTAGCTATCAGTTTCTCCTTGTCTTCTCTTCTCCAGGCTAAACATCCACATGTCCAATAGTCATATGGTCTGGCCTCCAGTCCTCTCACCATCCTGTCTGGCTTCTTGCCAATGTTCCATCTTCTCTTTTCTAAGCATACCTCCTCAAATAGAGCACAATATGCCAGATATAATCTGACAAAGGCAGAGTACAGTGCTCCCTAGTCCTGGGCACCATGCCTCTCCTAATGCAGCCCGTGATTGCCTTAATTGTTTTAATGCTGACCTGAATGTGATTTCTGAACCTTCTCATCTGGGACATCCTGATCCTCATTTATCCACCCTTTCTGCCTCTGCCAAGTAATAACATGAAGTCATAAGAATTATCAACCCCTCTCTTCCATCTAGTGGCACAAAATTAGTAGGGAGGAAATACTCTGCTTTCATCTAAGTAGGTCATTCTCCCATTCGATGAGGCCGAATGAAAAAAAGTCTGATGGATAAGTAAAGTAACAATTTTTAATGTTTTGTAAACTTTGGGTTGGACAGTAAATTAGGTAAGGAAGCCAAAACAAATTTTTAATCTGATTAAACTGAATTGAACATGTATTTAGTGATCACTTTCTATGTACTCAGTTCTGCGCTTGACACTGAGATGCCTACACACTAGATAGTCCCTACCCTCATGAACATACAATCTTATTGGAAAGACAGGACACACACATGTGAGACAAATAATAGCACGACAACAGCTGAGCAAGTCAAAAAATGTGTAATCTGCAAAATGCTATGGAAAGCAACAAAATTTAGCTCCATCATTTTCAAAACAACAGCCTGGAACTATACAAAGCTAAAAGCTTTTCATGAACATCACAACAAAGTGCTTGGTTTCCTCTGAGCTCTGTGTTAGAAGCATTGTGGACAGTGATGGACTTGGAGTCAGGGTAACTGGCTTTCAGATCTGACCTCTGACAATGACTGTGTGTCCATGGGCAAATAGCTTAACCTCTCAGATCTTCAGTTGCCTTGTCTATAAAATGGAAATAATATTAATTGTCCTACCTAACCCTCAAAGGGTTATTAAGAGTAATTTTTAATAAGTAACTTATTAAGTAACAAGTTCTTGTTAAACATCTAAACCTGGAAGCCCTGCATAAATATAACATTATTGCATTCTTGCCACAGTGATGAAAACCTGCCAGGGTGATGAAATCACAGATTCATGACATATTGACTGTGGGAAGGAAACTTTGGTAACTCCTAGAGGAGACAAAAATTTAGATAAGATATAGTTTTTGGCCTGAGAAGGAATATAATCAAATAGGAAGAAAGTCACCTACCCAGGAAGTAATAATGCATAAAAAGGCACAATAAATATGTTAAGGAGGTAGAAAACTGAATAGAGTTTTCTTTATTTGGTTAGAGACATTTATCAGAAAAAAAGATAATTTCTTTTCTATTTGTGTAGCAGGCATAACTTAGCTACAAATACAAAGATCCTTTAAGTTTCTTTTCTTTATTTTCTTTCAATAAAAAAGAAATCCGTAGATTTTGTATAATGGTACACGATTAAAATTCTTGCAATGAGGAAGGCTGCTGTCAAGGAGGTGAAAATATCCAAGGAGTGAGGAGTGAAGTAAGCATGGCCTTAGTGCCTCATGAAAATATTTCTTATGAGAAAGAAAATAATCAGTAGCTATTGTAGAAAGGAGAAGGGCCTTCTCTTAGGTCATAGTCATTAAGTGATAGAAGCAGGAAACAAGCTAAGTATGCTAGATATCTGCCTGGCTATCCTCCCCAGCCCATTGTACTCCTGTACTAGCAAAAGAAAGAGTGCTGGGCTATTGTGTCAGCCTCTGTTTTCTTTTGAGTGTCTCATTGTTTCCAGGCCTAGGTTTGCATTTTCCCATGCTTGAACAAAGGTGTATGTTTCAAGACCTCTGTCCTAACACCTTCATTTCAGGATATTGTATGTGGTATTGGATAGAGTATCATCATATTTTCCCATACCTATCTCCCTTTCTCCCACTCTTCTCCCTTTTCTCCTCTGCTATCACCCGAGACAATAATTCAAGCCAAAAACTATTCTAACCTCCCATCATTCATTAGGATAAAAATGGGATAACATCTCTGTGTGTGAGAGGAAGAAAGAGCCCCCAGGGCCAAAAGCCAATGACATCTCCAGGACAGTGAGGGAAATCCTGCCAGGTAAAGACTGGAGGCTTAAAGCCCAAGAGAGAGGTGGTTGTAGGCTGGAAAAGGAAAAGACTTTCTTATCTAGGCAAGACTTCTTAAGCTTTTTCCACTCAGGGCCCCTTTTCTAGTTTTGGCAGCATCCCTTGGCATTGCATGACCTGAGAACATGCACAGTGCAACCTATGCATGCTTTGAGTTCAGAATCAAGGCTGCAGTGAAGTCGCCTGATGCAATATGGGCAAGAGCTGCCAGAAACACCTCAGATTGATCTGATTTGATTTTGTATTTGATTTTGAATTAATTTTTGGTTGTTGTGAGTTCAGAAACCTTTAAGTGTTGTCAAATTTTTAGTGACCCCCATATGGGCTTGCAACCCAGAGTTTAAGAAGTGCTGATTAGGATACCGGGGAGCAAGGACAGAACTTCAGTGAACCCATAGCCCACTGAGGTAGAGAATGAAAAAAGTGACTATAAGCTCCTAACAGGCTGGAAGCTCAGAGGACAACTCAGAACACAGGGCAAAGAAGAAAGTATCTGTCTGGTAGTGGACACCCATCCCCAGAGTTAAAATCGGGAACAGCATTTATATAGCATTTTAATCATAATACTTATATAACACCTTAAAGTTCGAGAAGTGGGTTTATACATACATTACCTCTCTTGATCTCCCTTGATTCTGGAAGGGCTGAGACATTTAACAATCTTACCAAAGTGAAATACCTATGCTAAAGGTCTAGAATTTGATCTACCACGTAGTACAGACAAAATCGGGCTTACTTACTCTATCTACTCTAATAGGTTTGTTGTGTGGAAAGTGAACTGACCTTACAGTGAAAGCTAAGTAGATTCTGTTAACTGTGGTTCTTAATCTGAGGTCTATGGGCAGATGTCAGGGGTCTGTGAACTTGCATGGGAATAAAGACATCTTTATTTCAATAGAATTGTCCTTTGTAATCCTGTGTATTTCATTCTATGCAGTTAAAAACATGATTCTGAGGAAGGGATCCATGGCTTTACCAGATGGCCAAAGGGGTCCACAAGACACAATAATTGTTAACAACCTTTGCTCTATAGAATGGCAATTTCACTGGAGAAGGGAACTCCCTATGAGCACATTGCATCTACCAATGCACTTTTGCAGCCACTTTTTCACTTACAATCTGAGAAAGTTACCTGAGGCACTGAGAAGTTAATTGACTTGCCCAGGATATCAGAGTCAGTACATTCCTGGAGCAAGATTTGAAATTAGGTTTTCCTGCCTCTGACTCTGTGCTCTGGCCTCCCATGAGCCATTATTACTATTAAATGGCATTCAGTGAAAGTACTTTGTAACTGTAGCATACTATCTAAATATGAGCTATTTTTAAGAAGACAGCTTGGTTTAGTAGATAAAGAGCTGGACTTGGATTCAGGAAGACACAGTTTCAAATTCTGTCTTCAACACTAGTCGTGTGTCCAAGGATAAGTCACTTACTCTTTAAAGACTCAGGTTCTGATGATAATAACTGTAGCTTCTGCTTCCCAGGTTTGTTCTGAGGCTCAAATGCAAAAATGTACTTAAAAACTTTAAAGCACAAACTTTGAAATTATTAATAATTATTACTATTTTTAAAACTTCAAATTTCAGGACATCAGCATGCACATTCGTGGCATTAATAGGCAGAAATGACATTGAAATCTATGACATTGACTACCTATCTTTAACAAAACTACCAAGGGAAATATTTGCTAATCCAATATGTGATATTATGTGCCAGAAACTGAGGACACTGTGAAGAACAGCTCCTGCCCACAATAAGCTTACGTTCCATTGGAATTAAAGGCTCTTAACAGTTATAGAGAAGAAGCATATTATAGGGATTCCAAGAACAGGCTCTGTTCTTGGAATCAGGAAAACCTGGGTTCAAATTCTGCCTCAGATAATTACTAGCTATGTGACCCTGGGAAAGTCAATTAACCACTCTTTGTCTCAATTCCCCAATCTGTGAAAAGGCGGCATTTTGTTAGATTGCCTTTAAGGTCTTTTCAAACTCTAAGTCTATAATCCCATTGAAATCTCCTGACCTGCTATGAATACATTGACCAAGAATTTTTCAATGTTTTGATGCGCTACTTCATTGAGGTGGAGGGGCCTGAATTTCATTCTGTATCAGTTGTCACAAGCTGAATAATAATGTTTTAGGGGAACTCCTTGCTTCTAAGTACAAGCTGTCCTTTCTCTGACATAACCTGGCTATATTCACTCACAGCTTAGTTCCAGGATGTGATAGAGGCCTGGAGTGTATAATTGCACAAGCTGGGTAACCAGCCTGGCCTCCAGAGAGCTCACTGCAGTTTGAGTAAGAGAAGTGAGCTGTTAGGAAACTCAGTGACATTCAGTCACCAGACAAGGTGGTGACACAAATACTGAGGTCTGGTAGTCTGCCCATGTGACAGAACCTGGCTCTGTCTTGACCTGACAAGACATAAATCATTATGAGGCTGATTTCAAGGCCCTTCCCTAGGCAAAAACAGAAACACTTAGTGAGCTTTGATTAAGGACTTCAGAATCTAGCCTGTTGGGATGAGACTTGGCTGATAAGGGCATAAGTATTAATCCTATTCCTTCGAAATAAGCTGGCTGAGCCAATTTTCACAAGGGGACTAACTTTTCAACAGATTTGTTTTTCTTAAGCGGTTTTAGCCTAAAGTCAATATTGTACCAAAAAAAAAAAAAAGTCATAGAACTTTCTATCAGAAAGGAGCTTTAGAGATTTTTTTTAACCTCCTCAATTTACAGATGTGAGATCCTTCCTGTCTTTCAAAGTCCAACTCCAATGAAACCTTATGTCTTGTATGACACCTTCCTTGAGAAACTACATAGCATAAACTGGCTCTGGGGTCAAAGAACCTGGGTTCAAGTCCTACCTCCGAAGTTTACAACCTACTATGACCTTAGGTAGGTCAAAATTTCCCTGTTCATTATATTCCATGAAAGTCCTAGACTGGATAAGGCCTCTAAAGTCCTTTCTAGCTGTAAATCTATGATCCTATAATACCTCATTCAAAAATTCTATTTCCAGGGCAGTTAGGTGGCACATTAGAGAGTACCATCCCTGCAGTCAAGAGGATCTGAGTTCAAATCTAGTCTCTGACACTTACTAGCTGTGTGACTCTGGGCAAGTCACTTAACCTGATAGTCTCAAAAAAAAAATGCTATTTCTTTCTCCTAAGCTCATCTCCCATTTTGTTGACATTTTTATTATGTGCTTCTTAGGTTTTATTTTTTTGTTGTGTTCATTTACATTGTATATCTTATCTCTCTGAATAGACTCAAATCTTCCCATGGATGTCAGTAGCAACATATCTGTCTCAACCATGAGGTCCAATAGTGAAGCTCCAAACCTGCACATGGAAAGTACTCTCTGAACAAAGATTCTCAAATTCCACTGTACACTAGGATATTTTTTTTAATTAAAAACAGCACCATTTTATTCATCAGTATATCCTCTTTGTAACACCTCACATGGGGATTTGAACATATTAAGAACTTAATAAAAGTTGGCTGAAATGAATCGAAGGAAATCAAGTCCCAGAGAGGTTAAGTGATAGCCCCAGAATCACACAGCTTGTCAGACTCAATGAATGTTATATATATATTTACTGGAGAAAAAGGAAATAGACAGCTGTTTCCTCTCTAACACAACCCATGGGTGGGTATGTGTCTTTAGTTACTCCTTGGGAGGCAGCCATACAAAAGCCTTTGAGATCTATTTTTTAAACATGTAACTCTAAGAAATCATTTTTTTATCCCTCCCATACTTATCATACTAGAAAGGAAACCTCAGATGGAATGAGCAACAGTAGCATGGAAGTCCCATGGGGCTTCAAGGGCTTCGTTTTTCCCTGTTGAAACTCTCAAAATTTCTAGAAGCTCTTAGGTCTCTGGGAGTGAAATAAAACCAGAGTATCCACAAAATATTCATGGAATCAAAACTATATTTGAAAGGGACCTTAGGGATTATTTAGTCTAAGCTTTCCTTTTATAGATGAAGAAGCTAAGGCCCAGAGGCCCAAGTGAGCTGCTCAAGGTCACAGAGGGAGTTGATAGTAGGCCTAAGATTGCAATCTAAGCCTGTGACTCCAAATCCAGCCCACATTCTACCACTCCATGCCACCATCTGATGGAGTCCACCTTGAAGTCAGTCTCTTACACGACCTAACAGAGCTGGCACTCTAGTTACCTGGTCCTTGGGAATCCAAGGTCAGCTCTAAGCCAAGATTAGGCACCCAGGCAGGGAAGATCATTTTACGAATGAAAGAACAGAAGTTATTTCATTTTCATCCATTCCTAAGTCATTTCATTTCAATAGACATTTATTAGGTGCTTATTGAATACCTTCTGTATGCAAGGTGAGTGGCAAATTGGTGCAGTTAAAAAGAGCCGGCCCTGAAACCAGGAAGATTGGGTTCAAGTTTTACCTCTGACACATACTGCATATGTGCTCCTGGACAAGTCACTTAACTTCTCAATACCCCAGGCACCTAAGACTATAAATCGAGGGGAAGACACTGACCTAGATTAGTATAGAGGAGTTTCCTCATGCAGGAGATTACAGATCCAGTCCCTATACTTCATGCAAGGTACTCTGCAGATGTTAGGAATTAAAAAAAAAATACTCCCTGACATAAGTGAAAATCCCTTTGGGAAGTCATCATATCTAAAGCACAACTCATAATCTTTCCCTCAAAACTCACTTCTTGGTTTTTGTCAATGGTGCCAACAACCTTCTGGCTGCCCAAGCACATGATCAGAGAGCCATTCTAACCTATTACTACCTGTCAGCCTCACTATCCAATCAGTCGTCATTTCTTGCTGATCATACCTGCACAATATTTCTCACATCTGAGTCCTCTCCAGTTTTATGGATACTACTCTACATCATCCCAATTACTTCTTGCTTAGGTCATTGTGAGAGCCTTTTAATTGATCTTCCTGTCTCCGGGCTCTCCTTTCTCCATCCATTCTCAACACTCTGCCTAATTAATATTCCTAAAGCATAGATCCGATCATTTCATCTTCTACACAAAAAGCTTCAGGGGTTCCCTGTTGCAACTAAGATAAAACGCAAATTCTTCCATTTGACATTTAAAGCCTGTAACAATCTGATTCCTACTTGTCTTTCCAAGCTGATTTCATATTACTTGCCTTCACACACTCTACTTTAGGTCAAGTCAACCTATTTCCCATGCACAAAATTCCATCTTCCAACTCCATACATTGCAATAGCTCCTTTCCATCTCTGTCTCTTGAAATTCTTATTTCCTTTTAAAACTCAGCTTAAGCTATACGAGGTCTTTCCTAATCCACCTGGTCATTAATGCTCTCTTTTGCTCCCCCTAGAAATTAATTTGTTTTATGTTGCATGTATTTTGTATCGACTGGTCTATATATAATATTGTTTCCCTGCAGAGGAATCTAATTATCTCAAAGGTAGGAAATATTTTATTTCTCATCTCTGTATCCTCAGAGTCTAGCACATAGTAGGCAATTAATGAATGCTTATTGAATTTAATTGAATTGGAAATAAAACAGTTACACAGATAAGTAAATAGAACGCAGTTTGTAAAGGGTGAGTGCTCATAAGTGGAAGAAACTTCAAAGATTAAAGAGTTTAAATATTGTATAGATTTTTTTGCTAAATATGAAATATTACTCCCATTATGTCCAACCAAAAATTTTCTTTTGTATGGCTCATGATCAGAATATTTGCTGTTGTCTTATTTTAATTATTAATGAAAGAGAAGGAGGCAAAAGTTTGCTTTATTAGCATTGAAGGACCTTTTCCTGAAAGAAGTCTCATCTCTCTTTAGGTTGGCATTTCTTTGCCAGACCCCATGACTGAGACAGATGCAAAATCATTGACCCATGAGGAAAGAAGCCTGGGGCTGGTGTTTTTTGTTTGGTTTGGTTTGGTTTGGTTTTTATTATCCACAAGAACACAATAGAAGGAACATAACAATGTTGCAGATAATGGACACATTGAGAGAGCAATTTAGGCTCTTATCTCTGAGGCCCAGCATTTTCTGATGAGCTATTAGAGTACCAAGGATTTCAATGCTGAACCTGTGCTTACGTGGATATGGCGGCGTCCACAGGCAAGTGATGAGAAGTCAAAGCTATCTTTAACTCCAGAGATTGCTCCTATCACATGAACATCTTGCTTAGAGTTTCACTATGTGTCAGTTCAGACAGGCTGAGTCCACCAGGAATCAAGCCATGTTCACTTAGAAGAGTAGTTATCGACATGCTGCCATCCAACTTTGGAGTACAGCCTGGGCATCACTTGGTTGTCAGGCACTGCCAATTCCTAAGTAAACAAACTGATGGTCTTGTTAGCGAAGCAGGAAAAAAAAGTTTTTTAGTGGTCCAACTGTCTGAAAAATGTCAGGACACTGGCAGAATCCACTGTGGTTTGAATTAGAAGAGTAGGACTTATTTCTCAGGCATGTAGGTTGATAAAAGTGAAAATGGAACTAAAGTGGCCACCTCAGTGCCCATGACAATTCCAATACTAGTGTTCAACAGTGACAAGGACTTTTCATTAAAACATTGCCTACCCAAGTTCTCTGAAATGAGATGTGTCAGAAGCTCTCCTGATTAGAGTCTACTTTCATCTCCAACCTCATCAGATCACTTCATCCTAAACAGGATTCCATTTTTTTTCTGTTTCAACATTGTACTGGAGCTTATGTCTTGTTTAGGCAGTAGTTATCTCTGAGGAGCATTGCATTTAATTAGTATCATAGCCAGAGCTGACGTAGGAAGAGAGAAACAGGGTACTGACAAGCAGCAGGAGGAGATGGAGGTGTTATCTCCAGCCTCCAACATCTGGAGGAACAACCAGCTCTGTCATATAATGGTATGCTTACCAGAATCCTCTAGAGACTAAGATTACCCTGCTAGTGTCAAGGAAACATTTGAACTCAGTTATTTCTGAATCCAAGACAAGCATCTATCCATGATGCCAGGCTGCCTCCCATTCTTTGTTATGATGATAATGGCAGTGATCACAGCTACTTACTTTATATAATGTTTTTCAAAACTTTCTTACACATTCATTATCACATTGATTCTTTTCAAGTACCTCTGAACTCTGAAAGAATAGCATTATACAGTTTGAGTACTAAATGGATTCTGAATTTTCAAAAACTGAGATGTAGCATGTATGGCAACCCTCAGTTATACTATTTAGTGAATTGTAAGTGTAAAGATAGAGTTCCACCTCCACCCCCAATTAATTGCAAAAGGCGCAGGCATCATGATTGAATCAATTAAAAATAGAAATGGCATGAATAAACTCTTAATCAATTTAATAAAAGTTAAATGACTGAACTTTTAAAAAACAACTTAAAGATAGTTGATAACTATAAAGAAAATACCTTGTGATTTACTGAAAGAATCCAACACAACTCTGGGCTACATATAAAGACTACAAATCTAGTTCAGAGTCAGTCAATTGAGTAGTGGTCAAATGAAATAGTGAAGAAATCCTGAGAGATAAGAGAGAAAAGAATTTCTTTCTCTGTCTCTCCCTTTCCTCTTCAACCTATTAGTGCCTCAAGTCAGTAACTGTAACTTCCAGAGTGGTAGTGGCAGAAGAATTACATGCAAATAAATGTAAGAAAACAGTTACTAGAAGATGGCAGCAGCTTCAGAGACTGTTACCATTAAAAAGCACAGACTCTTGGAGGCCACTCAAGTTACACCTAAGGGGAACTTATGAAGACTCTATGAAGAATGAAAAAAAATCCTAGGAGCTAGAAACTAAGTTAACCCTTTACTACATGTCTTCTTTTTACACGTACCTCACTAGCTGTGTACTTTAAGCTTGAACACACTCTCCCCAAGGACTTTGAGTGTAGGAGATTGTTTTGACAATGTCTGTCCTTGTTCTATCTGCTTTGTAAATGCTTTCTTCTAAAAGCTAATAAAAAGTATCTTCATATTAATTGGAAGCACACAAGCTGAGACTCAGGAGTGACAGTATTAGAAAAACCTAACCACTCAGGGTTAACCCTAGAACTCCTTTTTGTAAAAAGTAACTTTTGTTTATTTTTAGTTTATATCATTAATTTCCATGAGATTTTGAGTTACAAATTTTCTGCCCATTTTTCCCTTACCCACCACCGCAAAACAGAGATCCCACTGTATAGCCCCTCCTCCCAATCTGTTCTCTCCTATGTCCTCCCCCATCACCTTTCTTACTTTGTGATAGGGCAAGATGGATTTCTCTACCCCAGTGCCTATATATCTTAATTCCCAGTTGCATGTAATTAATAATATATATATATATATATATATATATATATATATACATATACATACACACACACCCACACACACCCACATATATATATATATATATATATTATATATATATTTAACATTTGATTATAGAATTTTAAATTCTAGATTCTTTCCCTCCCTGCCTCGTCACCCACCCCCACTGGAAAGATGAGCAATTCAATACAGGCTGTACATGTGTAGTTATGCAGAACATCTCCACAATGGACATTGTGAAAGACTGACTATATTTCCCTCCTTCCTTCCCCTCCCCATTCTATTCTCTACTTTCTCCCTGTCCCTTTACAGAATTGTGTGTTTCTAACAACCCTTCCCCCCACCCTGCCCTTCCCTCCATCATCCCCCCTCTCATCCCCATCCCCCCTACTCTCCTGTAGGGCAAAATACCCAAATTGGAGTGCTTGTCATTCCTTCCCTAAACTAAATTCAATGAGAGTAAGGTTGACTCATTCCCTTTTGCCTTCCTGTTCTTCTCCTCCATTGTAACAGTTATCCCTTGCCTCTTCTGTATGAGATGATTAACCCCATTCTGTCTCTCCCTGTCTCCTCTCATTCTGTTCCTCTCCCACCTTTCAATCTCACCTTTTAAAATATAATCCCTTCCTATTAAATTGATCCTGTGCCCTCTATGTACACATATAAACACACACAGATATGTATTCATATGTATATCTATCTATCTATATATATCTTCCTATATAGACATATGTGTGTATATGTATGTATATATATATATATATATGTGTATATATATACACACACCTGTATATGCACTTATATTCCCTTCACCTATCCTTATACTGAGAAAAGTTTCATAAATTACAATTATCGTTTTTCTATGTTGGCATGTAGATAGTTCAACTTTGAAAAATTCCTTATGATTTCTTTTCCATGTTTACCTTCTCATGTTTCTTGTATTTGAATGTCAAATTTTCTATTCAGTTCTGGTTTTTTTCAGCAGAAATTCTTGAAAGTCCTCTAGCTCATTAAATGACCACATTTTCCCCTGAAATATTATACTCAATTTTGCTGGGTAGGTGATTCTTGGTTTTAATCTTAGCTCCTTTGATCTCTGAAATATCATATTCCAGGCCCTTCAAACCCTTAATGTAGAAGCTGATAGATCCTGGGTTATCCTGATTGTGTTTCCACAGTATTCAAATTGTTTCTTCTTGGCAGCTTGTAATATTTG
>CM053585.1:123291856-123357287 GCA_028646515.1 Pseudochirops corinnae | reverse complement strand
CATAAAGTCATTTGCTTCCATTTGCTCCACTCTAATTCTGAAGGAATTCTTCTCTTCAATGATCTTTCGAGATTCTTTTTCCAACCGGCAAATGCAACTATTTAAGGCATTCTTCTCTTCATTGGCTTTTTGGGTCTCTTTTGCCATTTGAGTTAATCTATTTTTTAAGGTGTTGCTTTCTTCAGTCAGGTTGTTGACTCTCTTTTCATGATTTCCTTGCATCATTTTCATTTCTCTTCCCAGTTTTTCCTCTACTTCTCTTATTTGGTTTTCAAAATCCTTCTTAAGCTCCTCTATGACTTGTAATCAGCTTAAATTTTTCTTGGAAGCTTTTGGTGTGCGAGTTCTGACTGTGTTGTCTTCCTCCCTTTTCATGCTTTGATCCTTTTTGTCCCCAAAAAAGGAATCTAAAGTTGGATTGCTGTGCTTCGTTTGCTTCCTTTGTCTGCTCATGTTGCCAGTCAGTTACTTGACTTTGGGACTCTATAGAACTCTGCTTTCAGAGGGGAGAGCTTTGTCGCAAATTACTGGGGTTTTTGCAGCTGTCAGAGCTATTAGGAGGCTGCCATCTCTGCAGCCCCCACTACCTTTGGCTCACTGGTCACACACCTCAGGACCACCACCCAAGTCCATGATCCTGATCCAGGCAGGTTAAGGCAAGAGCACTTAGCTCCTGAATGATTGCTTGCCCCCCCTGCAATCTGCAAGCTGGGAGCTCTGAAGCAGCCACATGGAGGCGGCTTCAGGGTCACATTCTGCTTCTTGCCCTGGGTGCAGTCGGCTGACCCACTCCTTTACCCCAAATTTAGCTGAGTTCCACAGACCTTTCACTTTTTCCCTTGTTTCTTATGAATTGATAATTCTGGAAACTGCCATAGCTGCTGGTGATCCACTCTCCGGAATGCTCCAGCCCTGGCTACTGATGGGCACCCCGGGGCTAAGCTGCGGTTTCAGGCCCAGCTGGTTTTGGCTTCCAGAGCTCAGCAATGAGCCCTTCCCATCTGCCTGCTGGGCTATCTTCACTGGGAGATGTGTTTTTCCATAATTTTGTGAGTTCTGGAGCTCTAAAATTTGTTTAGAGTCATATTTTATAATTATTTGAGGTGGTTATGGGAGGAGCGGCAAAGTTCTCCTGCTTCTATGCTGCCATCTTGACTCTGCCCCCTATTTCCAACCCTAGAACTCTTAAGAGTAGTTACCCTTCCCTCCAGAGAACCAACCTGCCAATTCCAATGGGAATTGATAAAGTTGGTGTAATGGTCATGGGAATGTAAAGATCTCCCCTGCCCCTTAATAAGCCTAAGGGAATTTGAAGACCTTCCCTGCTTTGAAGATATACCCTACCCCCAATAGGCTGAATGTAATCCCATGGAACCTGTGGTGGAAGGAGTTTGTTGAAATGTGAAGCAGAACCCACAGGAAGCTGGGAGTCAGAGCATCTGCACTAGAAGGAGGAGAGGTAATATCCAAGGGAGACAGTTAGACTTGTGAGCAAATGTTATTTGGGGGAAGGTTAAAAGATGCTGTGGCTCTCTGGGCTGTTATGGCTTATTAATTTCTCTGCTACTGTGATGGAAATGGTTTGCTGGTTTTGGAATTCAGTTCTCTGGTGTCTGAATAAATGTTTTGCTTCTGTCTTCTATGTGGAGAGTCAGTTATATTTTGTGATCCAGCACTATGGCAGCATATTTATAGTGGTCAGTGCTGTGAATATTGTATTGGTGCTATGGTTGGGTACTGATATTATAACAATAGGATCACTGATTTAGAGCTGAAAGAGAATTTAGAGGTCACTAAGTATTTGCTGCAAATTTGCTGATATAGAATGTCTTATTTGACAGATAATGAAACAGATCTAGACAGGTTAAGAGATTTGCCCACAGACAGACTGTTAGCAAAAGAAATCAAAACAAAAGTCTAATGCTGCTTGTCAGGTTCTAAATACAATATTCTCTCTGCTTTATAACACTGACTTCCTTAGAGTCAGTCTTGCATCAGAACATGTCTTTTCCCAACTTTGTTGAAAAACAATAAATTTATTATGTTTGAATTTGGATGAGATCTAAGCTATACATCTCTGAAAGGTGGTATGGCTTATTTCAAAGATAATACCTGGATATATACCAAGGGTCTTTAACATAGGGTCTATGAACTTTAAAAAAAAATGTTGTTAATTGTTTTAATAAGTTTCTTTGTAATCCTATGCATTTTATTTCATGTATCTAAAAGACATCATTCTTAGAAGGAGTTTACAAGCTTTTAATCAGTTTTCTTTGTAATCCTATGCATTTTGTTTCATGTATCTAAAAGACTTCATTCTGAGAAGGAGTTTACAAGCTTTTAATCAGTTTTCTTTGTAATCCTATGCATTTTGTTTCATGTATCTAAAAGACATTCTGAGAAGGAGTTTAAAGGCTTCACCAGATGGTCAAAACTGTCTGTGACACAAAGAAAGGTTAAGAATATCTAATGGAGATAATTGGAACCTTTGGATATATATCTTCTGATATTTTGTCACATCCATCTATTCTCAACTCCACGACTTTAAAATAGTAATGGAAGATCAGTAAACACTTTGACCTTGGAAAATACATCCTTGCATTCTTCTAGTTTGTCACAAATGACTTCGACAAATTTTAAATTCTAAGAAAGAGCCAAAATGTTTATCCAAGTAGAAGTCTAGCCTTATATTTAGAGATGAAAGGAGTAGAGACCCTAAATGTCCTCTCCTTGGCCTCCCAACCTCTCTGCCCCACAAGGAAGCTTGTTTCTACACATTTCCCAGCACTGGGGAAGGAAGAGCAAGCTTGATGTCCAAGACAGGAAAAAAGCCAAGCACTGACAAACACCATCAAAATGCTTCTGATGTAGCCACCCAGGAATTTGTTCATCTTCTGTGTGTGTATTTTGACAAGTAGTTGCTGCCTCTGATAGTAGCCCCTTGGGGGTGGGTGGAAACAGGGACAGAAAGACAGAGAGAGAGTCAGAGACAGAGACAGAGACAGAGAGAAGGAATGATAGAAAGAGGGAAAGAAGGAGATAGAGAGAGGAGGAGAGAGAAAGTTTGGGGAAGAGTAGGACGGAGGGAAGAAAGACAAGAGAAAGAGAGAGGAGAGAGAAAAGAGAGTGAGACAGAGAAAAAGAGACTAGAGAGAGAAAAGAGAGAGAGGAGAGAGAGAGAGAGAGAGAAACTGTGGCATCTGGACAGAGTCTATTACTTCCTATGTCTTTATGAAGCTCTAAAAACAGTTACTATATGTTCTTTATCAGGTGTGAAAATGATTTTGCATAATCATGTAGTACAACATAAGTCATTTTAGAACATAATACATTATACTAGTATTTGCAAATATCACATAAACCTTATTTATGGATTTAAAAAGAAGTAGAAAGAGTACAGGATCCAGTACCATTCCTATCACTTACCTGCTGTGGAAATCCTTGCACAAGTATCTTGATCTCTCTAAACCTCAGTTCTAAAATGGGAATGATAAGCATAAAGTGAGAAAAGTATATGTAAAATACTATGCAAACCTAAAAGTACTACATAAATGTCAGTTATTGTGCCACTAGGAGTAACTATGAAATACATGGTAACTTTTGATTCTTTGTAGTAAGTGATATAATGGTTTGAGGGCTGGCCTTAAAGCCAGCAAGACCAGTTTGAGTCCTGCCTTTGAAATATATTGACCATGTAACCTTAGACAACAGTTTGCCACGTGAAACTGAAATTCTCAGTGCCTCAGGCAACCAAAATTATATTTTACTGAGAAGGGGCCAACCCGCATCGGTAAAGAGAGTTTTCTCACCTGGGAGTTCCATATGCCAGTGAAACTATAGTCCATACCTTATCCCTTTAATTTCTTCAAGTTTCATTTTTTATTAAGCAGGAAGCCATCAATGTGGCACCTCCTTGCATGTGACTAGAAAATATATTCATTCTGTGACGTATTATTATCATCTTCTTGGTTTGTCTAGTTTTGTTTAGTGAAGGACATTCTACAACAGCAATTATATATACATACATACATATGCACATATATTTGTGTGTATCTATATACACAGGTATTAGTATGTATATGTGTGCATATATTTGTGTATATATACACATGTTCTGTGTGCATGTGTATATGTGTGCACATATATTTCTCTATGTATATATATGTATATGTGTATATATATGTAATATAGTATGCTTGTGTATATCTGTGCATGTGTATAAATGCTGATATACACTCTTACACGTTTTCTCACAATTAACAAATAAGATTATATTGACAAATTGTATGATTGGAGGAAAAAAAGCAAGAGAGAGGAGGCCTTGGATAGTTACTCCAACTCTAGCTCAGTCCTACTCCACCCTCTCAATTTTAGAACTTCAAAAGCATCTCTTTTTTCTCCTGGACCAGATCCAGAACTGAGCTCAATTCAAAGGGCAGAGGCAGCTATGGGCCTCACATACCAATTCCCTCTTCCTAGGCTATGCAGTTACAGGATAGGGAAACAGGAAGGTGATGAGGCCTCATTTGGAGATCAGAAATTGTTTTTGAAGGTGTGGGCAGCAAAGGGAAAGGGGTGGAGTGAGAAAGTGTTGAAAGGAACGTGAATCTTGGAGAAAGGTGGCCTGTAGTTGTAGAATCTCTCCCCACTGAGGAAGAAATGACTCTGGGGAAAGGGGGGAAAAACAAGGAGGTTATCATTTAAGCAAAGGCTTCCGAGGGTCTCTCCACAGAGAGGATCCTCAAGGCAAATTATTGTCTTTATTGCTAGGCTGTCCTCTAAACAATTAAATTCTAAACTCATGCCAAAGATACTGTCCTTGCTTTCAGTGACACTCCAGTCCCAGGGGTCCTGTGCAGCCTGAAGGCCTGCTCTTGGACTTCACATTTTCTTAACAATTACAAAGTCTTATTTCTTTAACACTTTAAGGTTCTACAAAACAACTTCTTTTCAGCATGCTTATGAGATGGGGTAGTAACCACAGTTGTCCCCGTTTTACAGATAAGGAACCTAAGGCAGAGAATGGTTAAATACCTCCCCTGAGATCACACAACTTATAAGTGTCCGAGCTAGGATTTGAACCAGAAGACTCCTGACTGCAAATACAGAGTCGTTTTATCATAGTCTATGGCAGTACCAATACTGACTAACACAATTGCAATAGTTTTCATCGTCATGGTAACAAAATCTCAACCTGGCTGCTGGAAGACTTATTCATTATCTTTCAAAGCAAAGTTCAATATATTAATCATTGATGTTTTATAGAGCAGGGATAGACCACTATGTTGCTTAGAACACTCAAAAGAATCTTATCCTTTGACGCTTTGTATCTCCTGAGCAGATTTCTCATTGGAAAGTATTACAAGTTCAGTATAGATTTAATTCTTAGGTCTTCATTAAACCGCTTGGCAAAGAACGAGTGTACAGCACTATATTCCTTTATTCCAGGGATGGAGAAGTGAAGTCAGTTAATGATGTATTCTGAATCAGTTTAATCAGTCTTCGCCAAGAACAGAGTAGCTAAATAGATGAGTGAGTAACAGAGATCTTTGGCATAGCAGCAGGAATACAGAGCCATTGTCAACACCTCTTCTCCCCTCCCAGTGCTGCTGTCTCCTCGAGGCTCATCAATGATAATGATAATATATAATAATACTAGTAATAATAATAGCTAAGATTCATATGAGGCAGCTGGGTGGCTCAGAGGATAGAGCACCAGGCCTAGAGTGAGTGAAGAAGATTCATCTTCCTGAGTTCAAATCTGACCTCTGACACTTACTAGCTGTGTGACCCTGGGCAAGTCATCAACCCTGTTTGCCTCAGTTTCCTCATCTGTCAGATTAGTTGGAGAAGGATATGGCAAACCACTCTAGTATCCAGTATCAATAAGAACAACATGTGCCAGGTGTTGTGCTAAGAGCTTTACAGATATTGTCTCACTTGATCCTCACAACAACCCTGGGAAGTAAGTGCTATTTTTATCTCTATTTTACAGGTGAGGAAATTGAGGCAAATAGAAATTAAATGACTCATTCAAGGTCACACAGCTAGTAAGTATCTGAGGCTAAATTTGAACTCATGTCTTTCTGACTCTAGGTCCAGGCTCGATGAACTGTGCCACTTAATTCAAAATAATTTGTATGGTTTACCCAGGTATTAGCTGCCAAGGGAATGATTGGAGTTAAAAGGAATATACTACCTTAACCTAAGTGGAGTTCCATCACTGAGGGGCTCTTTTTTTCTTTGCATTTAGATAATATTTTAAGGTTTATTAAGTGGTTTTTAAATATCATCTCATAACTCTGGAATGTAAGTGCTATTATTATTATTACCCCCATTTTATAGGTTAAAAAATAGCAGAGATTAAGTGGCTTGTCCAGGGTCTCACAGCAGGTATCTAAGGCCAGAAATGAATTCAGACCTTCCTGGCTCTAGGCCCAGTCTATTGTGACACCTAGTTACCTAGGTGATAACCCATTTGCCTTTTCTTTTCATAACTTGCATTTCTAAAATAGGAATGATAATTAGTCATTTCTTCATAGAAAGAGCAGTTGGATCATTTTCCTATCTTAAAGTCATTTGATGTAGACATCTCCATTCTGCTTCCCCAATCTCAGACAATCACATACTTGGTTTCATACAATGGGATTGATGGAAGCAGACTCTTCACACAAATATCTGAACAAAATTTCTACAAGTGGAAATCTTTTTTTCTTTTAGGATAAGTTGGATACCTCTGAGAATCTAAATAGTGATACCTTGAATGAAGGAACTTCAAGAATACTTCTATTTCTGTGTCTGTGGTACCTCATCAACACAGATAATCCTGCCACCAGAGCAGATTGCCATCTTTATCCACATTTTCTCATGCTAGACTATTCTTGCCCACATGCTCCCATAGATCTTCTAGGATGATCCTACCATAGACCTTCCTGTAAGTTTGTAAGTGCTTTGTGGCAATTTGTGGCCTCACTTCCTGTTATCCCTCAATTTCACTACATGATAGGCTTTCTTCCTTTCCTGGTCACACATTTCTTTGATGATTTTGTTTTCTTTGTACATAATTCCCTCTGGGCAATATGTAGCCACTTTCTCATGTCTCTCTTCTACCCTTTGGGTCACTTATAATTTTGACCCCAGAGAGATTGTGATATTCTGTGATTTACACTCATATATCATTAGTGGAAGAATACTGATATTTAAAAAGTAAAGCCTTTGTTTCAGGAAGGAGCCTAATAGCTGACTCTCCTCCTTCTCTTCAATTCTGTTGATTATAAAAGATAAATTTTTCCTCTTACATCCCCTTATTCTAGATGAGAAATTCTTAATCTAGGCTGTGGATAGTTTTTAGGGCATCTGTGAACATTGTGGGAAAAATATTACACCTTTACTTTCACTAAACTTTTACTAACAAATAGGATTTCCTTCAAATATTTAAAATCTAGGGCCTGTAAATTAAAAAAAAATTGATAAATGTATTGCAACATAATAGACTGCCATTACCATCAATTATGTATTTTACTTCATGTAAAATATATATTACAGTACAATAAAATACAAAATACGGTATGACTTTTACTTTACCCATCTAAAACCATTATTCAGAGGAATCCATAGGTTTCACCAAACTGCCATGAAGTTCTTCAAAAGTGCAAAAAAAAAAAAAAAACCTGATCTAAATGAATCAATTTAGCTCCTCCCAATCCACTTATTCTTGGCCTTTTTTTTTTTTAGATTGTGTGTCTGAGAAGTCTGTATTTAATCTGAGTCTGGAGTGTTTCACTTAAGCAGACCATCCAAGAAGTTGACCTCATTGCTGGTCTCCAACTCCCGAACTAAACATTTTCCTAGTTTTTTCTCTGCCATCTACCTTTAGTATAAACTCAACCAATTCATCAAGAAATATTAATTAAGCATGTATTTTATCTCAGGTATGGAGCTAAGCATTGAGGATAGAAATTATGATAAATGAAACAGTCCCTACTCCAAAGAGCTTAAATTTCCAGGCTGTTCCTTGACCTACTACCCTCTTAAACCAAAACAATGTGGCCTCTTCTCCATGAGCCAAAGGGGATACCTTTGAGTTCTCCACCAATAATTAACCATTTAAAGCATAGCTTTGAAAAAATCAATGTGATTAGACAAAGGATATCACACAATCATGCATGTACAGCGAGAATGGTGAGGGGAAGATTCACCACATAGATTAAAGCATAGAGCTTCTAATAGAGACAAAAAAATATCACAGGGTAAGGTCACAGGGAGATTGGTGAAACTCCTTATAATCATACTCAGAGAGGAAAATGGGCATAAGCAAGGTGACTCTGAGGACTGAATGCCTCCAACTAAAACCCCTATATAGAAATGACTGATTATTTTCTTCATTTCCCAGGAGCCAGTGCTAGAAAGAGAAGGAAAGTGAGTAGGCAAAAGAAAGCAAACTAGTCCATTTTATATACACAGAAATAATCCTGATCTATTTTCTAGCCCAATGTATTTTTCTTGAATTATTCCCTCCTATAAATTGTTTCTTTAACTTGTACTCATTTGTTTTCTGTCTATAGTTAAATACCTTAGATCTGTCTCCAAGGAAAAGACATATCCGGTGAAGAGGCGACCTCTTTCTGTTCTCCAGCTCCTCTTGTCCCAGTGTGAAAATAAAGAAGGAGGGCAAAATCATGTGATAATTAAAACATCCCTCCTCTGTCATTTATTGGAGATATTCTGACCAAAGAAATCTGGCTTCTGGGCCTCCTTTCTTTTCTGTGATCCTGTTCTCCTTCCTCAGCTGGAGTTTCTGCTACCAGAAAGATCTGAACTTCAGGAAGGCCCTTACCTGTCAGTCAGGAAGAGTCTAAGGCCAACCTTCTGTGTAGGCAAAGTAATGGAGTGCTAACTGAGTGGTAAAAATTAAGGTTGCTGGGAAAGTCTCACTTCTTAAAAAAAAAAGAATACCATATATATATATATATATATATATATATATATACATACACATATATATGTATATATATATGTGCGTGCACACACACATACATATCCTTCATCTGTTTTCCCCATTATCTAAATTCTCACCTTTAAAGGACTATTCCTTTAGGCCAATGCAAATGTGATACAAATAATCCTAGCTAGGATTAAAACAGTTTATCAGTTATTAACAAGATACCTGTGAATGAATCCATTCTTTCCAGGTAACAGATGACTTGGAACAGACCTAAGGGGCTAGTAAAAGGATAGACCCCCAACTCTGATCAACATAATAGAAGCAGCCACGGTTCCAAAAGTATTTTTTTTTTTCTGGACAAGGTTAACATGAGATGCTTTGCTTAACTATTCATATTTGTAACAATTTGTGTTTTTCTTGCTTCCTCAATGGATTGGGAGGATTAGGGGAGATGGAAAGGAGAAAAGTCAGAACTGAAATTTTAATTTAATTTAATTTTTACTTTTTTTTTTTAACTTTTTTTTTGGAGGGCAGTTGGGGTTAAGTGACTTGCCCAAGGTCACATGGCTAGTTTTTGTGTTAAGTGTCTGAAGTCAGATTTGAACTCAGGTCCTCCTGACTACAGGGCCAGTGCTCTATTCACTGTGCCACCTAGCCACCCCTTAATTTAATTTTTAAAAAATAATAATCTAAACAATGGAGCTTTCCCCTAGCTGGGCAAATATGGGTGTCAAGCCCTGAACATCAAGTAGACCTCATGAGGGTGATGACTGCCTGATGAAAGGGTGACAAGACGTGGTAAAAGGCTAAAGTTTACTTATGCCATCATGTTGTTCCTAGATAATCACTATGCACCTGGGCCCAAAGGGAATTTTTAACTGGGATATAGGCCCTCTTAAGATAATAAGCACTTTTGGCCATTTTTTTTTATTCATCCCTGTAATAACAGTCCTTCTGCCTCCCTCCTCCATCAATGCAAGCAGGTATTCTCACAGGTTCTCCTATCTATCCTATCTATTCTAGACTAGCTAGTCTCCTGAGACTCCTTTGAAGTAAACCTCTCTCTCCATTATCATAAGCTGCTCCTGGTTCCAGGTTATTCCTGACTGGGTAGAGGTACTGGACAATAAACACAGGGCAATCCAGTCTTGATTCTCTTCTGTGTGTTCAATGGCAACTTGCTGCCTCTAGTGAGGAAAGGAAGCAAAGCTGGAATTTGTCCCAGAAGGCTCACCATCACATGTTGAATGCCATGGTGTGTCAGGAAAAGGATAGGGAAGATAAAGAATGCTGGGAAAACTCATTAACCTTTCTCTGACCTTAGGCTTATAGGAAACAAATGGTACATTATTTAGAGTTAGAAGAAACTTTAGAAAAGACCTAGTCCAGTGCCTCCTTGTCATTTTGCAGATGAGGAAACTGAGGCCTGGAGAGGATAGCACAAATAGTAAATAGAAGGGCCAGGACTTGAATCTACGCCCTCTGACTCCAAGTCTAGATCTGATTCTATCACTAGGAAAATGTCAGTTCTGCACAGTGAAATAAGCAGTTGAATATAGGACGTTGGGATACTGATGAAAGCAGAGACTCTGAAATTAAAAAGATGGAGGATTGAGAGGAAATGAAACATTTTTCTATTAAACAGTCCAAACATGCAATATTTTTTTGGCAACCAATGTCTGCAGTTTAAAAGATAGATCCTTGGATATAACAGGAGATAACAGTTCTAGTTCTCAGTTCTGCTATGAGTTAGTTAACTGTGACCTTAGACTGACTGGAAACCTTTCTTCTCCAGCCCTCACCACAAACAGGAAAACAACTCTGCCAGTGGCCTGTCACAGAATTTTAAATTCCTCTACCACAACTTCAGCAACTTCTTTATTCCAGGTCTTGAAAGGTATTTCAAGCTTTTAAAATACAAATAACACTGAAGTTATATTAATATAACAGGACAACCACACCTAGAACAAGTTGAGCCTGATTTTGTCCCAGGACAATAAATTTACAAAAACATGAAAGCCTTAGATGCCCTTCCTACTAGACCTGACCCATTCTGTCTATAGCATTGTCTCTTACATCTACTCCCTCTCTCTACTCCTACCAAACCAGAGGAACTTGTATCCTGACATTTAAACCTTAACTTCAACTGAATTTGTGTTTGTCCAAGGCATAAGATGTGCTAGAAACAGTTCCACTTATCATAATAGCTAGTAATGATTGATGGCTGATGGACAGCTACTAAGAATGAAGAACTAGGAAATAGGATACAGGATAGAAAGAAGATGGATACTGGAGTAGCAGTAGTCAGTCAGTCAGCCAATAACCATTTAATCGCCTACTATGTGCCAGGTACCATGATGGTGATACAAAGAAAAGTTACCAAAAAAAGACTCTTCTCTGAAGGAGGTCACACCAGGAAGGAAGGAGAAAGATAAAAGAGTAGATGGTAAATATGGACTTTATGGTGCTATTTTCCCTACTGTAGGTGATAGATCACAGTTGGAAGTGACTTCAATGGTCTCTAGACCAATCCAGACATGATCAAGAGTACTTCCTACAAGAACCATGTCTCCCCACCAAGAAATGGTCATCCAGCCTTTGAATAGTTCTACTATTAGGAAGTTTTTCATTATATTGAACGAAATCTACTTGTCTATAACTTTTATCCATTGTTCTTAGTTTTGTACTCTGAAGTCAACCAAAATAAAGTAAAAGTGTCTCCATGACCATGTTTCAAATATTGGAAGAAAACGTCCCCATTCCCAGGACTGGGGACACAATGAAAGTGACAGAAAACCAGAAGGGTTACACTGGTACATGTATAAAGTAAATGGCATATTGTATAAGAACACACAGCTCCAGTATATTAGATAAAGAAAGTCTTTCCAGAGGAATTATGGGAGAATATGGACAAAATCAGAAAGGACAAAAAAGCACAGTTAGGTTGTGATCTGCACTAATGGAGGCAAGATTTCAGAGTGTGAAATCACAAACCTCTCTGTGTTCTAGGGGAAAAAAAATATGACTTCTGTTTAGAAGCCTTGGAGTCAAGTTGGACTCTCCTTCCTCCTTTAATATCCTGCCCTTGTTGTATGAAAATTTATGTAAACATAAGAATTTTAGAATTTTAATTGGAGCATAATTAATTCAAAGGGAGCATTACTTCCTTTATCCTGTGTTTAGATCTAAGTACAATGGTGTTGAATGGACTTGAGTACTTTAACCCTTTGCTTGTTTCTAATCAAATAAAGATGTGAGAGAAGACTAGCAAAAGGGTAGAAAAGAAGTCTTTTTGTTTGTTTTGATTTAGCTTTTGGTCACTGAAGAAAAATGTTTTAAAAGAATGTTTTAAATTTTATTTTATTTTTAATTTATAGAACAAAATAAGCATTTTTATAACACAGTATAATAAAAAGAAAAGATGATTGTATGAGAAACTGCAAATTTACTATGTATAATTTGCTATTCCTTTTAAATATGTAACAAAGTTATCGTGTACATTTTTTTTTGTTTCTTCCTCTTCCCCCGTAGAGATGGCCACCATTAGACACAAATACGTGTATGTGTGTGTACATGCATGTATATGTATATGTGTCTATGTATAAATGTATGTATGTGTATGTATATATGTGTGTATATAGATACATATATAAAATTATTCTGTAAATAGCTCTATCAGTTCTTTCTCTAGATGCAAGTAGCATTTATCTTCATATGTCTTTTATAGTTAATTTGAGTATTTATAATAGTCAAAATAACTTATTTGATCAAATTAATTTTTAAAACAATATTGCTATTACTGTGTACTGTGTTCTCTTGGTTCTGCTCACTTTGCTCTTCATTATTTCATGCAAGTCTTTCCATGTTTTTCTAAGATGATTGAGGTCATCATTTCTTAAAGCACAGTAGTATGTCATCACAATTGTATACAACTTGTTCAACTCGAGTTAATGGGCATCCCTGAAATTTCCAGTTGGCACCACAAAAAGAGCTGCTTTAAACATTTTAGAACATATAGCTTCTTTTCTTTTTCCCTTAATCATATTTGGAAATAGACTTAATAGTGGTATTGGTGAGTAAAAAGGTATAGGTAGTTTAATAACTCTTTGAGTATAATTTCAGATTGCTCTCCAAAATAGTTGGATAAGTTCACAATTCCACCAACAATGAATTAGTGTCCCAATTTTTAATAAAATAATTCTTTAAGAGCTTTTGACTCACTGATTTTTTTTTTAAGTTACATCACTGGACTTTCAGCTAAAGTGCTTACACCAACATTGTGTGGTAGGAAAGAGCACTGGCTTTGGAGTGAAAAGGACCTGGATTTAAATTTCAGCTCTTCTACTTATCACCTCTGCACCTTTAGACAAATCTTTTCTCTTCTCTGGACCTCAAACCCCTTGTCTGTATAATCAGTGGCTTGGAATAAATCATTTACAAGGTCCTTCCCACTCTAAATATTATGATTCTGTAGCCTTTATGTATAATATTCCATCTCCTACAGGAATCCTTCCCAAACTCTTCTTAATTCCCTTCTGTTATTTAGTTCCTATTAATCTTTTATAGCTTACTTTGTATAATTTGTTTGCATCTTATGCCCCCCCCCCCCAAACAGATTGTAAACTCCTTGAGGGCAAGAACTTTTTTGCTTTGTTTTGTATCCTCAGAGCTTAACACAGTGCCTGGCACATAGTACGTCCTTAATAAATGTTTATCGAATTAAGCTATGATCACAGAAATTAAAAAAAACAAACCCATAAGCTCTGACACATTCTTGTCAAGCTAGAAAAGTGTTGTGCACAGCCCCAGCCAAGCACTGGTTGAAATTCAGGAAGATTTTCTAACTGAGGCATACAGCTAATTTGATCCTTATTCCTGAAAGGAGTGTTCATGCTACAAATCTTTTCTATATTAAAATAAGATCAGTAGCACTTTGGAATGGTTTGTTATTTAAGTTTGGAGTCAGAGGACTAAGCAGGAATGTACCTGTGTGACTTTGGGGAGGTCATTAACTCCCTTTAGTCTGCAGCTTTTATCTCTAAAAGTGAGGTGGGGAGACTAAACAAGGTGATCTGTAAGGTTCAGGGCAGTTCTAAATCCTGTGATCCCACAAAGCTCTGAGATGTGAGGGCTTTGAGGCTAGGCTTGAGCATCATCTGCAGACATTGGATAACATAGTTTAAATAAGTTCTCCATTGTGCTGAAGATTGGATTTCATGACCTTGAGGGCCCTCTCCCTCTCTTGTTTTTTTCTCAGCTAATACAATCATGACAGCGGTCTCAGCCACTTTTCTCTGCTGTGAATAAGAGATTCCCTAAGGGCCAGTGCATTCCTCTAATTCCCTGTGGGGCAAAATCAGGCACGCAGTAGGCCTGAATGCATTGCTGGTCGGTTCCCTCACCACTGATATTGCAGAAGAAGCCTTGTGCAGGATCAAACTGGGAGAGCTGGGGTCAGAAGAGGGGAGATTCCATTCCCAGCTCTGAGGCTGCGTTGATGGGGACCCGATGGGAGCTACAAAATCTCTCAGTTTTGGTTATCCCAAGTGGAGATGAGGCTGCTGGCCTACATCATGGAGATCCCAAGAGGATGAATGAGTGTTGTTTTATGATTTGAGATGAAAGCTGTTACACAAATCAGAATAATGGAAGAGAACAGACACTAGAAGAAAACAGAGAAAATTACACTGAGGAACTGACACAGAGCCTAGAGAGAAGTGGCAGGATTGTAAAAAAAAAAAAAAAAAAAAAAAAGGAGGTGCACAGATTCCATTGATCACAAAAGAATTCAATGACAAATGAAGGTGATTTTGTTTTCTGTTATAAAAAAACAAAAACAAAAAAAAAGTAGGACCTTGCAACAGTAGCCTTCCTCATGGAGTAGAAATTGGTACAAGGTAGATTGCTCTTATGGAAATGTCATTTGGTCACTGAAATATCAAAAGTACCTAGACTTCAGTACTTGGTGACCCTGGGAGTTTGTTGGTATAAGTATTTCCTCCACTGATAAAGATGTAATTAATGGTGCTTTCACATATGCCCAGATCACAGAAGAAGGAGACACCAGGGTCCTCTCTGTGGAGAACAAATGCAGGATGTCTTCAAACAGAAGCAGGCTTCTGGCATCTCCCACCTGGATGCTTCCATCTTAGATGGCCTGGGCATGTGTTAAAATTTGATCATATAAATGTCATCCCCTCTATAATTTAGGTCAAGAAGTCTATGAACTTAGATGGGAACAAAAGAAATCATATCTTCATTTTCTTGAACCTCTAACTAAAATTTAGTTTTTCCTTCAATTATTTTTTAAAAAAGCATTATTTTGAGGAGATCCATAGGTATCATCAGAGCATTAAAGGGAGCCATAACACACATACATACATACATACACACATACACACACACACACACACACAGACGCACAGTAGGGCTACAAAATTCTCCATATTCTGCAGCCAACCCACTGCCAAACTTGTCTTAACTTAGCTAGGCTAGTATTTAAAAAACACGTCTGTTCCCTGGCCTCTTCTTGAGGCCTTTCCAGTTTCTTGATAGACCATGATACAGCATATTGTCTCTAAGAATTCAGGCTCACATCCCTACCCAGGAGAGATTGTGGGAGGACATGAGTATATGATCAAAATGACATTTTATTTGTAACTAAAACAAACAAAAAACCCAGAAAACCAGTATTTTCCTCTTTCATGGATTTTGGATACAGAGAGACCTCACTGCATCTCTCAAGGAACTGTGATGCCTCTTCAGGCTCTGGTCTATCATCATTATTAGGAGAACCTCAGTCAGTAGGGGCAATCAGTCAATCACTGAATCTGCAAATACCTCCATGTAGCATCTGCTATGCTCCAGGCACTGAGAATGCAAAGACAAAAATGAGACAGTCCTTATCTTCTCAGGAACTTACAATCAACTCAGGGAGCCAATATATGCACCTATAAGTAAATTAAAATACTTCTGCAAAGTAAATACAAAGTCATTTGGGGAGGCAGATAAGGAATACCAGGACCCAGATAAGAAATTAAAGCGGAATTGATAAGGTCGGCTGTTTCCCCAAATCTATTTGCAATTCTAGGATCATCACTTATAGATTTGACCCATTATTTGGATTCTGCAAACACCATCAATTAGCAAAGTGGTTATGAAGCACCTATATACCATAGCCCTGCTAGAGTACAGAGGAGAAAGTAGAACAAATGGTCTCTGCTCTCAGGGAACTCAAAAGCTAGTTGGGGAGAGGACACAAACACAGGCATTCAGAAGTGCTAAGATCATATGTACTGAACGCCTGGTTCGGTAGCCTGTAAATGCTGCTGAGATTTTGAGGGGCTGGAGATCCCTTGGAGGTAAGCAGGGGAGTAGCCTTGGAAGGCTTCATGCAAATGATGAACCTTGAGATGGGCCTTCAATATAGGTGTGATTTGTCTAAGGAGAAAGAAGTGATGAGGATATTCCAAAGGGAATGTATTTTTTTTTAAGGTCCACAGGTGTTAATGAGCATGGCACAGAACAATGAGATTTCATGGTGAAAGGAGACAAAATATTTCTAGCTGATGCAGAAAATTAGTAAAGACTTGTCAATAGTTGTGCATGAAGCCTCTAGGGTTAGGATTCTCGTAAAGAACCTTGGAGAATATTGATACAGAAGATATTACCTACATTTCCCAGTACAAATGGCAGACAGCTTTGATACTCTCTCTCCTTTGTGGATTTCAAAGAAAAGTAGAACGATATGAAAAACTGCAGCAGTAAAAGACCATTTGTCCAGACTGACCTCAGGATGAATTATTACACAATGTGTTTCCAGTCTGAGTTTGTAGATTAAGTAAGCCATGCCCTCTACTGGTTAGACCTGGAACTTTCCTTAAAAGGAATATTGACTTGAAACATTCTTTAGGAAAAAGACACGGGCAAGGAAAGAAATTATGCTTCCCCCACCAGACCTAAACAGCCCTAACCTTTCTCTTTCTTTTTTAAGGCAGGAATGGGTGACTGGTTGGAGGAAAATGTGAATGAAGAGTAGCAGCCCCTAACACGGCATGTTACTTAGCCAACAGCACCTCCAGGATTCTCCTCTGAAGAAGGGAGAAATAAAATCATAGGATGCCTTAAAGCTGAAAGAGATCAATTCATTTAACCTCTTCATTTTATGCATGAGGAAGCCAGGGCCCAGAGATGCTAAATTAGCCAAGGTCACATGGCTATTCAATCCAATGCAACAAGTATTTATTAATTAACTACTATGGAGAAAGCTAGGTAGTTCAGTGGATAGAGCACTGAGCCTGGAAACAGGAAGACTCAAGCTCAAATGTGACCCCAGACACTTGCTAGCTGTGTGATCCTGAGCAAGTCATTTAATCCTGTTTGCCTTAACCCACCAGAGAAGAAAATGACCAAACCACTCTAGTATCTTTGCCAAGAAAACTCCATGAGCAGTATTGGCATGCACTGGTTCACAGCATCACAAAGTGTTGGATAAGCCTGAACAACTCAACAACAACAATGTTGAAGGCACTGTGCTAGACTATGAAGATAAAAAGACAAATTGAAAAATGATTCCTGTCCTCAAGAAATTTACATCCTACTTGGGAGATACAACATGTCATTGGATAAACACAGGCATGATAATTTGAGGAGGGAGAGAACAGTAATACTGAAGGTACGACCTGAGCACTGGAGGAAGCTCAGGTTTTAAAAAGCAGAGGTGAAGAGAGTGCACTCCAGATATGAGGGAGAGTCCATGTAAAGGCATGCATAGGCAGGTGGAAGGTGGAATGCTCAGCCCAGTGAACCCCAAATGTACATTAGGCTACAATGTGGAGTATGTGAAGGAGAGGAATGTGAAATAAGCCTGGAAAGACACATCAGAGTCAGTCTGTGAAGAGTTTTAAATGCCAAACAGAATAGTTTATATCTGAACCTAGAGGCAAAAAGGAGCCATTGATGGCTGTCTTGAGGAGGGGAAGGAGGGTGCAAGGGACAAGGGGAGATTTGAGCTTTAGGAAGGTTATTTTGGCAGTCAGCAAAGTCAGGATTTGAATCTAAACTAAGTGCTCTTTGTACCAAACTTCCGGACCATGTAAATAGCAAACAATCAGTGGCTGTCTGGGGAAAGAGACTCAAGAATAAGTTTGTTCATATTATCTGTTTTAAAGAAATAGTTGGAACCAAACTAACAAAATAATGTTATTATGGATCATTGTATAAAACATGGAAACAACTTTGTTTTGCAGCCATTACCCAAGGTAGCACTAGGATTACTGTTGTTAAGTGCCCTTGCAAGTTGACTCTCTCATCTACAACCCAGGCAACTTTCCCAGGGAGTTAGTGGCTTGTTAAATGGGGATAACACCCCATGGATTGTACATGAGCTGCTCTGGACATTTATTTTTTCTGCCAACACAGTCAGTTGATATTTTTCCAGGGTAAAGGACTATATCAGCTGTGAGAAAGAAAGCATACATTCCTGAACTATCTGATAAATAAATATTATTACTTTATTCATCCAGTTTGGCACAACTATCTTTTTTTTTTATTGTTGTTGTTTTGAAAAGTGGGTTCTCCCAGCTGCAGGGTTTCTCTCTCTTCTCTACCCTTTCTACCACTGACTCTATCTCCTTCCTTTTTGTGTGTTTATCTATCTCTCTTACCTTATGACCTGAGTGTTTTTCCTTCCTTCCTTCCTTCCTTTCTTCCTTCCTTCCTTCCTTCCTTCCTTCTTTCCTTTTCTTTCTTTCTCTCCTTTCTTTCTTTCCTTTCTTTCTTTCTTTCTTTTCCTTCCTTCCATCCATTCTTTCTTTCTTTCTTTCTTTCTTTCTTTCTTTCTTTCTTTCTTTCTTTCCCTCTTTCTTTCTTCTCTTGTCTCTCTATCTCTCTGTGTTTCTCCCTGTCCCTGTCTCTGTTTCTTTCTCTCTCTGATTTTTTTTCTGTCTCTCCCCACCCTGGCCCTCCTCTTTCTCTCTCAGTGGACAGAGTCATGGACCTGGACCCATTATTACCATAGATTTAGAGCCAGAAAAGACCTCAGAAGCCATGAAGTCTAACCCTCTCATTTTACAGATAAGGAAACTGAGGCACAGGAAGATCAAATGTCTTATTCAGGCTCATACGGCTAATAGGCTTGAACCCAAGTCTTCCTGAAATCAATCCTGGTGTTTTATAGACTGTTCTACCTCACAACATTGTTCTAAGACTCAAAGGAGACAATGAAAATGAAGTGTTTTGCAAACTTTTAAGTGCACTATAAATGCCAGTTTATAGTAATTTTCAGTACTACTACATCTCTCCTCTATGTGCATCTTCTCTTCATTTTCTCTCTCATTCAACCATTAGGTCAGTTTAGGCCAGTATAAAGGTTTGTTTGATCTTTTAAAAAACTTTCTTTTTAATACAGAAATATATGAAGGACCTGTGGTTGTGTCAGTGTGAGGGCCTCCTTGTTTTTGAGATTCCACCCACATATGCTGATCACAGCTTAGTAGATCTACAATTTAGTAAATAGGTCCTAGGAATTCCTTCAGATGTACAGAAGTTTGGAAACTTGCCTTGGATCCCACAACTGGTAAGTAATGAAAGCAAGATTTAAACCCAGGTCTCCCTTACTTAAAAGCCTAACATTCTATCAATTTTACCAATGGCCTATTTCTATAATTAATTATTATAAAAATATTATTAATAATTGCAATTATAGACAAAGTGGCATTTTATACAATGTCTTATTTGGTGACCAGAAAAGCTCTACAGGAGCTACAGGATTATTATTTCATTTTATAGACTACAAAAGAGAGGCTCAGGGAGATTAAGTAATTCATACAATTGTGAAGTATCAAAAGTAGGATTCAAATCCAAGACTCCCCTGATTCTTAAATTCATCATCCTTTCCAATATAGCACAAAGCATTTTTATGATCACAGGGAAGGACTAATTGTGTTTTATTTCTTTGAGAAAAAAGAAGCATATAATTTCTCGTTTGGACATACTCAAGATGGACTTCCTTTTACATGTTATCTTCTACTATTAGAATATAAGTTCATTGAGGGCAAGAATTGTCTTTCTTTTTTTTTTTTTGTATGTCCAGCACTTAGCACCAGCACATAATAAATGCCTGTTGAACAACTGATCAGAGAGAAAAGGACTATGATGTATTGGGAATTCTATTTGTTCAAGGTGGGGAAATATGTATTGGCCTGGGGGGACACTGGCATCCTCAACAGTCAGATGATTGAGTAAACAGATTAGGATTTTGACTTGAAATCAAAATATTTATCAAATGTACAACTGCCAATAGGAAAACATGCAAGGGATGGTGGGGTGTCTCTGCAGATAAAATTCCTAATCTATTAATGGACTATGTTTTTGCTCATGAATCTGGAGAAGTTCAAACATGGGATTTGGCCCACAGGTCTGTGCAGGAATAGAAGCTTCATTGGCGCAGGAATCAGACAGCAGTACATTTTTCCAATTTATAACTTTGAGACAACATGATACATTATCCAGAATCCAAGGACTTGAGTTCAAAACTGATTTATGAGGTTCTTTCTTGCTGTGGAAGGTCTACCATAAGGCAATCCCATTACAACAACCTTGTTAGAGCATAGAGTATAATATTCTCAAAGTATGCTTTGTCCAAAGATGCATTGCAACCCATACTGACCATACCTTTTTCTCATAATCCTCTGATTATATTGTTTGAGTTTTAGAATCTCTTTGTGACCACATTTTTAAAAAGTCTTAATATTTTAAGGGGGTGTTTCATTCATCTGCGGATGTATATCCTCTGTAACTTACATCCTAGAGAAATGTCTTGGGGCACTGAGAGGTGATGTGATTTGCACATTGCACTGTCTAATCCCTGTGCCAATGAAGCTTCTATTCCTGCTCATACCCATGGGCCAAATCCCATGTTTGAATTTCTCCAGATTCATGAGCAAAAATGTAGTCCATTAATAGATTGGGAACTTTATCTATACAGGCACCCAAAAACATCCCTTGCATGGATTCCTATTGGCAATCGTACATTTGATGAATGTTTTGATTTTAAGTCAAAATCTTAATCTGTTTACTAAATCATCTGACTGTTGAGAAGGCCAGTGTCCTTCCAGGCCAATACATATTTTCCCACATTGAACAAATAGAATTCCCAATGCATCACAGCCCTTTTCTCTCTAATCAGTTGGTCAACAGGCATTTACTCTGTGCCTGGTACTAAGTGCTGGGCATACAAAAAAAAAAAAAAAAAGAAAAGAAAGAAAGACAATTCTCGCCTTCAGTGATTTTACATTCAGCTAGTTATGCCAGAGGGGTCTTGATCCAAGGTCTTCATGCTGTCAAGGCTAATCCTCTATCCACTATTCCACATTGCCTCCCTGCATACAAACATACAAGCATACACACATGTGTACATACACACATATGTCCTCATAAACATCTATGTAAACATGCATCTCTAGGGGAAAACAAATATCCACAACACACCTTAATCTGGATTGTTAACATTTTCTCCATCATTTTTAAAATCTACAATCAATAAAACAATTAATCAAGCCCTGATTTTTAATATTTGCTGATTTCTGAGGTATTAATGCTCACATTGAAAATTTAACAATCAGCTCTTCTGAGTCAGGCCAAGCTAGGCTTTTGCACACCTATGTAAGTATGTATACACATATACGTGTAGATGTATGTTCATGTTTGTTTTCTATACGTGTTGAGTATATTGCATATATACCACTGTAAATGTCCGAATGTGAGTATATATTACACAGACATCTATATCAAAATGTATGGTTACAAACAAGCACACAAAATATTATATATCTTGAGATCATGTAGGTGGCTCAGTGGATAGCACACAGGGCCTGGATTCAGGAAGATATGAGTTCAAATTCAGTCCCTGATACTTACTAGCTGAGTGATCCTGGGCAAATCACTTAGCCTCTCTTTGCCTCAGTTTCCTCATCTGTGAAATGGAGGTTTAACAGCACCTACCTCCCAGTGTTACCATAAGGATCAAAAGAAATTTATAAAGTGCTTAGCATAGTGCCTAGTATTTTGGTTGTTATTCAGTGGTTCAGTCACATCCAACTCTTCATTACTCCATGGATCATATCACACCAAAACTGTCCATTGGGTTTTTTTTAGCAAAGATTCTGGTGTGGTTTCCCATTTCCTTCTTCAGTGGATTAAGGCAAACAGAGGTTAAGTGACTTGCCCAAGGTCATGCAGGTAATAAATGTCTAAAGATGGATTTGACCTCAGGTTTTCTTGACTCCAGACCCAGCACTCTATCCACTGAGCCACCTAGCAATATGCTTGGCAAATAGTAGGCTCTTAATAAGTGTTTGTCACTTTATTATCTCTTGTTTAGTCTTAAGAGTTAAAATAAATTTATGAATATAAGTACATAAAACTTAGATTGAGAGACTCAGGACAGAACGTAAAGAATAGTATTGAAACCAGCAGAGTTAAATAGAAGAGTGCTCTTAAGAGAAGAAAAAAATCAGAACTGCTATGGCCTCTGTTCCCTATGTATACAGCCTGGCTGAAAATGATAGAGACTTTTATAGAAATGTATTGAGGCGGCTAACTGAGACAAATGTGGAAGCCTGGGCCCATTCAATATAATGGCAAATAGTCATATCCCTTACTATTCTTGTTTGAAATCCCTAAATCTCCCTATTACTACTATGGAGAAAAAAAAAGTCTTTTAAAGTCATATTTCTTTGTCCAGTTCAATTTAATAATCTATATGAAAGATGAAAAGATAAAATCAACATGGTCTTGCCCTTAATGGAGTTTGCAGTCTTCTGGGGGATATGATTATGGAGGTGAAGATTATGGACATAAAAAGAGAAGCAAATGAAAGATAGAATATGGTAAGAACAAAAGAACTATCCAGACAAATTTCACTAGGAAAACTTGAGAGAAGACTCTTTCAGCATAGGAGATCAGGGAAGACTTCATGGAGGAAGTAACTCTGGAACTAAGCTGTAAAGGAGTCATAGGATCATAGATTTAAAATTGGGAAGTACTTTAAAATGATCTAACTCAATGTTCTCCTAGTACAAATGAAGAAACTAAGTCCCAGAAAGGTCTTGTCTTTTTCCATGGTCACATGGGGGATAATTAGCAAAGCAAGGAATTGAACCCAGGCCATATAATTCCAAATCTGGCACTCTTTTCAGTATATCAGAACAGAGCAAGTTAAACAGGGTAAGCATTCCACCCATGAGGATATGTGAATGCATAAAAATGATAACTAATAGGACAAGACCAGGAAACAATTCCAGTTTGGCACTCCAAGAAGAATCTTAGAATACAGGATTTTATAATTTAAATATATTCTATTGTCCGTTTCTAGTAATAACTTTTTATAAAGACATCATTGTAAAGTAATTTAGATTCATAATGATGGCTCCAAGGCATAAAGAGAAGAATCAATTGGGATCATTATGATGTTTCTGTGTATTTTTTTTAAGATATCATAAAAGGGTGTAACAAATCTATATGTTTCCATGAAAGGTTAAAATAATATAAGGCTGAGTGCTTAAATGGATAAGGTTCAGCTATATGGAAAAAAATGAATTTGGGTAGAACAGTTTCCCCGAAGACAATAGATAAATGAGGTGTTGGTATATATAGTATTTAAATAATATAGTACATAAAATTTGGCTACATATATATGTTCTAGAAGTGGACATAATTTATATTGTAGATACATATACATACAGAAGCCTTCGCCATTGTTTTTGTTAACTTTAGTTTCAGGATATTTAAGTGCATGTAAGCTGCATTTCTCAGTCAATTTTTTTTTCCATTTTTCAAAATTATTGATATATGTCAAAATCTAAAACAAACCAGAAAAAAAATCAGGTTCTAGGGTATCTGGATGACACAAGCTCCTCGATGTAAGAGGAGAGAATGGTATTACATTTCAAGTCACTTCCATAGCCAACATGGCTATAGAAATTCTGAAATCTAACCCAAATATAAGCATCTAATATGTATAATCTTATTCTAGTGATAAGCATAACTCATATAAGTGTATTTGCACTTTTAAGACCAGATGCCCTTAATCTGAGTCCCATGAATATTTTTTAAAAGTATTTTGATGATTGTATTTCAACGTAATTGGTTCCCTTTGTAATCCTATGCACTTTACATTGTCCTATAGTTACCTGTGTACATATTGAAACCTTCCAATAGAATGTAAACTTGAAGGCACAGACTATTGCTTTTGTGTCTGGGTGTCACCATTTCTGAGCACAGTACTTGGCAGGAAGGCAACAAACAGTCAGTAAAACAACTTTTGTGAAATGCCTACTATGTGCTATTCACTGTACAAAGTGCAGGAGTACAAAGAAAACAAAACACCACCACCAACAATAACAAAAAACTCCTGAGTTCAAGAAGCTTACTTTCTAATGGAGGAGAAAACATAATAATTACTACGTGCATGTAAGTTGTACACAGAGTAAGCTAGGTATTTTGAAAGGGGAAGGCTAGATAGTAAACATTTAACTGTTTTTTGAGTATACTAAACTTTTTGAGCCAAAAAGCTTTCCCTGTGATTCTCATAGCTTAATTAGCTATGATTCCAGTCAAATTGTTAACTGAAAGCATGCCTTGCTGACCAAATAAAAGAAGACCCTCCTGGGAGAGATCCTAGCCAGAGGATATTGTTTTTCTGGGGAGCTACAGACCCCTAGCCACAAGTATAATGAAGTGAAAAATCCCTGATACACTCTATGACCCGGGCCCCACAGGAATCCCTGGAATTGGGGAAACCTCTCTAAGAAAGAAGGTAACACAAATGGATGCTATTAAAAGCCTAGGAACAGGGACAAGTTGACTCAGCAATAAACATAGGAAGCTGAACCTAGACTAGGCTAGACTGGACTAGACTGCTAGAAGTCCAGTCAGTTATGAGCACAATAACAACTCACAAGAAAGGGAAGAAGCAAAAACATCCCCAGGCAAAATGATGAAATAAAGGAAAACTGCCTTTGGGACCTTCTGGCTTCCTTTTTTGATGCCAAGAACTTCACATTGCTACCTGGCAGCCAACAACACTCTCCTTCTCCCCCTTGATTGCTCATTCTTTGATATGGCAAACCTATATCCTGGGGTTCCAAATTGTAGGAGAGAAAACATACTTTTAGTGAGTCTTTGCAAAAGAAATATTCCTTGTCCCAATTCTTGATTCAAAAGAAGAGAGAAAAAGGTAGCCAAGTGATCACTGGGTATCCTAAAGAAATGGTCTTGGACATGCAGAAAAGAGAGATGTCCTTCATGTACTCTACATTTTAACCAAAATGGATTACTAGCCATCTGGTGAACTTAAGAGCCCATCTTCTTCCATGCATTCATATATATTATTTTTCAGTCTTAGTTCCTCATACTGTTAAGGTCAGGGAATCATAAAACGTTGAGGTATATGATTTAGGGGCATGCAAGACCCCAAAATACCAACATGCCAGGTCCTGCCAAATGAATTCAACTCAAGTCTTCTCTTAGCCAAAGAAAGGCAAAGTTTATTAAAGATTCACCATAATGGGTAGACTCTTAAGGAAGCCTTGGTATCTGTGACACTTGTACTGAACAAGCGGGCCAGAATAATCTGACACACAGTGAGTGTGCCCTGGAAAATTTTCTGCCTCTTCATGGAAGCAAGATGGGTCTTACATACAGAAAGGTTGTGGAAGAAATCTAAGGATGGTCTAGAGGAGGAATTTGGGGAGGGTCTTCAGGAGGAGTCAAATGATGTCAGACTCTAGTAATGAGAGATTCAGGATGGGAAGTAGCTGAAGGCTACCTGGAGATGACAGACAATGGGAGGGTATGGGAGGATCAAGGATGGGAAGTAGCTGGACAAAGGAGGGCTAGGCTAGTAACAGAGATTTGTTCTGTGAAGTTTGGATTCAGTCAAAGGGCAATACTTAAAGACCTAGAGGGCCCTGAGGCCACAGATCCCCACCCCTGGTCTAGTGCCTTGCCACTCTCTACTATTCTGGTGAGTTATTTGAACAGTCTAGATCCAGTAGGAAGAGGACTGCCATCCAGCAGCCTCAGTATGTGTTTACCTTCCATATGTACCATGTGTATAACCCTTTGGGAGAACTAGGGTTCTACTGGGTTGTTCCAATGGCAAACCCAACTTCAATTCCTTCCAAAAACTATGAATGTTTTATGTTTTTCTATTATTTCTTTATGAGTTCCCCTGAGTCTTCTAAGTTTCTTTTATATTTTTTATATCTTTCACGGGATAAATTAAAGATGTTTGTTACCTTGAATGATTGTATGAGATCAGGAAACCCTTTTTATTCACATCTGTGAAATCCTAGACATGAGTTAGATTTACAGATTTTCCTGAAGCAAATTAGAGATGTGAATATAATGAGCCAATGAGAGAGAGAGAGAGAGAGAGAGAGAGAGAGAGAGAGAGAGAGAGAATAACTTCTTTTAATAAGCCCCCTCAAAAAAAAATAAAAATAATAAGCCCCCCAAGATTAATCCTAGTTTGTGAGAAACAAGAATCTTAGAGGCCCTGGGCTATAAGTTATATATGGCAAAGTATAAATAGCTAAAAATGGGTTTTATGTGTTCTACCTTTCTAGCTCTTTTAAAGGCAAACTGATGGAGGCAGAGATGATAGAGACAGAGGTAGAAATAGAGATAGAGACAGGGATAGAGATAGAGATAAAAAATATTTAGATTTATAGCTATACATATACATACATATATACATGCATACATATGTTCATACATATGTTTTATATATATATATATATATATATATATATATATATATATATATATATATATATATATATACTGCCTAGTGTTTTGACACCATATCTATCACATAATAAATGTTTTTTGACTGACTGGATAGTACAAAATTGAGAAATTTCAAAGATGTAGGCAACCTTAAAGGTTATCTAGTTCAATTCATACCTAAACCAGAATCTCTTTTATAATATTTTATATGTAGTCATCCAGCTCTCATTTCTCAAATATACATATACATATATATACACATATATACATACATACACACACACACACACACACACACACACACACATATATATGGAACCAAGTCAGATTTATAAAAATAAAAGCCATTTCCCAATTGATAAATGGCCACAGGATACAAATAAATAAGTTTTCAGAAGAAGAAAGCAAAGCTATCAATAGTAATCTTAAAAACAACTTCTAAATCACTAACAGAGAAATACAAACTAACACAACTCTGAGGCAGCACTTTGCACCTACTGGATTGGCTAACATGACAGAAAAAGAGAATGAGAACTCCTTGAGAACACGTAGATATACACAAACTTATTTATTGACAAGTTATTTCTTCTTCAGAACCTGTATCTTCTTCCTTGCCACTTATGCCTAGTGCTCCCGTTTCAGTAATCTGGAGCTAAGAAAAGCCTTTATCAAAGCATCGACGTAAAATATTAAACACAACAAGATCAAGGACAGAGCCTCATGGCAATCAACTAAAGAATTGCCTTCAGGTGACAATCCTCCATTATTAAAACATTTGGGGCTATAAAACCATAAGATCACAGATCTAGATCTGAAGGGACCTCAGAGGTCATCTCATTCAAACCACTCTATATTTAATAACACTGAGCTCAAGGAAGGAAGTTAAGCGACTTGCCAAAGATGACATACATTTTAAGTGCCAGGACATGATCATTCAACCAGTTCCAAATCTACCTAGCTGTATTATTTCTATTTCAGGCCACACTTAAACATCTTGGCCACAATGTCATAATACGAGACTGTCAAATGCTTTTATTTCTCCCCCATGGTCTTTGAGCTCCTGAAAAGCTTGGATTGTTTGTTGCCTTTTCCTATGTGTATATTCGCTAATTTTACCTTGGTGTCTGGCACATACACAGTACACACTTAAATGCTTGTTGACTTACTAACCTTGATGAAATTCAGGTATCTGATGTTTGCAGCATTCCCCTGATCTGAAATCCGGCATGAAAATGAGTTTAGTCTAAGCATAACTTGTTATCAACGAATGAATCTATATTGTCTCACAAAAAGGAATACTTCCCTTGTCCCAAGCACTCACAGACATCTCTTATAAAAGGTGTGCTATAATTTTTTTATTAAATTTTTTAGTTTATTTTAGTTTACATCATTCATTTCCACGAAATTTTGAGTTACAAATTTTCTCCCCATCTTTCCCCTACCCAGCGCCCCAAAACAGCCATCCCAGTGTATCCCCACTCCCCCAATCTATTCTCTCCTATGTCTTCGCCCCTCATCCCTCTGACTTTTCAGTAGGGCAGGATGGATCTGTGCTATAATTTTTATAGGAACTCAGCTCAGTCCTGCTGGCCTATAGCTTAAGAATTCAACTTCCATGTTTTTGTTTTTGTTTTTAATGCCCAGAAAAGAACTGAAGGATGACCAGCAAGAATAATAGACAAGCAGGACAGCTTTGAAAGTTTTATGTTAAGTTTATTATATTTAGATTTATGTTAATGATTTCTATATCTGCATACATATCTATCTCTCTATATATACATATATATTTAAGAAGAAAAATAAGCTGCACATAATAGAGATGCATCGTTTCATGCACAATCCTCTTTTTCTGTTCTAATATGTATATGAAAATATGCACTCTATTTGGTGCTTGCTAAGTTCAGAATAAAAAAACTTAAATAAAAAGTAAATCTGCAGAGGCAGATGGTGGTGCAGTAGATAGAACTTTGAGCCTAGAGTTAATAAGACTTGAGTTGAAATCTAGCCTCAGATATTAGCTGTATTACCCAGACAAATCATAACCTCTGTCTGCCTCCATTTCTTCAGTCGTAAAATGGGGGTAATAATAGCACCTATTGCTTAGGGTTGTTGTAAGGATCATGTGAGGTAATATAGTTTGAAGTACTTAGAACAGTTTATGGCACATAGTAGACATGATATAAACGCTTATCCTCTTCCCCAAAATTGGGTGGCTTACCCACTTTGAATTGCCATGCCCTTCCCATTTTCTATATTTTTTTAACATATCACTGAGAGTGGTTTATTGGTCACATGGGAAAAATATTTTAGCATTCTGGGATATAGTTCCTGGTGACTCAAACTCAATAGGAACCACTAGGTGCCCTCTGCTGCCTGCTCAGTTTTCTTGTGTTACAAATTCCTATGCTTAGCACTAAAACTTAGAATGGCAAAGAGCAATAAGGGTAATAGATAAAGCTTTTAAATGTGTGTTGGGGAAAAGCAGAAGTTTGAAGAATGGATAGGATTACTTCTTGGGGTAGGTGATATGATAAAATCCCATTTTACAGATGAGGAAACTGAGACTGTTAGACATCTTGCTCAAGGCTATATAAGAGAGAAAGACAGAGAAACAGAGACAGAGATAGAGAAACAGAGAAATGGAGAGAGAGAGATCTTCCTTTTACAGATGAGGAAACTGAAGGAGGCAGAGGTTAAGTGACTTGTCCAGGGTCATCCAGTCACTGAGTATCTGCAGTAGGATGCAAATCTAGCTAGGTTGTCATGATGCCAAGTCCAGCTATTATCCACTAAGTCTTGCTGCTTGTCTCTGACTCTAAGAGCACAATGCTCTTTCCACAACAACATACTATATTTTAAAGCAGGTCATAGGCCTACTTTGCATTTGTTTAAAGTGATTGAGAGTACCATGGTCAAGTTGGGGGCTAATTCAATCTAAAAGAACATGCGTTTTCTTTGATGTCTGATTACTGTAGAGACTCAAGAAGCTTTTGCTTTCCAACATGCCTTATCTTTTTCTCACAACTGTTAAATGATCTCAAAGGGAATTTATCTCTTTCTCAGGGTTATGATCTCCCAATCTATGGTTGATGCGTTCCGCCTCTGAGATAATTTCGTGTAGAGTACTCACATAATACCTATACTATTCTGTGTTTCCTCCACTGAAGTCTCCTTCCAATCCTCATGCTGGTTTCAAGGTGACCCAAGGCCAGACACTGGTTCACATCCCATCCAACCATCCCCAGAGAAGTCAGGCCTATTTAGTAGGACCATCTTTCCATCTACCTTGTCTCATTCTCCACTCACTCCTCTCTCTGCTCTAGTCCTGGGAACAGCAAGCAAATCAATGCTTCCATTGCTAGTGGAAAGGGTATGAATAGACTACCCCATGGCTCCACTCAAAATCCCCAAACTAAAGTTCCCTTGCCTAGTTAAGGCTCACTTCATACAATATGATCCTCCTATTGGAATGTAAGCTTCTTGAAGGCAAGGACTGTCTCACTTTTGTATCCCATAGGGAAATATATCTGGAGAATTGTCTTTGAATAAAAGTTGCTGTCAACTTGATGGTACGGCTTAAGTGAAAACATAAAATCCTTTTCAATGATTTTTATATTAAATGTCATTCAGATTTCATTCTGGGGTTTCTGGCTGAGGATGGAGTAGGCAGCTAATTACTCTGTATTCATTGGGTAACTATAACCATAATAGTCCAGATCAACTCAACAGGACACATAGATTGTAACATGTTGAAAGAACAGTGAGCAACTTACAGAGAGGATAATTAATTTTAGTGCCTTCCTTCTGTTGATTTTCTCTAATTTATCTTATATGTATAGGTCTATCTGTATATGTACATGACTATATAGGTATATTGTGTATGTGCATGTGTATATATGTGTGTGTATATATTATAGGCAATATCTTGGGTTCTATTATATATATATACACATACATGTGTGTATATATACACATATATAGGTTAAATTATAAGATATGTGCATATCACAGAATCTCATTTGAATGACACAAAATGCCTGTGAGGTAGGACCTTAAATTTGGATTTTATCCATATTTAACAGATGAGGAAACTGAAGATGAGAATAATTAAGTGAGGTTGCACATTGGCCCACAGCTAGGAAGGTATGACCCTCGGCAATTTGCTTAACTTCTCTGAGCCTCACTTTCATCATCTGTAAAAATAATGTGGTTGGACTTGATAGGTCCCTTAAGGCTCTAAGTCTATGATCTTCTGATCCTAAGTGTCAGAGGTGGAATATAAACCCAAATTTTTCTGACTCTAATCCTAAACTCTGTCTATTAGCCCCAAGCTCTCTCAAGAGGCATGAAGGATGTTAGATTTCACTCTCTTAATTAAATTAGAATTTCCTTTGGGGCAGGCACAGTTGATTCATCTTTGTCTCCACTGCACCAAGCACAGTGCCCTCCCTACATGTAGTAGGCACTTGGCCAATGTCTGCTGAACTGGGTTGATTTAAAAGACAAGGAGTCTGGGGGATATGGTGGGAAGAGGAAAGGATAATGCCAGTGTGTTATCAAGAATCCAAGATCAACCTAAGGCAGAGAGTACAAGATTAAGGAGAACCAGAAGCCAACCATTTGCCAAATAAGACCAATCAACACCATTTGAGACCTCATCAGAAGTAAACTTCAAACCTGTTTGCTTCCTCTAGCTTTTCCTAAGCTATGATTCCTTTTGTGATAAAAAAGGTGGCCTTGACACGCTTCCAGAAATTCTACTTCTATTGTATTCTATATCCCGCTCCCAGGTCTCCCCCCCACCCCCTTTCTCTACCTAACCTTGGACTCAACAAACCAGTCACCAACTCCCAAAAGTTTCAAGTTGGAAAAAAAAAAAACTTGGAACTGAGTTAGTCCTTCATCTTATTTTTATATTTCTAGATACTTCTCTACCCCCACAGCAGGCATTCTAAGGAATCAGGAGACCAACATTAAAGACTGACCTTTCTACAAACAGGACCCAAAGAAGGGGCCCCTTGTAACTGAAAGAATTCCTTGCCCCTGCTTTCCTGCCATTGAAAGATCACAACAGTTGACTAGTTCCCCTTCCCCCATGGCCATTTCCTTGAACAAACAGAAAATAGGTTCCCAAGTGAAGCTCATCTTTAAGGACCATGAGCAAACAGTGCTCAGCCCACAGTCAAAGGAGGCTAAAAAAGAAAGACAACCGTCAACCCAGTGATTATTGACCAGATGGTTAAAGCTAACAATTCCTGTTTGCAACATAGAGCTGGCTAGGATAAATACATTCTCCTGACTGAGTGTAAGATTCATGTTATCAGATCAAAGCAAAGACAAAACTGTGAACCTGGCAAAGTTTGTCTTCAGAGTTTTTACTGCCCTATGCCCACCAATACCAGAACCAGGGTAGATAGTCTAGACCTTTGCTCCAGGGCTTTACATTTAGAGGGCACAGGCAGCAATTTCAATCTTTCAGCAGGGTCACAATGATAAAACATAGCACCTACTTAGCAAAATTAGCAAATAGGAAACTACCAAATTGTGTCCTGGTGTGAGATTCCCTACTCAATCTTACACAACCCTCTTCCCCACTCAGTCTCAACTGAAGACAAACTTCTGACTTTTTGTTCCAACAATTTGTCTTATTGTCCCAAGTCCTAAGTCTCAAATGTCCCAATTATGACTCTTCTTCCCACCAACTCTTTGTCATGTATCCCCATATGCCTTATGCAAGGTAACATTCTTATTTCCAAGAGCAACTTAATATTAAAATCTTTAAGGATAAAAGTCTTAGTGACTTTAGTGATGCTGACTTTTCTTCCTTAATACAAAATATAATTAAGAGTTGATGAGTTGTTTTCCAATTTAAATATTTAGGAACTAGCAGTGAGGCCTTCTTAAAGGAATGTTTTATTTTACTACTCTTACGATCTTTCTCTCCAATGATCAAGAATCCTGGTTCAATTTCATTGAATAGATATTCATTAAACTCCTACTATGAGCAAAGCTCTCTGTTCAGTACTCGTGCCACTTTCCCTTTTTATGTGAATCTAATGCTTGGTGTTACATTGAAGGCAACAGATTGCATGCATTATGATGGAATATTTTGTGTAGTTCTCACATAATATCACATAAAAGAGTTTCATCATGTCTGCTATGCTCTTAATTCTAGCATTTACACAGTAAGAAGTAACAGGGACTAGGAAAGAGACCCTAAAACCAGTGGGATCCTCTGAGATAGCAAATTGTCAGAAGAGGACATGGCTTAACCAGGGATAATGAAAATGACTAACCTTAGGAAAGAAATAGACCCAAGGAAAGAAAAGTATTTCCTCTTCTTTTCTTTCTCTGTGTGTGTGTGTGTGTGTGTGTGTGTGTGTGTAGATATAAGCACACATACTCAATTACATGGGTCACTAGAGTTTCTTCTGTTCTAGAGCGCCATACTTTCTAATATTATGATCGGTTTCTGCTATTCTTTTCATCTTCTGAAGCTTCACTGAAGTAGAGGCAAACAGTTTCTAATTACAGATTTGGTTACTTTCTTCTTCCAAACAGTATCATTTCAATCAGTTTAAGCCACCTTCTAGAATAAAAAGTCAGCACAAAGGGCATGAAAAGAACACAGAATAGGAAATCTCAGAACATCAAAGTTTTAAGATAGTACAGAAAGGACTAAACTTGGAGTCAGGAAAACCTAGGTCCAAATCTAGCATCAGATACGTAATAACTGTGTGATCCTTTACAAGTTGATAAAATCAGTTTCCTAATCTGTAAAATGAATATAATAATACCTATCTCACAGGATTGTTGGGAGACTCAAAATGAGATAATATAGTATATGGAAATTTTTTTTTTGCAAATCTTAAAGTACTATATAACTGTTAGCTATTATATGGTATTACACCACCTACTTTCCAACTTTAAGACTGTTCTATCTATCTTCCATTATTGGAAGAGAATTGAAATTCAGATATAGCCCCCATCTAATGTTATCTCAACTAGCCTCACCCCACATTAAAGTCATTACTACACTATTAACAAACTCCTCTATTAACAATGTAAAATCCAACTATGATATTGCCTAAGACTTAAGTTGCACAGTCTAAAATTCACAGCCTCTGGTAATGTTGTTTTACTTAATGTTGGATTATTGTGCCAACTCACGTTTGATGGTGTATGTCAATATTTTTGTGCTGTGTGACCATATGCCCTTGCCTGGTAGCTTATTCAGAACATGACTCCTAGAGAATTTAAGGCACCATAGCAAGTTAGTAAAGATTTGTTTTCAAAGGGTGGAGAAACCCATCAAATCATACCAGAGTAGGCCACTGATTCTTCTTCTTGGGTGTTGAGTCACTCCCAGTCCTTAAAACAAGAAACCTTGCCAGTACTCAGAAACACCAGCCACCTGGAACTTTTTAACAAGTACTTTTCTAACTTTCTTGCAATTTCCCTTTCATGGTCAGATGATGAGTTGGCAAAGAAGTTGTGCATTTATACACACTATGTTTTGACATTTCCAGGCCCTGCACTTTGTCAAAATTTGCCCAGAACAACACCACTATCACCAAAAAAAAAAAAAATGCTATGATTATAGAGGAATTTTCATAGTTCACTTCTCCCCTTGGAGGAGGATCAGGAGACTGAAGGGCAATTTTTAAGTCTAGAAAGAACAGTTTAGCATATTCTGAAAAGTTGTCTAGACAAGCCTTAGCCATAATTAGTAGTTATTCCTTATGAGAGATCAATAAGATGGGCAAACGTCACAAGAGCGAGCTTAAGAAAGCATGATCTTTTTTTCCTAAAGTCAGTTGCCTGACTTCCTTTAATTTCCTCTTCCATCATTCATCTCTGATAGCCCCTTGTACCTTCCTTGGTCTGAGGAAATGAACTGTCTCATTGACCTATGCAAAGTCAGTATTCTGCTCATTTTGTACATTGTCATACACCAGCTGTATGGTGCAAGGGAGCTTGACTTTACTGCAGAAAGATAATGATGACAAAGGAGCCTAATAGAAAATGTCATCTGAGAAAGCACATTTAATTTTTAACATCAGAAAGGTGCCATAACACAGGAAAGAGGCCTTATTTGACATGGCCTTAGGAGGTCAAAAGTAGAGTCAATGAAGAGAAGGTACAGAGGAGTGGTTTAGGTTTGATGTAATGGAAAACTTCTGAACGATTAGATTGATCTAGAATTGGGATGGATTGATGCAGAGATAAGAGGATCACAAATTTATCTATGTAAAAAACCTTAAAGAATATCATTTTAAAGATGAGGAAACAGGGACCTAGAGAGTGAGTTCTTTTTCTTCAAAAGTCTTCAGGAAGAGTCTAGATGACCCTTTAATAAAAAGATTTGTTCTGTGAAGTTTGGATTCAGGCAAGGATCACATTTGAGGACCTAGAGGGCCACATGTATCCTCCAGGCTGCTGGTTCTCCACCTCTTGGATAATCTAAAAGTGAAAACCAAGTCACAGGTGAGGAAAGAAGACAAGATACCTAGATTCCAGTCTAGGTTGTCATACTTCTGGGGGAGCTAAGTGATTGCAGTGGCAACCACACTGGCATATCCAGGATGGCTGCTAGCAAAGGTTCTTAGATCTGCTTTACTAGGAAAAATAACTGTTTTCAACAATCTTTTAAAATTACATTCACTAGTTCAGGGGAAAAGTTAGCACCCTGAACTTCAGAGAAAATAAAAGAAGAGTAATAAAGACCAAGAGACAGGGTGCTGACTGCCTGAATCAAAACAATATTGCTATACACTTTACATACATCCCTGGATTAAGAGAGACTTTACATCTGAGCAGTCAGTGCGGAGCTTTGAACAAATGGCCACTCAGAATTTTGATCAGGGAATCACAAGATCCTTCTCATAATTGAGCCCTCAAAGCAAAATACTAACTTGGTTGGTATTAATAAAGGTTCCATTAAGTTGTCAAATTGTAATCCAGAAGGCAACACAACCCTAGTGACTCAGTGCCTACTTAGAAATTAACAAAAGGTGTGAAAGTCTTCTGCAAGCAAGCCTCCCCTAAGGAAGCTTCCCTAAACGGGCTCCACCTATTAATGAACAGGGAAGATCTTAAATCCCATTAACACTACAGTGATGTAATGGACAGTGTGTCATGAGTGAAGTTAGGAAGATCTGAGTTCAAATTCTGGAACAGATACTTACTAGCTGTGTGACCCTGAGCAAGTCACTTAACCTTTCTCTGCCTCAGTTTCTTCACCTTTAAAATTGGGATAATAATCATACCTACCTCCCAGAGCTATTGTAAGGATCAAATGAGATGATTGTAAAATGCTTGACAGATAGTACTACATAAATGTTTTATGACTAGAAATTCATGGAGCCAATCTCTGATTTCTCATCTGTAAGATGGAAATTATACTACCCTCAGAGGGTTGTTTTGATTCAAGAGCTATGCTGTGAGTTATTATTAGCCCAAGCCCTTATGCTGTCTACATATAACAAGAATAAAAGTTTTGCTTTGCTTTTTTTTTCCTGGTATGATGATGGTAATTAGAGGAAGCATCTGATCAGCTGGAGAGGGACATTTGCCATGGAGCGAGATGTATACTCAGATCCCTTTCAGAGGTACATATTCTTTGCTTCCTTGCTGAATGAAGGTCTAGTCAAAAAGGAGTGAAGGAGGATTGATTTTGGTGGAAGGATCTCTCTCTTTGGAATGGCAATCCCTTAGCAAGGTAAGGAGGGTTTTTTTCTCTCCCTCCCTACCCCTAATGGCTATGAGACTCCAAAGCTTGAATCCCCAGCAATGGCTATCAGCAATTGCTTGGCTAGGTAAGTCACTAAACCCAGTTGCCTTCTTTTACCTTAATATTTCTTCCCTTAATATTTCTGCCACCAGCAATCACGGATCCTAATGAAGTAATGGATCACAGACTGAGCACAACTGCCTCCATCTTGGTGAAGTGAGCATACATCCCTCCATCTTGTATCAAGCTTTAGCTCACCAATTAAAAACCTCCTTGGCATACATCCCACCATAACAACCCCTTCACACCAACATCCTATGTGATACTGTCCATTCAGGGAGACTTCATAAGTTCCCTAATTTCAGGAATCTTCTTGGGCATCTAGGTCACTGTATCTTTTCTAATCAAACATCCCCTCCCAATCTCCCCTTACTTGAAATCTTCAACTTCTGTTTGTTTTAAGCATGTGTAAGTGTTGTCCTTTTGTTCCTTGGGGAGTCCCCACACCTGGGAGTGGGGCTCCCTTGCTGGTAAATTCAATAAACCCCAAAACAGGTTTGATACTCTTGAGTCTGGTTATTCCTGCTTCACCCACAATGAACATTTCCTGCCTGGGTGGCTACCTCATCATTTCAAGAGTCCCTGGATCCTTGAATGACTGTCAATCCAGAGGTTGTTCTTGAAACTACACCTGATTCTTGCAACTACACCCCTTCTAGAAAGGAAATTTAACCACAGGTAGGATCATAATAAACCTGAAAGGATGAGAGACACATCCTGGATCAGCCAAAAGAGCAGAACTTTGGGAACCATTCAGATAATGCCAATCTAAGACAAAAGTAAAATGTCTCTTCAGTCACAAAGTGATTTTCCCTTTGGAAAGGTGATGCATTATTTATTAAAGTAGTGGATATGGAATGGTCTTGTAGTCAGAAAGACCTGAATTCAAATCTGTCCCCACACACTTCCTAGCTATGTGATCCCAGGCGAGTCACTTAACCTCTATCTGTCTAAATTTGTCATCTACAAAATGGGGATGAGAATAGCACCTCCTTTCCAGACTTGGGAGGACAGAGTGAGATAATATTTATAAAGTACTTTGTAAAGCTTAAAGTACTACATAAATCCCATTTCATTATTTTTATCATGATCATTTTTGGTTTTGTTTTTAAGCATTTTTGTGGATGAATGATAATATGTTTCTCATATGTAATATCTACTTTGTAAATTGAATACTTTTTCTAAGAAGGGACCTTGTTAATCTCTTTGGGGGAAATCTTATACATGAGCTGTACCTGAGCTTTGTCTAGGGCATTTTCCATGGAATTCTTAGTGAGAGCAATGAACCAGAATTTAAGAAAAGCCAAGAAAATCCAAACCTCTTGGGATGAACTTAGCCTATGTGAGTTCAAAGCAAGACACTTTTGTGAAAGGGGACCCCTGAGTTACAGGTAATACTGGTTAACTCAAGATTAAACAGAGTTTAATCCAATAGATGTTTTTTCCTAATTAGTTGATATTTTGTTATACTTAAATATTTTAAATATATAGATCTGATAAACTAAACTGTATAGTTATATCTAAGAGATGAAAAATAATGAGGCACCCATGTCCTCTTGAACATCTTGGAATGGGGAGAGATGTTGCACAATCCAAAAGGGTGATGAGAAGCCTTTGGTGTTCTTGTAGCAATAGATCTAGTTCTTTGTCCAAGATTTGTTCTTAAGGCTTCGGTGGTTGATGGTTGGATCTATCCAATGAGAGTGTCAAGAATTTGATTTAAGTTTATTCAGGCACAGGTTTTCTCTTTCTCTGCTGGAAACCATTCAAGCTTTGTTCCTAAATTTGCTTGTTTTTGCAAATGGAGAATAAAACATCTAAATTCCAGCTGTCATGGGGAAAGGGAGAGTAGGGAGTTTATCAAAGTGTAACCTTCTTAAAAGCTCATTAGAAAAGAAAAGCACTATCATTCAATACTTAAGTATAATAATAATAATAATGGCTAGCAATTATATGTGATATCTCATTTGATCCTCATATGTACCCTAGGAAGTAGGGTAGTTGTTGTTCCCATTTTATAGATAAGAAGACTAAGGTTAGAAGAAGTTCAGTGACTTGTCCAGTGTCACACAATTAAGAAGCATCCGACATGAGATTCAAGATCAGGTGTTCTTGACCAAAATCTAGCACACTGTTAACTGTGCCTCCTCACTGCCTCATACATTTCTGTTTTAAAGAGAAAATTATTATTCCTGGTAGGTCAGTTATATTGATGATAGTTTCCATTTCCCATAGCACTATATAATTTATATATAGGAGGAGGCTGGGTGGTTTAGTGAATAAGGTCCTGGGCCTGGAGTCAGGAAGATCTGAGTTCAAAACCAACGTCAGACACTAGCTGTGTGACCCAAGGCAAGTCATTTAACCTCTCTCTCCCTTAATCCAGTGGAGAAGGAAACGACAAACCAGTCCAATATTTTTGCCAAGAAAATCCCGTGGACAGTATGGTTCATCGTATCACAAAGAATCAGACACGATAGAACAACAACACATAGTTAATAACATGCTTTCCTCACAATAATCTTGTGAATACATTGAGCCATGGCTGGAATGTTTTTCCTGCTCACTTTTACTTCTTAGAATCTAGTTTTCTTCAATGATCAACTCAAAGGTCACTCCTTACAAGAGACTTTCCCTGTTCCCACCAAGTTAGCACTTTCCCCACCCCAAAATTACTCTGTATTTACTTTTTATATATTTCAGCTTCACTTATCTGTATGTAGGATGTTTTCCCCCAGTAGAACATAAGCTTCTCAAGGGCAGGACTGTTTTGTTTTTGTCTCTGTCTTCTCCAGTTCTTAGCAATGCTTGGTGGATGGTGAATACTACAAAACTACTTACGGAATCCAACTGAACTAAACCCTGAGAAAGGAAGTCCAGTTACCCCTTCTATATCAAGACTTTCCTCATCACAGTTTCAATGCATTGTGGGTCAGCATAGGAAAGTAAATGAGAATTTGGGTGGGGGGAGAGTTCTGCGGAAGCGACAGACAACATGCAAAGGGCAACTGATGATACAGAAAAAAATTTAGACATTCAGAAATGCATAAAATATGTGTATAGTATTGTATAATATCAACCCAAATTTTACAATAATGTACAATAAACATAAAAGAAAAACCCATAAAAGAAAAAGAAAAAAAAAATCAGACTTTTTTCTGGCATGAAGGGTGGGCCAAAGAATTTTAGGCAGATTTTCCAGATGATAGGAGGCAGTGTGGCCCTAACCCCTGTTATGTGAAAGGGATAACTGTGCAAGTATTAACATCCTCATTTTCAGGGTGATGATACTCAGGCACAGAGATTTTAAAGAGACTCTTCTGAACACACGGAAGAGTGGTGTCTGGAACCTGGGACTTCTAACTCCTATGTCCAAGGTCATTTATTCACTTCAATAATAACATTATGAAATTGTTATAAGAGCAGAGATCAATTGAAAACAACAACTCTAGGATTGTTTGATAAGAAATGAAATGTTGAAGAGAATTGAAAAGCTCAGTGGGGAAAAGAAAGAGGTGGAAAATTAATGCAAAGTTTGAGGCAGGCTAGATATGGGTGTGCTAACATGGGAGGGCATGCTCTCCACATGCTGGAAAGGTTTATCACTTTGCAGCTCTGAGATGGAGGAAATACCCAGAAGGAGAAATAATAAAACAAATGAATGAAAAGTTATGGGAGATTTTTCATGGCCAGGAGGTGTAAATAACCCTTGTCTTATCAACCCAATGAACACAAGTAAGCAGTCCTTATTTATTTGTTCACTCAGTCAGAGGGTCAGAGTAAATTTAGACACATGTCTTTAGGTTTAGAGTTGGAGAAGAAAATGTTGATGTTTGTAGTCAAGGGACTCACTTATTTCTTCCCTGGTTTACTCTTCCTACTTCTCTCAGACTAACAATGACAGGATCCAGATGTTTATCAATGGGGCTCTCCCTGTAACCACCCTGAACTAGGAGATTCCTGTCTCTGATTCCACCTTATACAGGAGGGGGGGATGATAACAAAAACATTAACTGTACCTTGACCCATTCTTGTCTGGATTTGAAGATGTTTGAGTCTTTCCATCTGGCAATCAAAGCTGGTCTTATACACAAGGGCACCAGAAAATGTCTTTTCCAGGTATTCAAAGGAGTCCTTTCATATATCTACAATTAAGAAATACTTCCCCTCCACTGATCCAGCATAAGAGCCTGAAGAAGGGGCTTTAGAGGGCATCTAGCCTAATATCCATATTTTTCAGTTAAGGAAAAGAGACTCAGAGAAGATAGATAGGTGCTTTCCCTAGTATTATTCAGTCAAGCAACAAGAATCTTTTAAGTGCTTCCTGTGTGCCAGACACTGCACTAGACACTGGGGATACAAATATAGACAGAAATACAGTACCTGCCCTCAAAGAGATTACATTCTAATGGGTGAAGACAAACTATAAAAGAAAGCTGAAAAAAGGAAGAAGGAGAAGAGATTAACATACTAGGTAGGGGGCACGGTAGGGAAAGCTTAGAACTCAGCTTATAGAGGAATGAGGTGTGGCTGGCTTGGTGTTTGTCTTTAAATGAAGGATCTGGAGGAAGCCATCCAATCAGAGGGAGAGGCCACAGGGACATAGGGTACTTCCAATTTATGGTTTTCAGGACTGAAGTGAGTTTCCAGGATGAAGAGGTTTCTGGGACATTATAGAGTAGAAAGCAGCAGGGTTAGGAGTATAATTAATAGGATCATAACTCTGGAGCTTGAAGGAAACTTAGAAACCATTGAGTCTAACCCCCTCATTTTACAAATTAAGAAACTGAGACATAGTGAGGTTAAGTGACTTGTGTAGTGGTAGTTAGTGACTGAGATAAAATTTGAACTTATGTCATCTTGACTCTAGGTCCAGTGGCCTATGTACTATAACATTAAGTCATTCAGTGTCCTTGGACTTCTAATCTAGTGCCCTTTATACTATATCAGGATTCCATTAGAGACTTATAGATTAATGCTTAGGGATAAGGAATCTCTAGCAGTCAGCTACACACACACACACACACACACACACACACACACAAACCTAGCACAGTAAGTAATCTATTAGTTTTTAGTTCTCTGGAGGAGATTAATTTATCAAGAACAGGGTATAGATCAGATAAGCTTGAATCAAGGAAGCATGAAAGGAAAACAAATTTTTTAAGATATATTTTATGAAATTATTATACTTAAATATCATGAACAACCCTATTAATTTTCTCTTGGCATGCTCCATAACTTGAGACTACATATGTGATAGTATTAGAAACATATTGTTGGGGTCAAATGAAGTCATTGCCACCTATCCAACAGGAAAAGAAAACCAAAGTTTGAGTCTTAAGGGAAGAATCTGAGTTGGGACCTATGTCCAGGAAAGTATTTAGCAAGATAAGAAAGAGTTATTGAATAAGAAGCATTAGGGACCCAAAGACAAACTTCACTAATTTAACAACTTTAACTAGCAGACTTTGGAAGAATCACTGTTAGACCTAGGCCTGCAAAGCTAAGAAAATCAGAGGGTTCAGCAATGATCTAGAACATCTTTGCATAAACTATTCAGATATTTGCTTACATTCATCTAAGACATCTAGGATTTGTAACTTTTTTTAAGGTAGTATGTTCCAGTAGGTGTGTTTTATTATAGCTTTTGTAGGCAGCTCTATTTTAAAACTTCATCATCAAGCCTAAAAGAAAGATTCTTAATTTCTTCTTCTTCTTCTTCTTCTTCTTCTTCTTCTTCTTCTTCTTCTTCTTCTTCTTCTTCTTCTTCTTCTTCTTCCTCTCCTCCTCCTCCTCCTCCTTATTCTTCTTCTTCTTCTTCTTCTTCTTCTTCTTCGTCTTCATCTTCGTCTTTGTCTTCTCCATCTTATTCTCCATCTTCTTCTCTGTCTTCTTCATCTTTGTCTTCATCTTCTTCCTCCTCTTGCTCTTCTTCCTCCTCCTCCTCTTCTTCCTCTTCTCCTTTTCTCTTTTCTTCCTCTCTCTCTCCCTCTCTCTCTCCCACTCTCTCTCTCTGTATCCCTCTCCCTCTCCCTCTCCCATCTCCTTTTAGACAAAAGTACACAGATATAATTTTCTCCATGGACAGCATCCAACATCCCAGAAGCCTCTGTCATACATATTAGAATCTCCTTGGCTTAACCTAATCAAGAAAAAGGCCAAACCACTGCACAAGGTCAAGAAGCAAAGCAAAAACAATCACCCACAAGGCAGCTGTTGAACTGATTGTGTGGGAAAAATGGCTGCTCACCTTCTCCCCATTGAGTTTTTCTCTCCCTTAAATTGGGACCACACATTGTGTTGGAAAGACTACAGCTTTGCAGACAGCATCAGCCTTGAGTAATAGTTCCAAGAACTCCATAGAAGCTCAACCACAATCTTAGCCTCAAAGAAAGCCTGGACAAGGAGCTAACGAGAAGTCGTTCTTATAATCGAGGGAAACTGATTGATCATTAAAAGTGCAAATGAGGAAACTGACATACAAGAATGGTCTTTATCTAAAGGTCACTGTGAGTTCTCTGTACTTATGAGGATATCTGAGGACAACATTTTACTGTTTCCATCTTCTTAATTAAGAAACATCTTTCAACAGCTGCAAGCAACCCACAGGAGGATGTGCGTCCACAGAATTATGAAGAATTCTTGCAACTGGGACAAATTTGGTTAGACATGGGCATAGGGGATGGTCTGATGGGAATCAGAATGGAGAAGGGAGGGGTAGTGCTGGCTGGAGGGGGGAATGGCCAGATCACTTCTGGTGAAGTCCTGGGAGAGAACTTTGCCCCAAGATGCACTAGAGAAAAGTTCTAGTCACCTCAAATTATAACTAATTTGCATACTTAATTAGTGATGATAGCATAAGTGAGTTTTCATATGTACATTTATAAATATGTGTGCATATGTGTGTGTATAATTTTTAGATAGATAGGTAGATTGTTGTTGTTAAGTCATTTTTCAATCATGTACAACTCTCCCTGACCCCATTTCGAGTTTTCTTGGAAGAGATTGGGAGTGGTTTACCATTTGTTTCTCCAGTTCATTTAATAGATGAGGTAATAAGGAAAACAGGGTTAAGTGACTTGCCCAATGTCACACAGCTAGTAAGTGTCTGAGGCTGGACTTGAGGTCATAAAGATGAATCTTTCCATCCACTGAACCACTTAGCTCAGAAAGATAGATAGGTAGATATTTTAATATAATAATATTATCTGACTAAGGCAAAGCAGGAATCAGAATGGAAAAGGGATGAACAGTTTTGCAAATAGGTACAAGTTTACTAATCCACAAAGATGTGTACCGACAAATCCAGCCTCCCAAGAAAAGGACATTGAGTTCAGTAAATATTTACTTCTGTCCCTCTCTTTTTTTAACCTCATATACATCTTTAATCATCTTGCACAGGACCTGCAAAGTTGATTTTAAAAAGTTTCATGAAGCAGCAAACCTTTTCCCTGTTTTTTTCAGTACTCAAAAATGCAATATTGATCCCTAGCCTTAATCTGCTACAGATCCTCTTTGAATGGAATGGGAGAGGGGAAAAAAGGGTGCCATCCCTTTCTACATCATTTGTTCTTGTCTCTCTAGAGTTCAAAAAGACAGTATTGTAGAGGGAATAGAATTCTAGGCTTGGAATCAGGAAAGTCTGAGTTCGAATATGACCTATAAAATTTACTATCTACAGTGAGTGACTAGCCAAGTCACCTGAGTGGGATACACCCTTTTGTGAAGACTCCTCAGATTGGAGAAAGAGAGAAAAAGAAACTATCTCGAAACCAGAGACGGACTTTTATGAGACCAGACAGATCTGAGTCCTGGTTTCCTAAGAAATTATACAACTCAGGACCCTTCCCCCCTCCTTGCTTTAGCGTTTGCCAGATAAGGACATGAACATTTGGATTGGCTCTCCCCTGTTTCCCTATTCTTTGTCTTTTTCGTGCCTAGATTGTAAATCTGCATCCCAACCAATCAATAGGAATGAGGGATAGTGGTGGGAGGGGATTTGTTTATGCTAAGATTGTTAAACATAATCTTGTTTTATCTTCTGTAACATACCTCATTCCACTGCTCTGCCCTTGTGGAAAGGATGCCGTCTTCTCACGAGAACTGAATAAAAGCTTCCTGTTCTTCCCTCGAGATACCAGTGACTTTTAATTTTGGGGTAGGGGATTTTTGGAGTCCCCATACCACACACACAACCTAAACTCTGAGAGCCTCAGATAACTCTGCTACAGCTTAACTTTTTGATGTTTGTTGTTGTTAGTCCTTCATTCTTGAAGAGGATCAATGACATCCGGAAGGTGATGCAAGTGACTTCAGAGTACATTAGATTTAAGTGAGGCTGGTCTGTGCAAAGTCATCAGTCTCATTCTTTCCTCCAGAGTCATCTGAGTCCAGTGGCGAGATATAGGACAAAACCACTGGAGACGGTAATCTCTCTCATCCTAATAATGTCATCTTTGGTCCCTGGAAGAGCCCATACATACACAAGGCTATTAGAAGCCCCTGGGTTTCTTCACTTTGAAAAATAGTAATCTAATGACAAGAAGAATTAAGCTAAGTAAGGGCCAGAGTGATACCTTAGATGTGGATACTGCTTTAACTTGTCAAACCATTTCCACAAATTTTATCTCATTTTAAACCCATAGCAACCCTATGAGATAGGCATTACTATATCTGTTTTGAAGAAGAAACTGAGTCCTACCAGAGTTAATACATTTGCAAAAGGTTAAGCAGTTGATTGGGTCTTAGAATTAGTCACCAGAAGGGACCTCAGAGGCTGTTTAATCCAACTTCTTTATTTCACAGATGAAGGGAGTTAAGTGACTTGCCCAAGGTTACACAGGTAATAAGTCAGGATTTAGACCCAGATCCTCTGACTTCAGAGCTAGTGTTCCTTCCACTGTACCATCCAATTACAGAGTTGGGACTAGAAATAAAGTTACTAAGACCTGTGGGGTACTCAAGACAACACTAGCATTCTAATTTCTGGTTCAGGTTCAGTATAATCTCTGTCACATGTCTTTAGGCCTTGGGGCCTCAGTTTTCTCAAAAACACAAAATGAGAACAATGAGATTTTCTTCCTTCCTTCCCTGGAGGACTGTGAAGAAGGTCCACAGGATAATATCAGTTGAATGCTTCAAGTTTCTAGGAAGATATGTGATTCTCCAAACCTAAGTATTGTCTTTATTATTAATGACTCTTCAGAAGCACCCAAAGGAAAAAGTCATAGACCAACACCTCATCTTGACTGTCTTTAAACACTTTTTATACTTGGTGCCAGCATTCTCAGGCAATAGTACAGAAGCAAGTTGAAATGTCACCAACCTCTTGCTAAAGGGATCGTAAGTAAGTTGCTCAGACTAGAGATGCTTCCTGTAGAAGAGGTTTGTGTAGAACTGGGCTTCCGACTGGAGAAAGGTTCTCCCTTTGGGGGGTTGGGTTGGGTTGGAGAGTGGGGATTTGACCTACAGATGAGCATTAAAAAAAAAAAAAAGCTAAATAATACTTGGCCTGGACTATTATAGGAGCATTTGTCTGGTTTTTTTTGTTGTTTTTTTTTTCCCCTGGGATTCAAAGAAGCCACAGCTACTACTCAGCTCCCTGACATCCTTCCTACTCTCCTAGTCTTGCTCTGGTCTCTGAGTGATGACAAGCACTGTGGTGGCAAGCTCTGCTGTGCTAGTGTACCTCTTTTCCCTGGGGTTCCCATCCAGAACTGCAACCCCAATCTGAGAATGGGCAAAGTCATGGAATCCTGCCCTTACTACCAGCAAAGAGACCCCTGTAATTTCCTTCTGAGCAATTATTTGACCCCCTTACCATTTGTGGGCTGAGAGCTCTGGAAGCAGCTGCTGACACTGCTGATTTAGGGGCTCTTGAAGCCTATTAATTGTTTGCAGGGGCTGTCTGTGCTGGTGCAGCCTGCACTGGACTCTGCTCCACTCTCACCCAGGTGCAACAGACCTTTCCTATCAATCTTCTAAGTCGTCTTTGGCTGGAAAATTATTTCACCCCATCCTTTTGTGGTTTCTGTCACTTCAGGACCTGTTTTAAAGATTTTTGGAGGGATTTGGAGGAGAGCTCAGCAAGTTGCTACCTTTTCTCTGCCATCTTGGTTTTGCCTCCATACTTCTATTTATCAATTTTTTCTCTGGAAGTGGATAGTATCTTCATAGGTCCTTTGAAATTGATTTGAGTATTTATGATATTCAGAATAACTTAGTCATTCACAGATATTCTTTGAACAATATTGCTGTTACCACATACAACACTGTTTTGGTTTTGCTCATTTCACCCTTCATTATTTCATGCAAGTCTTTCCATGTTTTTGTAAAATCAACCTGCTCATTATTTCTTACAGCATAGTATTATTCCATCACAATCATACACCACAACTTGTTTAGTTATTCACTAATTGATGGGCATTCCCTCAATTGCCAGTTCTTTGCTACCACAAAGAGAGCTGCTCTGAATATTTTAGAACATATAGGTTCTTTTCCTTTTTCCCTGATCACCTTGGGAAACAGACCTAATAGTGGTATTGCTAGGTTAAAGGGCATACATACTTATAGCACTCTTTGGACACACTTTCAGATTATTCTCCAAAATGGTTGGATTAGTTCACAGTTCCCTAACAGTATATTAGTGTGCTAATTTTTCCACATCTCTGCCAACATTTGTCATTTTCCCTCTCTGTCACTTTAACCAATTTGATAGGTGTGAGAAGCTTTATTAAAGATCTCAGCATAAGTGAGTTGTAAGTAAGGAGACAGTCTGAAAAAGCAAGGCCATAGCATTTACAAATGTCTCCTTCTTTAGAATTCTTATTTTATTGACTTAGGAAAAACAAGGTACTTATGGGAAGGAAAGATTAAATGACCTAAACAAATATAAGCCTCCTTATGGGATGGGGAGATAGGGAAAAGAAAATATGGGTGTGCAGAGAGGGAGGAAAATGTTGTTTGTTTTCTATCACTCTCATCTGAAATATGTAAGGGGAAAAAATTTCTCCCACATGAGAAAAAAACAACATATATTTCTAAACAGTGAAATTTATCAAATTGTGGCATGAGAGTTGTACTAACCTAGAAAAACCCAAGACTGGGATTCCTGATTAAATCAGTGGACACAGACCTGAGGCCCAATATGCAATTGGCAAGGGGTAAATGATTGTTTCATCACTTAGCATTAGTCTGATGTGATTTAGGCCTAGTTCTACCTGGAGGCAGGAGAATAAGATTAGATGACTATTGATCCTTACTTATTTCTACTACCAAAAAATAAAATAAAATAAAACAAAACAAAAATAAAATAAAATAAAACAAAGGAAGTAAGTAGTTTGGGATCTAATTTAATGAGTCTCTTTCCACCTGCTTTTATATATCTTCAGAAAGAAACCAAGAAAAAGACTAATTCAGACTTTTGTTTTAAAAAAAATATTGGGACTTGGAGGTAATAAATATAATTTCATTCAAATCCAAATGCCGCTCAGCTCTTCATTCATTAATACAGTAGATATTTACTAAGTCTCTACTCTGCGCCAAGAATCATGCTAGGCATTGAAAATACAAAGACAAAAACAAAATATCCCCAGCCTTCAAGAAATTTATGTTTTCTTGGAGGCAAACAACATATACCACAGGAGCCATGGGAAATGGGAGTGGGGACACTAGCAACTAAGGATCAGAGATGTGGCAGTTGAGCTCACTTGAAGGAAGCCTGGAATTTCTAAAAGGCAGAGGTGAGGAGGAAGAACATTCCATTGTTTTCTTACAGCTTCTGACCAGATAATAAAGTTGCATTCACCCTGTAAATACTGAAGAATATAATATAAGAGCTACTTACATATTTATGAAGTTTAACATTAATGAAGTAACTTTCATAGAGTTTTTAAAATAAAATGTTATTTTTTTCATTTCTACTTTTCACATCACCCTGTATCTTATCCATCCCATTCCCCGAGAGCCATTCCATATGACAGATAGTACTTTTTAGAGAGGAAAAAAAAGGCACAGAACTGTTAATATACATTGAAAAAGTTTGAAAATATACAATGTATAACATCTGTGAACTTTTCACATCCACAAAAAAATAGGTAGGGGTTGTCTTCTGATATCTCTTCATTCAAATCCTTTTTCATCTCTATGATTTGTTTACTTTTTAAAATTTTATTTATAATTTACAGAGTAAAACAAGCATTTCCATAACATGGTACAATAAAAAAGACGATTGCACATGAAACTGAAAACCTACTGTGCACAACTTGCTATTCCTTTCAAATATACAACTTAAAATTATCACGTAAATTTCTTTTTTCCTTCCCTCCCTCCCCCTGCTCACCCTAGAGATGGCTACCATTAGACCCAAATATATATAAAAATTCTATACATATTTCTATTTATAAATTCTTTCTCTGGATATAGATAGTGCCTTTCTTCATATGTCCTTTATAGTGAATTTGGGTGTTTATAATAGTCAAAATAACTTATTTACACAAAGCTGTTCTTAAAACAATATTGCTGTTACTGTATACAATGTTCTCTTGCTTCTGCTCATTTCAATCTCCATTATTTCATGAAAATCTTTTCATCTTTTTCTAAAATCATTGAGCTCATCATTTCTTACAGCACAGTAGCATTCCATCACAATTATATACCACAACTTGTTCAGCCATTCTCCAATTGGTTGACATCCCTGCAATCTTCAGTTCTTTGCCACCACAAAGAGAACTGCTATAAAGATTTTAGAACATATGGGTTCTTTTCCTTTTTCCCTAATTATCTTGGAAACAGACTAAGTAGTGGTGTAACAGAGTCAAAGAGTGTCATTTAATAACTCTTTTGGCATAATTCCAGATGCTCTCCAAAATGGTTGGTTCAGTTCACAATTCCACCAACAATGAATTCGTATCCCAATTTTTCCACATCCCCTCCAGCATTAGTCACTCTCCCCTTCTATCATTTTAGCCAATCTGAAAGGTTTAAAATGATATCTCGAGGTTGCTTTAATTTGCATTTCTCTAATCAATAATGATTTAGAACTCGTTTACTTTTGCTTTTTTTACGTATTATTCTTCCCATTTATATCGTTGTAGTTACTGTGTATATTGTCTGCTTCTTTTGGTTCTGCTTACTTCTCTCTGCATCAGTTCATATTAGAGTCTTCTGTGCTTCTCTGTATTCAACATATATATCATCGTAGTACAGTAGTATTTCATTACATTCATGTACCACAATTTGTTTATCCATTCCCAATGGATGGACATCTACTTTGTCCCTCCAATTCTCAGTTATCACTAAAAGTTCTGCTATGAATATTTTGGAGTACATGGGGACTTTTTTCTAATCAATCACTTCCTTGGGATATAAGCCTAGGAATGGAGGCTCTAATTCAGAGGGTATAAATATTTTATTCACTTTATTTGCCTAACTCTAAATTGCTTTTTAAAATTCCTGTATCACTTCACAGCTCCACCAACAATGAATTAATGTGTTCATCTTCCTACATTTACTATTGCAAATTTTGCCAATTTGCAGGGTGAAAATAACCTCAGGGTTATTTTCTCTTATTATTAGTGATTTGAACTTTTTTATTTAATGTGGTTGTAAGTACTTTGTAGCTCTTTTTCCTATCCTTAGACCATTTATTGGAGAATGTCTACTAATCATAGATAGATAGAGAGATAGACAGAGAGATAGAGAGATAGATAGATAGAGAGATAGAGAGAGAGATAGATAGAGAGATAGATAGAGAGATAGAGAGAGAGAGAGATAGAGAGATAGATAGATAGAGAGATAGAGAGATAGAGAGATAGATAGAGAGATAGATAGAGAGATAGAGAGATAGAGAGATAGAGAGATAGATACTGTGTGTGTACATGGTAAACGACAATCCCTTATCAGAGAAATTTGATACAAAGATTTTTTTCCCACTTGACCACTACCCCTTCTTATCCTAAATGCATTAATGTTGTCTGTACAGAAGGTTTTCAGTTCTAAGTGATCAAAATTATCCATTTTATCTTTTGTAATTGTCTCTATCTCTTATTTGGTTAAGAATATACAACTTACCTACAGCTATGGGAGGTAGATAATCCATTACTCTTCTAATATTTTTATAGTATGATCTTTAATGCTAAGATCATTTATCCATTTAGAATATATTGTGATGTGTCATGTAAAATGTTGGTCTAAGCCTAATTCCTAACTGCTTTCCAGTTTTCCCAGTTGTTTTTATCAAATAGGGGAAACTCTTTAATATTAATATATAAGTGCTATTTCCCCCTTTATACTTACTTCTTTCCATCATTTCTCTTGATGTTCTAGACCTTCTGTTTTTTCCAAATGAATTTTGTAATTATTTTCTCAAGCTCTATAAAATTTCCCTTTGGTAATTTGATTTGTATTTGTCATAGAGTTATATAAACTTTGGGCATGGAGAGCTTCCTTGTCCTTTAAAATGAGGATGTTGATACTTGTATTACAATCTCATAAGGCTGAAGAAAGCATTTGTAAACCTTAATATTCTCTAGAAATGTGAGCTATCATTCTCATCATAAAATATATGAAAAGTAAATAGAATCTAATTTCTGAAGGTGGGCACTAGTAACTGGAGGGATCAGTATAATACTTCTTTCTAGGAGGTACATTTGAGTTGAGTTTTGAAGTAAGCTAGGGATTCTGTGAGGTAGAGGTGAAGAAGGCATATCATGTATACAGAGGCCTGTTCTGAAAGCTGTTCTGTTTCCACTGCAAATAGATTGGGTTGCTGAAATACTTGTGTGGACTGCAAAATCTAGGTATTTAATTATAAGAATGTGCAGTGACTGGTCTTGCTCCACAAACTCTTTGGTCCACCTGTCTGCACAGTTTAGGATGTTTAAGCTATAATTACTGTCCCTTCACTGCCCCAGGACTTTTCCAGAATCTGGGAACTATATGACACTTAGGGGAATGCAAGTATGGATCCACAGCTATGGTAGATCACAACATCAAATCGGTCTTACTATTGGTTTCACCTTGTACCCAGGTTCTAGCTGTTTGTCTTGACCCTTGTGACTAAGTTCCTCCCTTTTCTCTCTGTTCAATTAACTAAGTCCCTATCTTGATGCCATGGGCTGGAGTCCACTACTGCAATCAACTGCCCACTTATCTGGCCTTTTCCTATCATCTACTGTCATATGCTCCTACTGCTATCTACAGTATGGTATCAACACATTGACTTGACTGGAGCTCTTGGATGCTGACTGCCTGGATGCTTAGATTTTCTAGTATTGCCTTCTGCTGGGACCTTTCCTAAATGCCTAACCTGACCCATTTGGGATGCTAGTTTCTGGGTATCAACTATCTCCAAAAAGGCCCATCACATTGTAGTTCATGTCCAGTTCAGTACTAACAGATTGATCTGAAGTGTAGACAAAATGAGAGATGACTTGCCAAACTTGAAACTAAAAAAAGACTTAGGTTAAAATCCAGTCTTTGACAATTATGGGCTGTGTGACCATGGCCATGTAACTTCATTTGAGTCTCAATTTTGCTATCTATAAAATGAGAATCCAGTGAAATACTATATGTGGGCTGTAGTGCCAACACAATATTCCCAGTGATTACAGCAGCTATGAAACTGCTGGCATAATTCTGAATCACAAAATATAACAGATTCTCCACATGGAAGAAACAAACAGAAACAAAACATTTATTCAACACCAGAAAGCTGAATCCCAGTACCAGAAAACCAAATCCATCATAGCCACAAAGAAATCTATACACAATAACAATGCAGAAGGCACTGCCATCCCCAAGCCTTCCCCCTGCTAGGGCCTTCCCATAAACAAACATTCACAGCTCACTGCCTGCTTCTTCTTTCTCCCTCAGCTCTAACTGTTCTGACCAATCTCCTCTCAGCTCTGCTCTATCCTTCCTGCTCCACCCCTTCCTACTCCACTCATTGGGCAAGCTCCTCCCCCCACAGATTCATGTGACTCAGGCTTCCATGTGACTCAAGCAGGTCACATGGGCCTATTAATGGATGGGAAAGAATTTCCCATTTAAACTACCATTACAAAGGTACTCTGTAAAATTTTAAATTCTATATAAATAGCATCTTTTATTAGAGTTCTGCTTAGCCCTAGTAGGCAGAAATAGGAACAATGGCCACAAGTTGTAAAGAGGCAGATTTGGGCTTTATAATTAGAGTTTTCTGAAAGAGGAATGAGTTGCATGGGGAAGTAATTGGCTCTCCTTTGCTAGAAGTCTTCAAGCCAAGGCCACTTGGCTACCTTTTGTTTATGTCACAGGATCTGAATGGCTATCAGTCCATTTTTCTTATTATCTCAAATTTTTTGGTAGACCAACAGGCTCTCTTATATTGGTATTTTATCAATGCCCAAGGATAACAAACATCCAAATTTATGTTCTTATGAAGTTTTTTACTAGTATTAAGAAAAAAACTTTCTAAATTAATCATGACAGAAACATTGTAGGTTTAATATTGTTTATTGGAACCATCTGTCAGTAGGCATCTGGATAGCAGAATAGATAGAATTCTGTACTTCAAGTGAGGAAGACCTGGATTCAAATCCTGCCTCAAATACTTACTAGCTGTTTGGCCATGCAAAAGTTATATAGCCTTTCTTAGCCTTAGTTCTCTCAGCTGTAAAATGGGAATAATGACAGCACCTACTTCACAGGGTTTTCAGGAAAAGCAAATAAAATGGCATCTCTAAAGCACTTTGCAAGCCTTAAGGCACTACATCAACCCCACTATTATTGTTCTTATCCAGTAACAGTTTACAATGACAAAAACGCAATTTTAGGGACAACACAAATGCAAATAGATTAATTTTATTTTGTTGACTCTGAAAATTGTGGTCTAGTCACCTATGGGTCCCTGAGAGCCTTTCAGGTAGTTAAAGAGATCCTGTGTCCATAATAACACTAAGACATTTAATTTCTAATGTGGTAAATATTAATAGATATAACCAGCAGCATTCTAATTAATGTTTAACAATTGGCTCTCCCCACTTCCCCCCCAAAAAAAAATGTATGAGAAAACTCTTAAATTTAACCTGCATCATTAACATTCTGTCACTTTCCTAAGTCTAGAAAATCAATAAAACAACACATCAAGCCTTGATTTGTAGCATTTTCTAATTTCTGAAGTTTAAATGCTCACACCAAAAATTTAACAATAAACTCTTGAGCTTATAGGAACTCTTTCTAATTTGCCTCTGGATTTAACTCACATAAACCAAAACTCTTTGGGTGGCATTCAATAATTTTTTTTTCCAATTTACTTATTTATCTTTAGTTTTCAACATTCATTTCCACAAGATTTTGAGTTACAAATTTTCTCCTCGTCTTTCCACGACCCCCCACCCCAGGACAGCAAAGCTACTGAATACCCCTTCCCCCAATCTGTTCTCTCTCATATCCTCCCCCACCCTACCCCCAACTTTCTAGCAGGACAAGATGGATTTCTATACCCCAGTGCCTGTATATCTTATTTCCCAGTTGCATGTAAAACAAACAATATTTTTAACATTTATTTTTAAAACTTTGATTTCCAGATACTTTCCCTTCTTCCCTCCTCACCCACCCCCACTGGGAAGACAGGCAATTCAATATAGGTTGTACATGTGTAGTTCTGCAAAACATTTCCATAGTACTTATATTGTGAAAGACTAACTATATACCTCTATCTTATCCTACCCCCCACTTATTTTATTTTCTACTTTGACCCTATCCCTTATTCCAAAGAGTATGCTTTTAACTACCCTTTCCCCCAATCTGCTGTCCCTTCTATCATCCTTTCTCTTATCCCCTTCCCCTCTACTTTCCTGTAGGGTAAGATATCTAATTGAGCATGTATGTTATTCCCTCCTTAAGCCAAATTCAATGAGAGTAAGGTTGACCCATTCATTGTAACAGTTTTCTCTTACCTCTTTTATATGAGATAATTTACCCTAATCTCTATTTCTCCTTCTCCCAATATGTTCCTCTTCACCTCTTAATTTTATTTTTTAGATATCATCCCTTCCTATTCAACTGATCCTGTGTCTTCTGTCTATGTATACATGTACACACATATACACACAGTCACATATGAATTTATATACACATATACCCTCCTACACATACATATATATATATATATATATATATATATATATATATACACACATATGGTCCTCAATAATTTTTAAGTTTATAAAAGAAGATGAAGAAATATGAGAACCTCTGCTCTGGTTCTACATACTCAGAGCAAAAAGGTATAAATTAAAGCAAGCTGGATTGATAGAAGGAAGAACTTTTGACCATAGCAACAACTAACCTTGAAGTCTTATAGCAATTTTGAACTTTGGGCAGTAGCAAGAACTCTAGGGGAGAGACTGACTACAAAGGACAGAAATCAAGTTATTAGGGCAAATGAGAAATGAGGAGAAAGAATGCTTCTGTGAGTTTACGGTCTTGATGAGAAATTGAGTGACAGTCAAATATTCTGGTGTGGTGGTGGGAAAAAAAAGTTAATCTGAAAATATCTTTCATAATAATTTTTAAAATGTAGAATTTTTTATCCACAGAGATGTTTTTAAAGTAGGAGACTTGCATGTGTCTACTTGTGGGCAGAAGATTGGAATCAGTGACTTCTCAAGAACTCCCCCTTTCCATGAGTTTGAATCTTATAATATACCAGATTTTTAAAGATCTCCATCACATAAATGCATTTCCGCCAGTGTCTGTTGTGCATAGAAACTGAGAAGTTAAAATAAGGGGACCAGTTGCAACTGTGGCCCTAAATTTCTGAGCATCTAAAACATGGCATTTAAATAGGCCACTAGCCCACACCCCCTGAGGGAGATTGGGCTTCAGACACATGTCATGTGCATGTGGGTGTTCCTTGGGATTTGAGGCCCAGCTGTCCTGATAAAAAGCACACGTTTTATATATGGAATTTCCATTGTTCATCAATCTGCTCTGGGCAAGAGCAGCATATGCAATCAGCCCATCTCTTACTGTGGGCCTGGAACCAGTTGCTGGATTCCTGCTTCTTTCTGATAAGAGCTGAGGAATGTAAACACTATGCAAAGAATACTTGTCATGTTTTAGTCCTGAGAGAGAGCCAAATGAATAGTCATGTGTGACCTTTCAAACTCTTATCTTTCTGTACCACATTATATGCCAGAATTATACACAGACTCTAAAGGTTTTGAATACCTTTTGGGCTCACTCACTCACCTCCACCCTTCGCTTTTTGTTGAGACTAACCCTCTCCTCCCCCCACACCCCACCCCGCAAAAATAAGCTATTAATTAAGTAATAAAAAATTGGGGAAACATCTGAGTTAATTTAATTTTGACTAATGTCATCTCCCACCTCCATGCTTTTGTACAGGTTATCTCCTATGCCTAGGGTAGCTAAGTGGCACAGTAGATAGACCACCTGACCTGGAGTCAGGAATACTCATCTTCCTGAGTTCAAATCTAACCTAAGACACTTACTTGCTATGTGACCCTGAACAAGTTGCATAACCCTGTTTGCCTCAGTTTCTTCTTCTGTAAAATGAGCTGAAGAAGAAAATGTCAAACCATTCCAGTGTCTTTGCCAAGAAAACCCCAAATGAGGTCATGAAGAATCAGCCACAATTGAAGTAACTCAACAACAACAGCAATAAAAACAACAAATCTCCCATGCTTGAAATAGCAGCCCTAATATTGTTGAAGGCAAAGCTCTTCCTCCGGCTTCTATAAATGGAAAAGCCTTTTCTGCTTCTCCTGTCTTGAAACAATCTTGTAAATATTTACCCTCTTGTGGGCTATATCCCCCTCAATAGAATGTAAGCTCATTGACACCATGAACTCTTACATCTTTGTTCTCTGTATCTTAGCATCTGGCTCAATGCTTGGTACATGATGGACATTTAAGAAATGAAACACTTGTTGGTTTAGATTACTAGCAAATGGCAGACAAGGTACCTTTCATTTAAAATGTGTTTGAATCAATCTGTCACACAAACTAGAAAAGGCTAAGATGTCATATTCATCAATCATAAGGGCATAGAAAGGACTTTCATTGCCCTCAAGCAACACCATATAGGTCATCAACCTGGAGCCAACCCAGATCTCAAACAAGGTGCTACTCCTCAAAGACCGTAATTCCTGATGCTTCGAGTAAATCCAATATTGGGAAGAGGTGGGGGCAGACATTTCTTTCCACATCTGTAGTAGCAAGAGCAATGGTGGCCCATGTGGGGAGGGCTACAGGGAGTGAGTAGTACAGACTCCTCCAAAGTTTACAAGAGTAGAAAAAGTATGCAACACTTCCTGACTTCATGTTGACACAGCGGAGAACCAGTCTAAAATTCTACACTGTGTAACAATTAGTTGATTAGTTGATAGTAACTGAGCATGAGGAGAAAATCTCATTAAGAAGCCATTTCCCCCTTATTAGGTTTCAGGAAAAGCAGGCACACCAGCAGGGGTGATGGAGACTGCTGCCCATGATCCTAATGCCCTGCCAGAAAGAAATGAAATGAAAACTGCTGGTTTCCATTTTTAAAAGTCGTAATTGTTTCAAGGTGAACAAAGCAGTTTTTACTTCATTTCAATCTGGTTGATTTCTGTTCCCAACCATCTGCTGAATGAAACTTGAGCAGACCCCATTAGGAGCCATATTATCCAAGAAAATTTGGAAGTATAGTTTTCTTGAACTCAAAACAGCTGAGTGTGTGATGCCTCACTATGGATGAAGGATGTCAAGAGGAACTAAGAGGTAGAGCTTTACTTTCAAGATTGTAGCCAATATTGGAGAAGTTGTGGGAAGACTGGCACAATAATACATGTTGGTGGAGTTATGAATCAATATAATCATTTCAGGAGGCACTTTGGAATTATTCAAATAAAATGGCTAAAATGTCTATTCCCTTTCAGCCTGAGATTCCATTCCTAGGCTTGTACCCCAAGAACTTAATAAATAAGGAGAAAGTCTCTATATACCCCAAAATATTCCCAGTGACACTTTTTGTGACAGCAAAGCATTGTAAACAAATTAGATGCCCATCAATGGGGGAATGAATAAACGAATTGTGGAACATGAATGTAATGGAACATACATACATGTGTATATATACATATATATATATTTGCTTTTTGAAGGGGAGAATACAGGGCAATTGGGGTTAAGTGACTTGTCCAGGGTCACATGGTTAGTAAGTGTTAAGTGTCTGAGGCCGAATTTGAACTCAGGTCCTCCTGACTCCAGGGCTAGTTCTCTATTCACTGCACCACCTACCCGCCCCTAATGTAATGGAATATTACTGGGCTGTAAGAAATAAGCAAAGATCTGCATAAACTTATACAAAGCAAAGTAATCAGAGACAAGAAAATAATATAGACAATGACCACAATAATGTAAACAGAAAGAAAAATCACATATACACATACACAAATGAATGCTGCAAAATTACGAAGAACAAGTCTGGCTCAAAAGAGGAGACATAAGAAAATGCCCCTTCAAAATACATGCTTCAAGAACCCCTTTGGAAATGTGGGGAGTCTGTAAATGTAAATAAGACAGCTAATATGTTATGGTGATTACTATGTGCCAGGCATTGTGCAAATGAATGAATAACTGGCTAGACTTGTCTGTATAGCCCAGAGATACGCAGTTTAATGAGTTTTGCAGTTCTTTACCTTAAAAAGAACTGCTATTCTCATTAAGGGCTTGTATTTTCTAAATGTCTTTTTAAGGGTAATGTTTATCTGAAAGAACTTATGAAGATTATGTTCAATTCCACAAGAAAAGAGGATTTCCTCATCAGAAGAATAGTGAAGATCAAAGGTTAAATGGTAAGCAGAGAAGCAATTTTGTGAGATGTAGATGTTCCTGACTGGGCCAATAACTTCGAAGCCTGAAATTTAGAATTGTGAGTTACCCTAGGCATATGAATTTTCCTCTCCCATGTGTTTTCCTGCCATATTCCTATAATGACATACCCATTCTTCAATATAGCTATTGAGTGCATTGGTAAAGTAATATAATTTAGATTTAGATTGCATCATGATATATTTTATTATTTATATATCTGCTTTAATATGTTAGTGTATATAATATTATTTCTGTTGTCTTACTATTAAGTGGTTATATTTAAGAACTAAAAGTGTCAATATCTGTGAATGGCTGGTTTTATAGGTAGGCAGTAGATCAGATGGGGGCTCAAGAGTATATTTCCCCTTAGTGGAGTTACCTCTCAGAACACGAAAGAGTTTGAATATAACAGTATGGTAGAAGTGTCAAGGTAACTTAGTGAATAAAATACTCCACTTAGAGTCAGAAAGACTTGAGTCCAAATCCCACCTCAGATACTTACAAGCTCCATGACCCTAGGTATATCATTTAACCTGTCTCAGCCTCAGTTTCCTCACCTGTAAGATGGGAGTAATAATAGCACTGATCTCACAAGGCTATTGTGAGGATCAAAAGAGGTAACGTATTTAAAGCACCCTGTATAAATATTAGCTATTTTTGTTATTCAGTGTGTCTCTGGGAACTTAGACCTGTTGATGTGACAGCAGGTTGAAGGAGTGAGCCAAAACCAGATATGTGAAGAAGTCTCATAAACCCAAGTGAGAGAAGCTAAGGTCCCAAAAAAGTTCTACGGAGTGTGTCTGACTTAGAGCCCACTGTAGTAACTAGAACCACCTATAGTAACTCATACCCAGTGTTTCATTTAGAGAGATTACTATTGTTATACCTGGTACATAGGAAAAGCTTAATAAATGCTTATTGGTCAACTACATTAGGAACCCAAGGCCCAAAGAGGTCAAGGGAATTGTTCAAGTTCATATAAGTAGTAAGGGATTGGGATAGGTCTGGCATTCGCATCCCTGGGTTGTAAGCCCAGGACTCTTTCTACTACATGACATTGATTTTCTTTTTCTTCTGTCAGATTGATATTCAGAGGCAATACTGTTTTTCTTGGTATGAATGAGGCTAATGGACGAAAAGGAAGGTTATCAACTGTATATTATTTATAGTATTTGTCAGAGTTCATTATGTGACCTAGGCTATAATGGCTTGTAATGTCTCAGAAACTCGGTTTCCTCATTTGTAAAAAAAGCAGATTGGACTAAATGACCTCTGAGGTTCCTTCTAGTTCTGTGTTTCTATACCAAAAGTCTAAACAGACAAGTCAAACCCTTAATAGATTAAATAGGCTACCTCTTCACATAAACTTAGAGGAAAAAAATTCAAAGCTGGCTGCCTCTAATGCTTCTTTTATCCTGGAACCTCAAGGTATACTGGGACTGAGAAAAAAGCAAAGCAAGTTCAAGTGCGTGGGTTGTTATAGCTGGAATTTTTCCAAATATTGGAACTGTGTTCCAACTTATTCTCTAGAGGGGCTTAACTCCTACACCTTGGGTGTATATGAAAAGGACTCCTTTTGGTCCCCAAAATGGAACCCTAGGGACACATGAGAGATAAGATTGCTCTGTGAGGAGATTGATTCATTCATTCTGGCCATAATCCTCTCTTCTTCGACTGAAACTTCACCAGGGGGAAAAAAGCCCATGCCAAAATCATTTCCTGCTCCAGAAAGGAATATTTTATTTGTAATCTAAGGACCCCAATGAATGTTCTGCATCTAAGAAGAATTCCTAGGGATTCATTCCAATATATATCAAGCTTGATTTCCCAGAACACAGGTGGGACTCTTTCCTCTCTCTCAAGTCCTGTTGTGTTACAACCTACAGGGGAATGGATCAATTCCAAACATGCTCTCTAACTAAAATATCTGCATAACAGGGTTTCCAAGACCCAGCCTAAAGTCTGATGGTTTCTAGAAATATTCAATAAATTCTAGGACAATAACAAAACCAAAATCAAGCAAATTCTTGGAGAGGGTTGTAAGAAAATGGCCTGAATCTTCCATTCGAATCATCGACTTTCTGATGAGCATTGAGAGGGCAAGTCTGTAAGGCACAGTATCTAGGTTGGGTATCCAAAGCTCATCTTATAGCTATTATGTACCTCCTACATTAAGCAACAAAATAGTCCAAGTTCATCTAAGGTGGTATCTACAAGGCAGCTTATATGGAAAAAAAAAAAGCATCAATTCAATCCAACAAAGAATTAAGTGACTACCGTGTTTGAGGCTCTATGCTCAGTTCTGGGGAAATAAATGCAAAAATAAACTAGTTCCTCAAAAAGCTCACATTCTATTGGAGGAAACAATATATTCAGAGATAAGTAAATTTAAAATATACACAAAAGAAAAATAAATTAGTTTGAGAGAGAAAGAGTGCCAATATTTAAGTGAATTAAGAAAGACCTCTTGTAGAAAATGGCCTATGAAGTAAAACTTGAAGAGAAGTCAAGGTATCAAGATGTGGAGGTTGAAAGGGAGAACATTCTGGACATGGGAGATGGACCATGCAAAGGTAAAGGCAAAGTTTAAAGAATAGCCAGTTTGACTAGAACATAGACTGTATTGGGAAATTGGCTTGGACTCACACCACAAATCATCCTACAATGAAGAGGCCCAGAGATTTGTCCAGTGAGGGCTGTGCTATCATGATATAACCCCTGTCCTCTCTCTAAAGCACAGAATTTCTGAACTAAGAAAGAGATCTCAGAGATCCTCTAGTCCTATAGCAGAGGAGTAAATTAAAACCCTGAGTGGGGTAAGAAGGCAACCATATTGAAGTGAATAAGGCACTGGCCTTGAAATATGAAAGAAAGTTCATATTCATACTGTGTAGCTCTAAGCTAGTGATTTCACCCCTCTCTGTGTCTCAGTTTTCTCATCTGTAACAGGAGGTGTTGGATTTAATGACCTTTATAGTTGTTGGACCTAGAATCAGGAAGACCTCTGTTCAAATCCAGCCACAAACACTTTTTAGATATATGACCCTGGGTCAGTCATTTAACCTCTGTCTATTTCAGTTTCCTCATTTATAATAGCACCTACCTCCCAGGATGATGGTGAAGATAAAATGAGAAATTATTTGTGAAGTGTTTTGCAAACATTAAAGTGCTATGTAAATGCTAGTTTTATAATTATTATTTATCATCATCATCATCATTTCTATGATTCTATTATTTGTATATGGTCACACAGTCACTAAGGGACAGAGCTGAAAACAGAAGCCAAGTTTCTTGACTTTGGAGTCAATGGTCCTTCTAATATATCATGCTGATTTTATTCTGCCAACTGAATGTGTCTGGGAAGTACTACCTTTCTTGGTATGGAAAAGGCCATAACTTAAGGGACAATTAAATAATAATTTAATTAAGTTTAATTTATAGTAATGCCAGATTCCAGCCAAGATGATTTGCAATATACCACATGTGCCCTTGTGACATGGCCCTCAAGGCAGTTTCAGTCCAGCAAACATTTGTAACTGTAACTAGGGTGGGGTGCTGAAAACTAGAGTCATTTTATGGTGTTTATAGCCCCTATAATCTTTCAACACCATAGGGAACAACTGAGCTGAGCACATAGTGAGAATAAGATAGAATGCTGATGATGAACTTTCTGGACCATTTTTCTCTCCCTGGCCATGCTTTAGGCATACCTAGTCCAGTCTCCCTTCCTCTTTTGCCCCAGGGAACCAAAACTGTTAATTATCTCTCTGCAAATATTTATTAGTTAACAATAACAACAACAACAAAAAAAACACACCACAAAACTGTTAAGTAGCTTTGGGGAACATATAGTGCTAGGCACTGGGAGAAATAAAACATTTGCATATGACTGAGTTTCTGACCTAGTAGGGCTTCCAATCTGGTAGGGAGATAAGACACAAAAAGGACAACCAGCACTTATAGTCTTTATCCCATAATTTAAAAATTTTATGTGTTTTATATCACTGACTTGCTTTATGTGTGCAAATATTTTTTTCTTCACCTAGATCCTAAACTCCTGAGGTAAAAGGGGCATCCTTTCCATATCTATCATGACACAGAACATATACATATAAACACACACACACACATATGTACATCTTCCTGATGTATGATTTCACATCATGGAAAACTTCCTATGAAGAAATTCCCTCTACCCACACAGATCAGTGACTATTCTGCACTCTGATTCTTAGAGAATTATCTGGAGGCACTGATGGGGTAAGTGATTTGTCTAGGATCTTATGTTTCAGACTCATTTTTTAAGATCAGTATGTTTCAGAGGTAGAACTTTAACCTGGGTCTCTTGAACTTTTCCCATTATGCTCTGATGACTCTCAGAATTTTGCCGGATGTTCAACAGATAGTACTTGCTAAATAAATACTGGTTTGATTTATATGATATGGTAAAAGGCAGTAGATCTCACCACCATCATTGTCTAGTAGAGTACATTGAAAATACTAGGTGCTCAATAAATGTTGAATAAATGAATGAATGAATAAGTGAACATGAATGAGAAGAAGTCATATCAAGCAATGGTTCTTAACCTATGAACTTTGGACTTCTAAGAGTTATTTCAAGATCTTAAAAGTATAAATCTACTTATTCTTTGTTGTATTAAAATCTACTGGAATAAGGTGTATGAGGGATTGTTGAGGTTTAGGTGTGTTGGGTCATGAAATAGAAACAAGTGTGTCCTGCCTGAATGAATTTGACCCAAGCCTTCTTTCGGTCAAAGACAAGGTTTATTAAAACATCCATAGAAGGTGGGTGTGATTCTAAAAATCTGCCATATTGGCCAGACCATGAGATGGTCTATGAATTGACTAGATTCTTAAAGAATCTGAGCCCCTTAAGGAAGGCAAGATGAATCTTACAGTATACAGAAAGACTGTGGGTAGGAACTAGGAGTGGTGGAGTAGTCTGGAGTGACTGGGAGGTAACAAAGGACCTGGGAATGCCAGGGACCTGGACCACATGGCCAAGGGAGAATGAGGTCTAGATAGGATCAAAGGTGGGAAGTAGCCAGGGCTATCTGGAGGCAACAGAGAACTGGAAGATTGGACATAGGCTACAGTGAAAAACCAGTTGAGAGGATTATTGGGATGCCTCAGGCAAATGCCAGAGACTTGACCATATGGGAAAGTTCAAATAGAGTTCAGAGGAAAGTTCAAGGCAGGGTTTACAGGGATCTTAAACAAATGGGACCCAATTCTTTTGGGGTAAGGAGCAAAGGTCTCAGCTCAGACCCTTACTGTCAGGACTAGATCTAAAGTTGAATCTGACATAAATTCAACCAAACCTAATTTCTAAAAAGTTCAGAGGAGAACCAACCACCTCATTAAATGATTCACTATAACAAATAAGCAAACATACCTTCTGTGGACTGAATATATAATGTAATTTAAATATATATATGTAAAACTATTTTTAAATGAATGTAGATACTCTTGTGATTAATAAAATAAAGCCATCTAAAAGGTATCCTGAATTCACAGCAGCTTTTTCACAGGCTCTCAGATTTGAAAGGAACCTCAAAGGCCATGCAGTCCAAACTGTCCCCAAAGAAAGATAAGGATCCCTTTTACAACATACCTGACAAGCCTCTTCTTAAGGTCTTCCAGTGAATCAAAGCTTACTTTTAATGAAAGCCTCACATCCCATTTCTGCATTGCTCTGCTAGTTAGGATTTTTTTCCCCTCAAGTGAATCTTAACTTTTCTTCTTTGACTCCTGTTATACCTAGTTGTACCTTTTGGGGGTAAACAGCAAGCTTGCTTTCTTTCCATATATCAGGTCATCAAATAGGATCATTGATTTAAAGTTGAAAGGGAATTTACAGGCCATCATGTCTGACACTTGAATGCAGCTTTCATGTTCTTCTCCTTGCTAAACACTTCAAGTTCCTAACATCGTCCTTCATGTGGCATGAATGTGAAGCCCTTCACAATTCTGGTTGCCTTTCTCCAGACTATTCCATCTTAACCATGACCTTGTTTAAACAAGGCACCTATAACAGAACACAATATACCAGATGTGGTCTTAAAACAGTAAAGTACAATTTTTTTTTTATTATTCTTTATCTTCTCAATTTAAATACTATTGTGTGTGTGAGTGGGGGGTATTCTGCAAAATTAAAAATGTAATTAAAAAATCAAATTAAATTTTAAAATTAGAAAAAAATTAATTAAAAAAATTTTTACAACGAGCTCCTGTATTTGAGAAGACTCAGAACCGGTATTCTATACAGGACTCTTGCTCAGAGGCAAGTTGGACTAAGTCACCTCTAAGGTCACTTCAAGTGCATGAAAGATTTGCAAAACTAAACACTATTTCAGGTCTAAGGGGAAAGGTCATGAGAGAGGAGGGAAATCAAGTGAATTAAGTTGGTATTTTAAAATTTGATATCCAATGCTAACTAAATTCATAACAAATTTTTTTCACATTTATTTCAATGTGCTTTGTACATAGTTCTCTTGAGCCTCAAAGCAACCTATGGGGATAAATAGGGAAAACTTTCATTCCCATTTTATAGTTGAAGAAACTGAGGTTCCGAGAGGTTAAATGACTTGCCCAAGGTCACAACGATCCCACACTTACAGCTAGTGCTTCTAACTACAAGTCTAATGTTCTTTCAAAAACTCCACAGTAAACGCAAGGCAAAAGCATAAAGATGTAGCAAATTTTTGAGTGACTGATAAAAAAAAATTGTAATGTCATCAAGACAACTTTTCATTTGTTTCGTAGTAATTGGTGTAGAGAGGCAGTGTATTATAGTGAATAGATAGCTAATCTTGAAGTCAGAAAGACAGACAGAGAGACACAGAGAGAGAGAGAGAGATGATGATGATGATGATGATGATGATGATGATGATGATGATGATGATGATGGATGGGTAAATAGATGATAAATAGATTATAGATAAATTGATAGATGATAGATGATGGATAGATAGATAGATAGATAGATAGATAGATAGATAGATGGATGGACA
>CM053585.1:123257343-123283365 GCA_028646515.1 Pseudochirops corinnae | reverse complement strand
CCTCCCACTTCTATGATCTCTTTGGGATACAACCCTAGAAGTGGTATTACTGGGTCAAAGGGTATGCAATTATTTATGGCCCTTTGGGCATAGTTCCAGATTGCTCTCCAGAATAGTTGGATCAGTTCACAACTCCACCAACAATGCATTAGTGTTCCAATTTTTCCACATCCTTTCCAGTATTTGTCCTTTTCCTGTTTTGTCATCTTAGCCAATCTGACTGCTGAGATGTGGTACCTCAAAGTTGTTTTGATTCGCATTTCTCAAATCAATAGTGATTTAGAGCATTTTTTCATATGCTTATAGATATCTTTAATTTCTACCTCTGAAAATTGCCTGTTCATATCCTTTGACCATTTATCAGTTGGGAAATGACTTATATTCTTATAGATTTGACTTGATTCCCTGTATATTTTAGAAATGAGGCCTTCATCAGAGATACTGGTTGTAAAAATTCTTTCCCTATTTCCCACTTCCCTCTCAATCTTGGTTACATTGGCTTTCTTTGTACAGAAACTTTTCAATTAAATGTAATCAAGATTATCCATTTTGCATTTTATAATGCTCTCTAACTCTTCTTTGGTCATAAAGTCTTCCCTACTCCATAAATCTGAATGGCTAAACAAGTTGTGGTATATGAATGTAATGGAATACTATTGTGCTATAAGAAATGAGGAGCAGGTGGATTTCATATTTACCTGGAAAGGCTTATACAAAGTGATGCTAAGTGAGAACAGCAGAACCAGAAATTTGTACACAGTGACAGACACAACATATGTGTGACAACCAACTTTGATAAACTGAACTCTTTTCAGCAACTCAAGGTTTCAAGACAACTCTAAAAGTCCCAGAATGGAAGGTGATGCCTACATTCAGAGAAAGATCCAGAAAGAACAGAGTTCAAATGGAGACTGAAGCAAACTACATGCTCTCTTTCTTTTCCATGTTTGGTTTTGTTTCCTCTTTCCCATTATTCATTCCATCAGTTACAACCCTTCTATGCAATCTGACTAATGTGCAATGTGAAAGTATTTGCAGATCCTATTCTTGACTGCATGCCACCATGGGGGCGGGGGAGGGAAGGGGGAAGAGGGAGGGGAGAAAATTTGAAACTCAAGGGATTGTGGAACTGAATCTTGTAAGCTAAAAGTAAATAAACAAATCAATTTTAAAGAAATATTACAAAGATAAAGATTTAATCCCTGGCCTTATGAAGCATGTACACACCTTAAAACAACAACAAAAACCCTTGATGCTGGTGTATCACCAAGGCAATATTTATAGCACCAATGATGACTATGAATATGCTGACATAGTTCTGAATTGCAAGATAGAACACTCTCCATACAGAAGACAGAAGCAAAACATTTATTCAGACACCAGAAAGACATATCCCAACACCAGAAAACTAAATCGATCATAACAACAAAGAAGTTAATATACCTTATCATTGCAGGAAACAACATCATCTCAAAGCCTTCCCCCTGCTTGGGCCTTTCCACAAGCACTCATAGTCCTAGCTGTCTGCTTGGCTGAGTCTTCTCCTCCCTCTGTTCTAACTGCTCTAACTCCCAGCTTCCTCTGGGCTCTGCTCCACCCTTCCTGCTCCACCTCTTAAGCAAACTCCTCCCACCACAGGCTCATGTGATTACATTTAGCCTATTAAGGGGCAGGGAAGATCTTCAAATTCCCATTACCATTACAGCTGGGTAAGATAGACAAAAGCTAGGTTGAAATACAAAGGGCCTAAGAAAAATTTAGAAAAGAGGAAACTTATAGGCAGGAAGATCAAGGAAAAGGCTCACCCAGTATGAATCTTAAGGGGAAAAGACTTTAGATGAAAAGGTAGTAGCATATTCCAGGCATGGGGGGGGGAGACCCACTGCTTAGAGGAACAGATGGATTTCTTAGAGGAAGATGCTTAGAGGAAGGAGAGAGCGGAGAGAGTTTGGAAAACATCTCCAAGTCCTATCTAGCTGGAATATAGTTGTCTAAAACTACTAATGTAAACAAAATGGAACAGCAGTAATAAGCAACTCCAAATAAAGTATGAAATGAAATAACTTCCAAAGAAACCACATGAAAAGTAGGAAAAATTAGGAGAGGTGCTATGGCATAGTAAATAGGGAGCTGACCTTGGAGCCAGGATGATTTGGGTATTGTATCCTGCCTCTGCCACATACAGGCTCTAGTCAAGCCAATGTCTCTCACTGTTCTAGATGTCTTCTAAGTCTATAAATTGCAGAGAAGATGCATTTTGGAACAGGGAGAGAGAATGTCCTCATGTGGGAAGTCTCTATATTTGACCATTAAACTCAGGGGTTCAGTTCCTATCTGATTGCTCTGATTAATATAAAAACATTCATTGACAATTGTTGTCTTGTGCATAAAACAAAATTGGAAGCCATTTGAGCAGAGGGAAAGGATGAATTATAGAGATGTTGTAGAGGTATGGATGGCCAGATTTACAAAAATTCTGTACCTAGGAGTCCTTGAGGGTTGTGTGAGGCATTGAAAGTTTAATGGATTTGCCTAAATACTCATCTAGGGGGCAGCCAATGGCTCACTGGATAAAGTCCTGGGCCTGGAGACAGGAAAAACAGTTCAAATCCAAGCTCAGATACTTTCTAACTGTGTGACCCTGGGCAATCACTTAACCTCTTTCTATCTGACAAAATGGATCCACTAGAGAAGGAAATGGCCAACCACTCCAGTATTTTTGCCAAGAAAACCCCAAATGGCATCACAAAGGGTTGGACACGACTGAACAATCGAACAACAAGATCAACATAACCAACTTGTATTATATACAGGACTTAAACTCAAGTAGATACGAGCATCAACAACAATGACAACATTACTAATAAGAACAACAATATGTAGAATTTGACACATGGTATCTTATATTTGGTCTTCCTGATTCTGAGTCTTAGTTTCCCCTCTCTCCTTCATGACAAGTGACTTCTCATTCCTTGGGTTTCTAAAATCTGATTTCAGCGGTTTAATACTCTAAAGAAAATATTCTCTCAGAGCTCACCAATGGTCTTCTAATCAAGAAATTCAATGGCATGTCCTCAATTGTCATTTTATGAGATTTCTATTTAGTATGTGATCACTCTCTCTTTATTAGCTTCTGTGACACTACCCTGAATTCTCTTCTTAACTCTGAGGTCCCTTCTCTCTTTTTCACTGGTTTTCCTCCCTTCCATCTTCCTTCTACACTCCATCTTTAGTCCTCAAAAAGTATTCACTTAGGTATCTATTGATTCTTCACTTGGAGCTAATCCCTTCCCATGGAACATATAGAAGGTAAGTTCACAGAATATGGTCTAATTTGCCTATCCTTATTATAATTATTTTACAGGTGAGGAGACTGAGACAGCATTCAAGATACAATTATTGTCCCTGGGCAGTATTTCTCAAACTGAGTTCGAAAAAACTAAAATGTTCCATGAAAAAATAAATTACCATTTTGGATAGAGACAGACAATAAAATCATAAGCTTTACTGCCTGTGACATCCATGCAGTATATACATGCTTTCAGGAGATAAAAGCTAATGCCTAACTTTTATATAGCACTTACTATGTGCCAGACTATGCTAAGCACTTTACAATTATTATGTCATTCGATCCTCGTAACCACCCTGGGAGGTAGGTGCTATTATTATTCTCATTTTACAGATGAGAAAATGATGCAAATAAAAGTTAAGTGATTTACCCAAAGTCACATAGGTAGGAAGTATATGAGGCTATATTTGAACTCAGATCTTTCTGACTCAGGCCCAGCACTCTATCCACTATCTGGATGCCTCTATAAGGAACTCCCGCCATATAGGAGATAAGGAAGACCATCAAATATTGGTAAAAAGCAACCATATGATGGAAAAAATGCCTTCTTGTTATCCTAGAATTAATCACCAAAAGCACCCCCAATACATGTTGTATAATCAATAGATCTTCAGGCTGTCTCAGAAGGGTACACATGTAATAATCACTGTCGATTCATACTCTTAGATTGAGGCTCTGTTCTTTCTGTTATAAAATTTTTCTACCAAAACTCATAAGTAATTAGGCAAAATGCTAAGTTTGAAACAACAATGAACTAAAATTGCTAATACTGACAATGAAATAAACATCCACAAATGTAAATACAGTGCTGAATCCCAAATGAGAAAGATGCAAAAAAAAAAAAACAACAAATATGGAAATAGCCCTCTCCAATCTGATTTGGAGTCTAGTGTGTCTCATACATATGTGGGAGAGTATGTGACCACCTTTGAACTGATGATCTCATAGTTTTGGAAAAATTACAAAAGCATTTGCAGATAAAACATCACAAATTTAACAAAAAAAATCTCTAGTTTGTCAAGTAAAAGACAAAAATTGTGATGCTTCATCTGCAAATGAATTTGTAATTTTTTTCAAAACCACGAGTGATCAATTGAAATGTGGTCACATGCTCTTCCTAAATATGTATCAGAAGCACTAGAATCCAACTCAGAGTACCTGAATGAGAAACTCTTGCATAATCCAATCTCAGGTTGAGAAAGAAGTAAAATAGGATATTATTAGAAATCTCTACTTTTGGTTTAAGATCTCTGTTACTGTTGTGTTTTGGTTGCACCATAAGTAGCATTTCCTGGTGTCCAAGTTTCAACATATTTGTATGGAGCAATTCTCTTTCTGCTTTTCTTTCACTTTAAGATTTTCAAACGGCTCTTATAAGTGATGCTGATAGTGATTTCTTCAATATGGTTGTCCCTTGAATGTTACGAAGTTGTTAGAATGCTAAGTTTAGATCTGTTCCATGAAGCAGTAGCATTTGACCAGTTCTTCATCTGTATTCCAATTCCCTCCCCCCGCCCTCCCAGTACTTGGCAAATAGAGTGACTGGATTCAAAGTGAGCTCTCTGATTTCTTTCATAAGCTACAGAACTCAGCTTCATAATTGAGGCCCAGGCTGCTCAAGCTGGAAATGGATGGCACTTTTATTACTGATTACTGTCAACCATTTTCTATGAAACATGAATAAATGAATGAATGAAAATAACATTAATTGAGCATTTAGTATGGGCCAAGCAATGGGCTAAGCACTGGGGATACAAACACAAAAGCCAAGATGGTGTATTATAAAAGAAGGAGGCAACAAAATAAACATGTATGAACACATAATATACACATAGATGTATTTGTGTGTAAATATATGTTACATGTATATGAGGGAAGAGAGAGAGTTTAGAACTGAGGATAAACAGAATAAGAGGACAGGTTTGGGAGTCATCCACATAGCTGATGTTCATTGCATCCACAACACTATCTATCCATCTCATCCTCTGTGGTCCTATTCTCTTTTGCTTTCAATCCTTTCTAACATCAGGGTCTTTTCCAATGAGTCTTTTCATTCATTTTCCAATGAGTGTGATCAAAGTATTTAAACTTCAGCTTCAGTATTTGTCCTACAATAAGTATTCTGAATTAATTTCTTTAAGTATTGACTTATTTGATCTCTTTGTTATTCAAGGCACTCTCAAAAGTCTTCTCCAGTACACAATTTGAAAGCAGTGATTCTGTGGCACTCAGTTTTCCTTGCAGTCTCACTCTCTAAGCCATACATTACTACTGGAAAAACCACAGCTTTGACCATAAGGACTTTTGTCAGCAAGGCAATGTGTTTCTGTTTTTTGGCATGTTGTACAGATTTGCCATAGCTTTCCTTCCAAGGAGTAAGTCTTTTAATATCATGGCTGTAGTCACTGTCTATGGTCATTTTGTACCCAAGAATATAAAATCTGACACTATTTCCATTTGTTTCCTCTATTTGCCATGAAGTGATGGGACCAGTCTCCATGATCTTAGTTTTGGGGTTGTTGTTTTTTTTTTTTTTGGTTTGGGTTTTTTTTTTAAAGTAGTGTTAAGTAAGTTTAAAGCCAGTTTTATATGCTCCTCTTTCACCCTCATCAAGAAACTTCTTAGTTCTTCTTCAGTTTCTGTCATCAAAATGGTATCATCTACGTAGCTGCAATGGTTGATATTTCTCCCAGCAACCTTAATTCTGGTTTTTGATTCATCTAGCTTAACATTTCCCATGATGTACTTTGCATATAAGTTAAATAAATAAGATGGCAATATACAGCCCTGTCACACTCCTTTTCCAATCTTAAACCAATCATTTGTTCAATGTTCACTTCTAACTGATGCTTCCTGAATTGCATACAGGTTCAAGACTTTAGTGTGATTAATGAAGGAGAAATAGATGTGTTTTTTTTTCTAGAATTCCATTGTTTTCTCCATAATCTAGTAAATGTTGGCAATTTGGGCTCTAGTTCTTCTGCATCTTTGAAAACTAGACAACTCTTCTGATACTTCTTGGTTCACATATTGCTGAAGCCTAGCTTGCAAAATTTTAAGCATAACCTTGCTCGCATGTGAAATGAGCACAACCGTTCAGTAATTTGAACATTCTTTGGCATTTCAATTCTTTAGGATGGGGACGTAAATTTATCTTTTCTAATATGGTGGCCACTGTTGGGTTTTCCAAATGTGTAAGTATATTGAGTACAGCACTTTAGCAACATTATCTTTTACCATTTCAAATAGTTCTGCAAAACTTCCTTCACCTCTACCTCACTTTAATTAGCTTTATTATTAGAAATGCTTCCTATGGCCCACTTGACTTCATTCTCCAGGATATATGGCTCTAGATCAGTAACTACACCAATGTAGTTATAAGTGAGTTTAAGGTGTTTCTTCTATAGTTCTTTTGAGTATTCTTGACACCTTTTCTTAATCTCTTCTGCTTCTGTTACACATTATTTTTGTCTTTTATTGTGGACATTTTTGCATGAAACTTTCTCTTGACATTTCTAATTTTCTTGAAGATATCTTTAGTCTTTCCCATTCTATTATTCTCTTGTATTTCTTTGCATTGCTCATTTAAGAAAACCTTCTTATGTCCCTTGCTATTCTCTAGAATTCTGCATTCAGTTGGATATATCTTTCTCTTTCTCCTTTACCTTTCACTTTTCTTCTTTCCTCAGTTATTTGTAAAACTCTATCAGATTGCCATTTTGCTTTCTTGCTCTTCTTTTTCTTTGGTACTTTTTTTTTGTTACTACTTCCCATAAGACATCAGTGGTCATAACAATAGAGCTGTTTGGGGGCTTTGTTATTATTATTCTGGATTCACATTCATCTCTTGTATTCCAAATGTACCTATCCATTCAACTTTCCTAAATGAAAGAAACAACTATATAAAGGGTGGTAACATTAACTGCCTGTACTGGGCCTTTAAAATTATACAAATGTAGAGATTCAAGGGTATTATTCCAACCTGCTATTCCAGATCTTCACTCTCTGGCTCTCTGCTAATAAAAAAAATTCAACTCTTTTGAAAGAATGCTGTGGTATACTAGAGAGAACATTGGATAGAGAGTTAGGTTCTTGTTCCAGATCTATGACCTTGTGAGTGACCCTGAGAGAGTCAGCCACTAAGGCCCTCAATATGCACTTCTAGAAGATAAATAAGCCGACCCAAATGATATCAAAGGCACAAACTCTCTCTAATATTTAGGATATAGAAGGAGGAAGAAGAGCCAGTGGAGAAGTCATAGAAAGAGAAGACAGAGGTAGGAGAAGAACAAGGAGGGGAGGGCTATCATGTGAGGAACTCAAGAGGGAGATTCTAGTGCATCAAACACTGGGGACCTTTCCTTGTTGAAGCCAGATGAAGGGGTTCCCCAGAATATACCCAGGAACAGGAGAGATATGTACACAGATGTTGAAACAATAAGGAATCTGACCTGAGCTTACTTTCTTCCCTTGCATTACATACTCAGCACTGTTGCCATGTAACTGCATCCTGGACTGAGGGCAATGATGAGAATGATGCTCTTCGGTTGAACTAGGGAGAAGTCCATGAACAACAGGACTCAAGAGTCCTGTGCTTCCTTATGTACATTTCTGTCATATCATGGGAACATTCTTTTAGTTGGCATAGAGACATGGGCAATGGAGAACAGGGATTTTTGGATGCAATGTATTCCCATTTTTATTGTGAAAGCCATGAGTAAGAGTTCTCTGGGAGTTGTGCAGAAGCCATTGGACTTGCCCAGTGAGGCATTATGGCCCCCATCTGCCCTGGGAGCAACTCAGTCCTGCCAATCCTCAAACTTTTGGTTTACTTAATAGAAACCATGTATCCTCTTACTCATGGGGCTACTGCCTTTATGATACTGGCCTTTGCAGGCTCTTGTTTTTAATATATGCCAAGAATGGTTTCCAAGTGAAATAAATTTAATTCACATCTTGCTGGTTTGGCCATGAAGCAATCTAGTTTTTGCTCAGCAGGGCCAGCTGCTGCCTAGAGGACAAAAATGGTTCATGTTGAAGGCTCAGCTGAGATATTGTACAGACGCCACTGGTAAGTCTTTACTAATTAATTAAATGTGCTGGCATTTCTGACTAGTCATTGGTAAGACCGTGCTTGGAATTAATGCTCAGGCCCTGAGTAAAAACCAGCTAGTAAGAATAATCAAAAGAGACATGGAATTCAAAGAAAGAGAAATATTCCAGACATTTTTCAGTCTTGGCCAAAGAAAAAGAGGAACTATTCAACAGCTCAAACAAATGGAGGCAAAGGTGAATTTCACTCAGAGGACATAAGAGTTTGGTCTTGAATTCATTGGTGTATGTTAATGTATAAAAGTTTATAATTCAATGTAACACTTATTTAGCCTCTACTGTATACACAGAACTCTACATGTTGCAAAGGGAAATACAAACTTTAAGTAAGACACAATTCCTGCCCTCAAGGAGATTATTCTGGGAGATGTCACGTGTACCAATAACCATAATGCAAGATCATTATGTGTAAAAGAGACACAAACAAGGCCAAGGAGAGAGACACTATCCTAAGCATAAGGAACAATAATAGCAAAGGAACAGAGGCAGAAAAGTATGGAATGCACATAGGGAAGAGAGAGCAGACCAATTGTGCTAGAATGGAAAAGATCTGGAAGAGTAGAATATGAGATAAAGTTGGAAACTTAAAGTAGTTCCAGACTGTAGAGGGTCTTGATATTAAGCTACAGAGTTTACACTTTACACTATGGGCAATAGGGAGCCACTGAAAGGTTTTGAGTAAAGGAGTGGCATACCAAAAAAATTCACAATAAGGAAAATTAGTTTTACAATGGAATGAAGATGATACTGGAGAGGACAAGGGGTAAAAGCACACATTTAGGGTTAGACTGTTAAGAAGCTTTTGAAGTAGTTTCAATCAGTTTTAATAGTGAGCTGTCCTCATTTCATTTCAGGTAAAAGAGAAGAATGGTTCAGAAAGGTATTAAGAATAAATAGGGCTTGGAAACTACAAAAAGGACAATAGCAAGGTCTTTAATCATGGTGAAAACCATCACATGGACAGTTGCACACGAAGGTTTGCACTTAGGAGAGAAGTCAGGGATGAATTCATAGATTTGAGAGTCATTTTATATTATTATATATGTTACACACATAGAGCACAATCTAGTACTATACACAGATATTGTATACATATGTATATAATACATATAAGCCCAATACATTATCAGATGAATTGATATAGTATATAATATGCAATTTAAAATACATTATATATTAACACATATAATGTTATGTACAAATAACAATGTATATAATATGTATTTATTTGTCATATAGTCTACACTTTCATATACTAATATAATAATTCATATTTGGATTACAGGGAGGTAACAATTGAAGTTCTAAAATGAGATTGTTAAGGAAAAATATTTTAAAAAAAAATAAAAGAAAATGGGGCTAAGGTCAGAGCTTTAGGAAGGTCCAAACTGAAAGGCCCAGAAAAGGACGACATTAAGAAAGATCAAGTGTGCATGACTAGGTGGGGTGACAGTTGTCTAACTACCATTACACTCTGTCCCACCCCAATATGGCTGCAGCACTGTGATCAGTTCCCAGAAATACATTTTAGAAGTTGAAGAACATCCAAAGGAAGGTGACAAGGATAGTGAGAGGCCTCAATATTATTTCATATCAGCAATAGAGAATGTTTAGTCTAAAGAAAAGAAGATTCTAAGGGGACCTGATAGCTTTCAACACCTGAAAAGTTTTTTCCTATAAGATGTATTAGACATGCCTTACTTGGACCCAAAGGTCAAAATCAGGTGAAAGTTACAAGAAGTATATTTAGACTTAGTGTCAGGAGATAATACCCCAACAACAAGAGCCAGCCTAAACTGGAATGGGCTGCTTCAGGTCATGACCCCCCTATTAGGAGATTTGGGACACAGACTGGATGACCCTTACAAGAAATGTCATCGATGGAGTTCTTTTTTTGGTTATGATTTGGACTACATAGCTTCCAACTCTGAGATTAGATGATACTGAGAAATGCTGAAGATTAGATTTCAACTCAATATAAAGAAGAATTCCTCAATAATTAGAGCTGTCCAAAAATTGAATCAACTTCCTCATTAAAGAGTTCCCTATCACAAAACTTATCCAAACAGAGGCTCAAGACCACTTGTTAAATAACCTCTGGGGCCCTTCTAGTTGTAAGCTTTTGTGACTTGGGAAACACAGAGAATTGCCTAAGTTTGTGACCCTAAAGACCTCCAGGATCTATGACACTCTCATTTTGAGAATGATATCAGCCATTTGCAGGCCCAGTTTAAGTGTTAGCCTACAAAGACATCCACCCCTGCCCCTATTCAGTCTGAGAAAAAAAAGCTAAAAAAAAAAAAAACCAAAACAAAACAAAACAAAAAAAAACCAGGGACTATAACATTATTTTGCAATGGGAAATTCCAGGCATTCTTCAAAATACAAGACAAATCATCTAAAAAAAAATTTTGGAGAGAATAAGAATGTTACGTCCAAAACACATGTTAATTTTCAGAAGAAACTTACACGGCAGATACATGAGCAGCCTCATTCTCATTTGAACTTCTAATAAAATTTCAGAAACTAGAAACTTAAAAATGGTCGATGTATATTCTAAAAACAGACTACCACAACCTCATTTGGTATGAAGGCTGCAGTCTTCTTAATCCCTTAGAAAATTGTAAAAGGAAAAAAATATGTATGTCTAAAATTTCTGTAGAGTCTAAAATGAGACCTCATTAAAAAAGAAATCAGTATGATTATATTAGCTTTCTTTTAGATCCAATAGGTAGAAATAGAACCCACCACCCTCAAAACATTCCATGTTTTCACTCTACTCCTCCTTCAAATGTTCTTTCCTCATTCTCTCCTTTTTTCTTATCAGCTCTATCACTTTCTTTCATTTTCTTTTCCTTATCCTTTGTTTCTTCTCTTTATGATATTCATTCTTTATGATTTTGCTATCATAAATTACACATTTTTTCTTTTTAAATAATATTTTTCCAAGTACATGTAAAAACCATTTATAACATTTGTTTGTTTGTTTTTTTAATTTTGAGTTCCTAATTCTATCCCTCCCACCCTACCCTTCCCCCTCTCTGAGATAGTAAGAAATCTGATATAGGTTATACATGTATAATCATGCTAAACACTTTTGCATTAGTTATTTTGTGCAAGAGGACAGGGAAGAAAGAGAGAAAGAAAAAAGAAAGAAAGAAAGAAAGAAAGAAAGAAAGAAAGAAAGAAAGAAAGAAAGGGAGGAAAGGAGGAAGGAAGGAAGGAAGGAAGGAAGGAAGGAAGGAAGGATATAGCTATCGCAATATTTTTTAAAATAATTATCAGACAATTCTGAAATCTATACACAGTTATAGGAGTGTGTGGATTCCAGGTTAAGATCCTTAGTTTAGACTCTTATACCCAGCTGGACTGTTATCCCACAGAACTCAACTCTCAACCATTAATCCTTTTATCTTGACATTCATTACAAATGGACATTGAGCTGACTAAAAATTGAATAGGAGGAGGGCAGATTTGGGAAATGGAAAGTTCTTCTTGTGACCTTAAGTTCTCCCCTAAAACAAAAGTCCAACCTTTTAATACCAATATTCTTCAAATAATATTATATGATGGTAAGCAGGAAAAAAAAAAATTAGTCTCCAAAAATTGAAAAAATAAAATAAAGTTTGAGGTGTCCCAAAAGCAACCAAGAGTCACATGGCCAGGATTAGCAGGCAACAACACATTACAATGAATGTGAAAATGAAGGCATACAAAGGATGTCATCAAATAAAGGTTTTGTTTTGGTTTTTTGGGGGGTGGAGGTTGGGAAAGACTGTTCACCTAGCTAAAGCAAGCAACGTCTAATAAGAAGACAGTTTGCATATGCTAGAACACTAAATGCATCTAAATTTCAGGATAATGCAAAGAAGGTCTGCAGTATATTGATGGAACTACTTACGATGAACTTTTGGAAGGTATGCTTGAATCACACAAGTTAGATGGGGCAAATGGCTTATTATCTTCATTGGTAAAAAAAAAAAATTACGAAAGATATGAGACAATAAAGGATAAATATAAAAGCATTGCAGAATTCCAGTAAGAACCAGTTCAAGAGTGGAAAACCTCTGAATGAGCCAAGCTTGTCAAAGAAAGCTAAAGAAAGTAAAAAGATTTTCTTAGTTTTGTTTTGTTTTTCAAAGTTTTGAGTTCCTAATTCTATCCCTTCCACCCTACCTATGCAAGGAAAGAAGAGGAGCAAACAACAGGAAAATTGCTTGAGGTAGAAGGGTCAGAGATAATCAATGAGAGAGGAAACAAATCTGCTTAATTTTAATTTTACTTCTTCATTTTTTATGCCAAGAAGGGTGATCATCATACAGGAAATTCAAGATAAATATGTTTAATAAGAAGCTGGAAAGTAAAGGGATCGTGAGAGAACAGCTAGCTGACCTGGAAGAGTTTATAGATGATCCAGACAAAGTATGTCTTCAGGTGCTGAAAGCACTCATAGATGTAATTGAGGGTTGAAACAACATCCATGAATTTTGAAAAAATCAATGAGGAAAGAGGAAATACTCTAGGACTGAAGAAAAACAAATGTCATCTCAATTTTCTTTTTTTTTCAATTTTATTTTTATTTGTGTGAATTAGCTCTTTTCTACTGCTCCTCCCCAACTAAACACGCATAGCCTAGCAAAAAACAGATGCCCACATTGCCCATGTCCAAATATACACATCTCATCCTGGATTTTAAGTCTATCACCTCTTTGGAGGGAGGTGAATGGCATGGTTCATCTTCAGTCCTGAGCATTCTTGGTTTATTGTTGCATTAAACAGAGTTCTAATCTTTCAAAGTCGGTTTTCTCAATAATGTTATCTTTGTGCAAACTGTTCCCCCAATTCCATTCACTTCACTTTGTATCAGATAATAGAAATTTTCCTAATTTCCTCTGAAAATATTTTGTAATTTTTCTATGGTATAATCATACTCCATTACATTCATATACCATAATTTGGCCATTCCCCAATACATGAGCACCCTCTTTATTTCCAAATTTGGGCTATTATGAAAGCAGTTGTTACAAAAAAAATTTGTATACATGGGGCCACCTCTTTCTTTGATCTTATGCAAGGATAGATTTAATAGTGATATAATTAGATTAAAGGACATTCAACCAAAATTTTTTTAAAAGAGAGAGAGGGAAAGGAGTTACACAAATTCTTTGTCTCTAACTTTGATTTTAATTTCTGACAAAATTTTAGAATGTAATGTCATTGAACGTTTAGAAAAATACAGCAGTTATCATAAAGAGTCAGCCTCATCATGATCAGGTCATGCCAAACTTACCTTATTTTATTTGGCTGGGCTTGAGGAGGCAGGATTACTAAACTGGTAGATCAGGAAAATGCTGGATGTAAAGTTTACTTCAATCAGAAATGTCGCACACACAGCCCATGAGCTGCATGTAGCCTACAATAGTCTTGAGCAGGTCCAAATCAGATTAAAATGTAATTGGGAAAATTAAACAAAATAAATAACAAAAACAACAAAATGTAGATAATTTAACATTTTTAACTGTCAATATGCAGTTCACAGGTATCCTTATGTATGGATCAGTGGCCCCTGTTTCTGTTTGAGTTTGATACCACCACTGGATTACATGATAACAAAATTAACTGGATTAAGAAATACTCAATTGGTCCAGCCAAAAGTGTAGCCTTCAGTATTTGTGCATCATTTTGGAAGAAAATCTCCAATAGAGTTCTCCAGGATCTGTGCTTGGCCCTCTACTGCTTAACACTTTTATAAATGACTTAGGTAAAGATATAATTGTCATGTTTCTCTAATTTTCAAATGATGAAAGTTGGGAGGAAGAGCTAAACCACAGGATAGTAGTAAGGGTTCAAATAAGACTTCATAAGCCAGAATATTAGTTAAGATTGAATGAGATGAAGTTTTATGCCAATAAATGTAAAACCTTGTGTTTGGGTTGAGAATATTAAATTCATAAGTGCAAAATAATAGAGGTATAATAACTATAGTTCTCCAGACAAGGAAAGAAAAACAACTAGGAGTTTTAATAAACTGTACACTCAGTATCAGTCAGTAATGTGATATAGCAGTCAAAGAAGCAAATACAGACTTTGAATGAGTGTTATTTAGACTGTTATAAATATCCAAATTAACTATAAAGGTGCAATGTTAATGGAATTTAAGATCTTCCCCACCCATTAATAGGCCTCACATGGATCCCATTAAGGGATACTTGCTTAGGGGAAGCTTGTTTGTAGGAAGTCTTTCACACCTTTTGCTAATTTCTAATTAGGCTCTGAGTCAAGAGGGTTGTAATGCCTTCCGACTCTGAGAAGTGCATATATACTCAGAGTATTTTGCTTTGGGGGCTTGCTCATGAGAAGGATCTTGTGATTCCCTGGTCGAGATTCTGAGTGGCCATATGTTCAGCATTCACTGACTGCTCATATGTAAAGGCTCTCTCAATCCAGGGATGTATGTAAAGTGTATAGTTGACTCAGGCAGTCAGGGCCCTGTCTGTTGGTCTTTATTTTTTCTCTTGTATTTTCTTTGTATCTTCTCTGAAGTTCAGAGTGCTAACTTTTGCCCTGAACTAATGAATGTAATTTTAAAAGATTCTTGATCCCTTAAATAGCTATCTTCCCTAGTAAAGCTGATCTAAGAACCTGTGCTAGCAACTATCCTGGGTATGCCAGTGTGGTTGCCACTACAAAAGGACATATGAAGAAAGATGCTATCTGCATACAGAAAAGGAACTGATAAATAGAAATCTGTATACAATAATTTTACATATATAGAGAGCATTCAGAAATAAGATCATGATAGACCTGCTGTACCTTATCCTTACCAGGCAACATCTAGAGTGTCCAACTCAGTTCCAGAAGCCATAATCTGGGAAGGACATTAATGATAATGTCCCCAGTAGGACAACCTCATGGTGAAAAACCTTGAATTCATGCCTTATGAAGACTGGTTGAAACCATTAGATAGACTTCAAATTGAATGGATTGCTTTGAGGATTTGTTAGTTTCCCCTAACTGCCGTCCTTCAAGCAAAGATTTAGATAACTATTTTGGGGGTTGAAAGACTTCTTTTGGAGGATGTCAGTGGTGCTAGTCCCCCTAAGGTTCTCTCCAACTCTCAGATTCTGTGGTTCTATGATTCTGTAATACTAAGGCAGGAAGAAGAGAATGATGGTCCTTGAGCATCCAGTAGCCCTAAGACTTATTGAAGTCATTCTCTGGTTTATAATGGGGGACACTCTTGCCCAATACTTCTAGACTTTGAGAACAGAAACTCAGGCCTTTGGATGACCTTCCCCATTTTCTTACAAGTGTAAGCTATACCTGCTGGCACCATGACTAAGAGAAGAGACAGGTCTGCATTTGCACTGACACTGTTGGCATAGCAAGGTAAGGGTATCGTATACCTTGGGATTTAAGTAGAAGTATGAACAATGACTCCAACCAGAGGTAAATTAAACTGGCCTAACTTTGTTGGCCTTAGTCACATTTGCTTGTTTGCATGATAAGTATTATACTCACATAAGCCTCCTTAAAAGGGCATGACTATATTGTCTACGCTTCCTGGGAAATTTCTGTGATGTGTACCCATTTGGACATCTCTCCCCTCTTTTGCTGAATCAATAAGAAAATAGGCAGAAGAAGATAGCCAAGTTGTGTCTACATTCTCTTCCTTGAGAATTGCATATACTATAGTTAGTACTCTTTGGTCCCTTCCCTGTTTAAAGATGGTTTGTTTTCTAGACAGGTGATGCTGTGATGATAAGGCCACTCAAAGAGGAGAACCCCACTGCATTTCTAGTACTGTGCTTGTTCTAAACCTCTTCTGTATTACTACATAAACATTAAGAGCCCAAGACAGCAATAATCTCTGGGCAGACCCATCACCCTTTCTTTCCCCTTAGGTATTGACTGTAATATTCCTCTTAGCATTATTCATAGGAAATTATCATTCATAATTTCCTGTCACTTTTAAGAATACGTATTTTAAAAGATCCTGTCCTTCAATGCCAAGAAGTTTTAAAATAACCACAAGTATTTTGTGGTACACTCAATCATTCATCACCATCCCAGAGTCCTTACCCTAGTCTACTGTTGCTCCAGACCACCTCTTTTGCAACAGGGACCTTAGCTCATCTTGTGTTATTTATATCTGAAAGTAGCTATGTAAAAGGAAAGATTTAGAGAAAGCCAGCTCATTTCTAACTATGACTGCTTTGCCAAGATCTATACAGTCAATATTCAGTGTCTTCTTCTTGCTGACCACAGACAAGAGACATACTCATGCAAAAATAAGCCACAAGCAGACAAATTGTGCCATTACATGGAAAGTCCTGTAACAGTGAGGGGATCCCTTTCTTTTGTAAAATACTACAAATGCTGACCCATTTTGGAGCTGTTGTTCCTCAGGAAATGCATCAGGAGTGAAGCCATGACACAAATCCATGGTGGAAAAATTCATCAGTATTTATGTGTATTAATAACTGTAATGATTATAGATCAAAAAAATCCTTATAAGCCCAGGTCATTGACTGATTCATCAAATAAAAGTTTTCTTCGGCAAAAGGAGCAAAGTCCAGCCCAGAAAGAGTGAAACTTATTATCATCAAGGAATATTTTAGAATAATAAAGGCCTATACCCATATGTATAAGGATTTGGTCTCAAGATAATCTAAATGCAAATCCCAATACTAGTGCTTACTAACTATGTAACATTAACCTCATTAAACCTCAGTTTCCTCATTCAAAGGATAATAACAATTAGATTATCCACCTCAGTTTAAAATAATATGTATATGAAACTCTTTTCAAACTATAAAACACTATGTAAAATATTAGGTATTATTATCATTAACAGGTTCCACAAAAACAGCACTTTAGGTGGAAGAACATTTACAAAGCAGTTAGTTCTCTATGAACAATGTTGTACATAAGATATACATTCCTGTACAGTCAGAATTCAGATAAAAACTTTAAAGTCAGTCTTTACAAAGGCCTGACTCTATGACAGGAAACCATGAGAAATGGACCCCCAAGTCCTCAAAGGAACCCTTGAGCTTAGGAGCTCAGAGAGACAAAAGAGGAGAGCTCAAGATTTCCCCTGGATGGCATAAAACCTTGTACATGAAGCCTTACTTACTCTTTCTCCCAGAGCACTTTAGGGTTCCTAATTAGCAAACATAATTAACAAAAATATGAACCTACCAGGTAATGCACTTCTACTCATCTTCTTCCTCTGACCTAACATTCACACACAAGCCATCCCAGCCATGGCCTCACAATGTCCCAGGTTCTTTGTCCATGGAAGCCAGTATCCTGAGTTTGCCATCTCCTCTACACAGGGTGGTATTCTAAGATCTCCCACCCTAATATCAATTTTCTTTAAAAGTTGCTTTGTGGTCCTGTTCTGAACTACTTTCCCAGGATCATTTTGAAGTTTTGCCTGGCTTTGTAGTTCTCCTCCAAAGTCAGGTCATTGCCCTGTTCAAGTATCAGTAGAAGCTCTAATGGGATGTTTTATTGATCAAGTGAAATGGTTTTCAGAAGCAGGGATCTGGATTTAAACCAAATCATAAACACCAAACCAACAAAACACCAACCTGAACCCATACATTAGGTTTTTTAAAAACAGATGCAAATGGGTTAATGTTATATATGCAAATTTACACATACACATGTATGCACATACATATGTATACATATATTTAATCAATGTATTAGTGAAATAGCTCAAAGTGGAACTGTGTTCTAAAATTATTGATCCATTGATCAGTGGGGGTGGAGGTGAGGCACATTGTGAAGGGTGAATGTTGAAGATTTGGCAGCTGTTTGAATTTAGAGCCTAAGGGAAGCTGGAGTCAAAGATGACTGAGGTCTTGAACATGGGAAGTTGTGAAATACATCATCTGCTCAATGTTGTCTGGATGGGCAAAAGAAATCATCTGGATTTGTTTGAAACCAATGTGATGAATCAGCAGCCAGCAGGAATGTCTTGATGTTCATCAGATGCAAGAGTTCCTTTCAATCCTAAGGCAATCAATCTTAGACAATCTTAGACATGGTAGAGGCATACTAACTGTTCCTGGGGGGGGGGGGGGGAGGAGGGGAAAGTAGAGGAGGGAAAATAGTACTTCCATGCATATTTGAAGGGTTGTTATGTAGAAAGGGGGCTATGGTTGTTCTGTTTGGTTCCAGAAGGCAGAATAAGGACTAAGTAGAGACTCCCAGTCACCATGGTAAATGGAAGAGCATTTTCTTTATAGTCAAAGGATCTGCCTCAGTTCTTTACTACCTGTGTGACCTTGAGCAAGCTGTTTGATTTTCTTGACTTCCATTTCCTTATCTATAAAATGAGGGAGTTAAAATTAGATGACCTTTAAGGTCCTTTCTAGATCTGATCCTATGATCTTTTAAGTTTCAAAGAAATATGTTTAGGCTTGATATAAGGGAAAGCTTCCGAACAGAGCTGTCCAGAAGCTGAACAGTCTACTGAAGGAATTAATGGGTTCCCCCTCCTTAGGAGTCTTAAAGCAAAGACTGGATGACCATTTTCCAAATGTATTGTAAAATGAGACCCCAGACAGGTCTTCAATGTACCAAGCATGAAAAAGCTAGATAAATAAATGCCCATTTAAGGATTAGTAAAATTCCTTTGGTCTCAGGTGTTGCATTCATGGATTCATAAGTCAATTTACCTGTTTGTCTCAACCTCTACCCTTCCAAAACTAATCCTTTTGCATCATATGCTATGTAGCAAATGCTACAGTTGAAAGCATATGAGGGGCAGTTTCTATTACAAGGAGAGCAAATTAATAATAGTAGTTAATGTTTCCACAGCATTTTAAAGTCTCTAAAACACTTTACAAATAATTATCTCACTTAACTTTCACAACTCTGTAAGGGGGATTATCATTATCCCATTTTAGAGGTGAGGAAACTAAGGCTGAATGACTTTCCTAAGGATCATCTAGCTATTAAATGTCTAAAAGAGTGCTTCTTAGACCGTAGGTTGAAAAATATTTGGCAATAGTAAAAGGTTTCTGAATGCACAAAGACCAAAAATTAATTAAAAATCAAAGGTATAAGAAATTCAAGGTGTTTCTGGCAGTGTTTGCCCCTGCTGCATGCCTCGGTTCTGAACTTAAAACATGTGCACTTTGCACTGCACATGCCCTCGGGCCATGCAATGCCAACCTAAGGGTAAAAAGAGGTCTCAAGTGGTAAAAGTTTAAGAAGCCCTGGTCTAAAGCAGGATTTGAACTAAGGTTGTTAAATTCATTTAAAAAAAAAAGCAAAGTGCATAGGTCTGGGAATCACTAAATCTGGATTAAACCTTAGCTCCACCATGAAATAGCTTTGAGAATCTGGGCAAATCACTTGACCTCTCTGAGGCTCCAATTTCTCATTTGAGAAATGGGTTTATTTAGCTCTTACACTCTGTGAATCTATGACCATGGTGGGGGTGGGGGTGGGGGGATTAGGGGGCAGGGCAGAGGTAAACAGAAATTCTTTAAAGGGCTGAATATAAATAATGTAATTCTAACAAAGGGAGCCCTATGAGCACTAGTAGCAAGAAAAAAAAAATCTAGTTGTAACTGACCACTAAAAATTGAGATATAAAAATCAGAACGAGTGTTTTCAACTATTTGGAATTCAGCAATTCAGTCCAATGAACATTTCTTGATCTTATACTAAGGTGAAAGTCTCTATGCTAAGCACTTGGGATATAGCTACTGAAAAAAAATGCCAAGTTCTTTACCTCAAGGAACATCAAATCAAATAGAGAGAATGTAGCATGGACACAAATGAATGCCATAAGGCAGAATGTAATAAGAGCAAAGGAGAGATTGAGGCTCAGTATTCTAAGAACATCTGAGAACATCTCAGTATTCTAAGAACATCAAAGAACATTTTCTGTTGGGGATGGAGAGAAGAAGAGAAATAAGGGAAATTTCATAGAGACCATGACGATAGGTCTTGAAGGAAAAGGAAAATTTTAACAGGTAGAAAAATGTCTCAGTTTCCTTGTCTTTAAAAAGGAAATAATAAAAGCACCTGTCTCCCATGTTGTTGTGAGGATCAAATGAGTAAATCCAATAAGGATCAAATCCAGGTAAAGCCCTTGGAAAACCTTAAAACGTGAGATGTTCGCTATTATGCTGCTGAGGCCTCTTCCAGCTCCAAGATTCAATAACTCTATTTATTAGGTCCCTGGCCAGCTCTAAGAAAGAACCCTAACAATAAGGATTCAGACAAATTCTTAGAAGGATTTAATTAAATCTCTCTCTGACTACGTTAAAGATGGTGACCACTGGGGCAGCTAGGTGGTGCAGTAAATAGAGAACTGACCCTAGAGTCAGGAGCACCTGAGTTCAAATCCAGCCTCACACACTTAACACAAAAACTAGCCATGTGACCTTGGGTGAGTCACTTAACCCTGATTGCCCTGCCTTCCCCCCTCCAAAAAGCAAGAAAAAACAAGCAAACAAACAAACAAACAAAAATGGTGACCACAATAAAATGTAAGCTCTGTCAGACCATGGAACACAGAAGGCAATTGTAGGAATTGGATTCTTTCACTAGCTGTCATGTACAAATTGAGTAATGGGTTTTTGTGGGGGTTTTTTTGTTTTTTTTGCTGTTTCCAACAGTGCTCTCTCTTTCTCCCTTGGCTTTCACCTTCATTGTAATGTAGTTTGCCTCTGCCCTGCCCTGCCCAGCCCAGCCCTGCCCTGCCCTTCCCTATGAAGCTGGGAAGAATGAAATTGAGGGCATATTTGGACAGCAGTGCATTCATGGAAACCACACCCAAATCCAGAACTATACAAATCTGCCAAAGCAAACAGTCCTGGATACTCTGAGTGGCTAGAGAAAGGGAATTCCCATAATCAGATTTGGAAACGTCAGTATCATGCACATCTGTCAGAGGAAATTTCCTCCTTCCTGCCGCACTCCTTTCTCCTTAGCCTCCTGACTCCCTCCTTGTACTCACCTCCAAGGTCGTACTCAATATCAGAACCACACAATTTCAGGAGACACAGGGGACTCCTAAAGGTGTGACCAAACCAACCTTCTTGCTGTTCCTCATTCATTATACTCCTTCTTCCATCTCCATATCTCCACACCTTTATACTCTCTCCCATGCTTGAAATATACTTCCTCACCACTCTAGAATCTCACATTTCCTTTCAAATTCTGTACAAATAATGCCTTCTGGATAACAACTTGCCTGATTCCCCCAGCTTCCAGTACTCTCCCCCACCCCAAATTCTAAAGAGGGAATCCCAAAACTCTTAGTGCCTTAATAATGTGACTGCACTAAAACTTTTGGGACACTCTGCATTTTATATATTCCTATTTATGTAAATATTGCTTCACTTGCTAGAATGTTAAGTTCTCTAAGATCAGGGACCATTTCACTTTTTTTTCTTCATATACCCAGCATCTTGTGCAGTGTCTAGCACATAATTACTATTATATAAATGTTTATTGATTGATGTGTTGATCGGAACAATGCTGGACTTGGAATCAAGGGAAACCTGGGTTTATATCCTGGTGTTAACACTTAGTATTTGTATGACACTGGGAAAATCATTTTATCTCTGAGTCTCCGCTCTGTTACCTGTAAAATGAACATAATAATAACTGTGGTACCTACCACACAAGCTTGTTGTAAGACATAAGATCACAGATTCTTAAAGTCAGAAGACCTCTCAGTAGCCACATAGTCCGACACACATGGAAAAAGGAATCCTTACTATATTATGGCCTGCAAAATGGACACCCAACTCCTTTCCTTTCACCTAGGGAAGATTCCCAACGAAGTGGGAATCAACTATGTCCTAAGACAGCCTCTTCCACTTCAAGATAATTCTAATCCTTAGGCATTTTTCCTGACATCAAATCCTGGTTTGTTCTACCCAGTTCTGCTTTCTGGGGTCTTGCAGAACGAAATCAAATGAGATAATGGATACAAAGTAGTTTGAAAACTTTAGAACTCTATGTAAGTATAAGCATAAAATCTTAGTAAATATAAAAATAACATGGAAGCTCCTGCAGCAAAAACTGTTTCCCTTTCTTTTTTCTCTCTCTTTGTATCACCAGAGTCTAGCACGGTACCTTGTACATGGTAGATACTTACAAAACACTGAAATGAACTGAAATAATTTATGGGTATTCGAATCCAACACTCACCTGTTAAAGATGATAGCTATGGGACTTGAGACTTGACCAATGCCATTTGGTTAACTGGTACCAATTACCATGTTCTTTGAAAGGGGAGGAAAAGAGCCCTGGCTTTCTTTTTAATGAGAAACTCAGGAAATTTACAAGACATAATTAACTTGCTAATTCACTGAGGAAGCACAAACTTGCCTAAAAGATGACATCTAGCCGGCCCCAAACCAGACTTCACATTCACCCTTCCCAGACATCTATCTACGTTCTTGGGACATTTTGTCATCCATCCCTAGAAACCCCCCTTCATTCCCCAGCTTTCCACCTCATGCTATAGAAATAGTGTATAAATCAAAAATCATTGCTTTTGGAAAGGATATAACAATCAACTTCTCAATGTTTCTATACCATTCCTGTGGTGCCCAAACAAAAACTCCCTTATCTAGGCATGAATCCTCTACATATGTTGTCTCCCTCTTTGAAATATAAACTTCTTGAGGGCACAGACTTTTTTTTTTTGTATCCCCAGTAGTTGGTACAGCACCTGGTTCATAGTAGGCACTTAACTTTTTTTTCCTTCTTTCATTTACTCACAAACATTTTATTTTGGGGGGAATGCCTGTGGTGTGGGGAATGTGATTTTGGTAATTAGATTGGAGTGGGGAAGTTCCAAAAGAAATTAAAGATACATTATCTGACCTTGAGGAATTTGTAACCTAGGTGGAGAGGTAGCATATATGTCAGGTGGCTGATAAAGAGTAAGAGGGGATGACAGAGGAATTTGCAGCAGATGTTAGAATTCTGCTAAAGCAGAAATAATTCTGTACTGGAACTGTTGGAACTACTTTGAGGGAAAGCTTGTGTCTCCCCTGGCTAAACTTTCAGATGCACATAGATCCCGTGTAAAATGTTGTAATTACAAGATTCAAAACCATGATCTCTTTGTGACTGCTTTGAGGCCAGGGATGAATAGGAGAAAGCTGCTTTCATTCTTTTCCATGAAGGCTGGTATAAGGAGAGAAAGCAAATTGACTGGAGCCTATGAAACTATCTGGTGGTCTGGCTGGTCTTTCTTATTCTCCCCAAATGTTACATTTTGTTCCAGGGTCATTTAGATTACATTTTCCGAAGGAAGACAAGCCAAAGCTACAGATGCAATGACTCCTACGAGCCAGAAGGCAAGGAGCCCCATGGAATTCACATCCACCTGTGCAAACTGCATCCAAGCCAACTGCCCCCAGAACACACTCATGAGGAATGGAAGTGTTTGTTTAACTTCAGACAGGAAATGTTCCTCTCTTATCTAAGAGATAGAACTTCCTAGCAGCCCTGCCCAACCCACTAAGCTCCAGCTGATGGGTAAGTTGTAGGTGTATATCTTGAACTCAAAACATTTTGGTGTGTGTGTGGTGGGGGGGGGGGAGGGAGGAGTGAAGAATAAAGAGTAATTTCAAAGAATCAATAAATAGATCTCTGGTTGAAAGCAGCTACCGTGTCTGGTGCTGGGGCCACTGAGCCCTCTCATAGGCTTTTGTCAATTTTCCAAATATTCTCAATTTTATTGTATGAGGGAAATTTAGTAACTTGTCCATGGTCATAGTTTTGAACCCAAGTCTTCTCAAATCCAAATTTACTACTCAATCTACAATATCATTCTACTTGTGTGACATTGAGTAAATCTCTTGACCCCTTTGGGTGTCATTTGTAGAAGGAAAGGGAAGGACTCAGTGGTCTCTGAAAGCCTTTCCCAGTTCTGTATCTTTGTACTACTATAGCAGTGCTCTGTTCACATTCCTTCCTTCCTTCCTTCCTTCCTTCCTTCCTTCCTTTCTTCATTCATTCATTCCACAAGCATTTACTAAATGGCTATTCTCTGTAATATACTTCCCTCAGCAATGTGGAAGATAACAAGATATGTATTCTCTTGACTGATGATGGTGTTTGCTATGCTGTCTACATAAAGTACTTTGCAAACCTTAAAAGCACTATATAAATGCTGTTCTTATTCATCCTTCATTCTTGAAGAGAACTAATGACATTAGGAGGGCGATGTCTTGACTTACAAGTGAATTAGATTTAAGTGAGGCAGAGCAGTGCAAAGTCATCAGACTCACTCTCTCCTCCAGACTCATGGAAGTCCAGTGGCAAGGCATAGGTCAGGACAACTGGAGATATAAATGCCAGATACTTTTATTAACATTATTGCTATTAGCCTAGGTTCCAACCTGGTGATAACTTCATTCCCTAAGCCTTGCATTACACTCCTGATTAGCTGTTTAAAGAATGTTTAAAGAAAAATGAAGGAAGGGGGAATGAAGAATCAGTGCCAGTAAATATTTAACAACTGATTTCTGTAGGAAAATATAGATATATTGTGTATTTTATATATGCATATATTTTACACATATATACACACATATATAAATATATACACACACTTTTAAATTTAATCTGCATTGCAAACACTTTCAGTCTATACAATCAATGAAATAATAAATCAAGCCATGATTTGCCCAGCAGTTTAGCAATTGCTGATGTCTAAATGCTCAAACAACTTCAGTTAGAGTTGACTCTAACATACTCTTTTATCTAAATTACACCAAAATATCTAGTTAATTTAATCCATTTCATCAAGAAAATACAACTGTTTGTTATCTGACAGATCAGTTTTTCTTAGGATGACCAGGATAGTTATGAGTATCAATATGGCCTCAGTCTAATATTGTAGAATCAGAAGAACATGCCCAGATGTGGCAGAAAAAGGCCTTATGGTCAATATGTGTAAGTCCATATGTATCAATAAGCACCCTAGCATACCTAGGGCGGCTACTAGCACAGGTTCTTAGATCTGCTTTTCTAAAGGAAAGCAACTCAAAATGGGTTAACAATCTTACTTTAATCAAACATATCCCCATTTACCTAGTTCAGGGGGAAAAGTCAGCACCATGAACTTCAGAGAATACAAACAGAAATTACAAACAAACAGAAAAACAGATCATCAGACGGCTTCCAGCATCTGACCATTACCTCAGTTACCTATTCAGTTACCAGAGAGGGAAGCACCAACATCTGGGTTTTTCACAGCCGGGGGGCTCAAAGGCTGCCCAGAGTCTCGTCTGGCCAAATCACACAACTCTTCTCAAAGTGAGCCCCAAACCAAAACCTCACATCAGGGCGTATATATAGCCTTCTCCTGGCTTGGAGAATGTCACAGCCATCTAGACCCACTGCCCAATCACAAAGCTACAAGGCACGGGCATTCCTGAAAAACAAGCCTGGCGCCACAGGCTCCACGTGACCACATTCAGCCTATTAGGGAACAGAGTATACTTTCAAATATCCAAGGGTCCTCAGAGTCACCTAGCCACTTTAGCAAAGGGCCTAGG